>OY757918.1:15329653-15442153 GCA_963585895.1 Sepioteuthis lessoniana
AGGTAGTTCAGGAAGAGAATCCGTCGGAAGAGGCCAGCACACTTCAAATCAGCTCAGTGGCATTTCCACCAGGACAATGCACCAGTCCACAACTCCATCCTTGTCACAGACTATTTGACCAAGATGGGCATCAAGACAGTTCCACACCGTCCCTATAGCCCAGACCTTGCTCCCTGTGACTTATGGTTATCCCCTAAGCTCAGAGGCTGTCGTTATGAGACAATTGAGGAGATGAAAGAGGCTGTGACGAAGGGCCTTCCAGAAGTTGTTGGGACAGTATAACAAGTGCATTGCAGCCGGAGGAGAGTACTTCGAAGGGGACTATAGTTTCATGTGTGTACTATCAATAAAAGTGCCCATACGAAAAAAGTCTGGAAACTTATTTAATGATCTTCATATATATATATATATATATATATATATATATATCATCTGATATATATATATACACATATATATATATATATCAACCCCTCAACACGGGCAGACGTTGACACAAGGTCAACTTTTAAGCATATTTTATCAGGTTTGAATAAGTGTTTTTATTCTCCCAGACTGGTTGCTCAACCAAGGATAAAGAACTAAGTCTGACCTACTATTTACCCATAGCTGGAGGAAGAAAAACTGGATTCATACCTTCCTAAGATCATTAGTGCTATGTGAAATGCAATCAGCTTTGTCCAGGATTTGAACTGTGTCTTTTTTTTTTACGGTGATAATCATTACACCAAGGGTACCTCACGAATATAGCAATAGAAACCATGGGATGTAGCATGGTAGATGTGAAGTAAGAGGGATGAATCCAATTACGACTCAACAGTGTGCTTCACTATATGCTGGGTGGAGGAATCTATTAAGTCAACGGCCAGAATCTAATAGTTCAGTAAGGAAACAACACTTACTCATCTATAAGGGTGGCACCTATAGGTAAAAAAAGAAAAATTACTATGACTCTAATTCAAACCCTATTTCCAAAATGCATCACCCTTCACGCAGGAATACAACTTGCCAATTATGTTAAGGCTGAAAATCCAGCTCTAGTGTTCAAAATCACAGCGACAGAGCCCAAAAGAAAATTACTTACATGTAAAAACATTGTCAACATGTAGGATATTTACTTGAAAACTTTCTTTGACAAGTCGATGCAGCTGAGAAGGTCGGACTCTAGGAACAAAAATAACTAGAAATGGTACCTAAATTAAGCAGGACGCAGGTGCCCTTGGCGGAAATGCCACGTAAATTGTGTGGGTATCATGCTAGAAAGAAGTCTGACACAGGGAACAAAAATAAAAGGAAATGCACCTGGTACCTAAAGTAAACAGTATGCAGGTGTCTCCAACAGAAATGCCACGTAAATTGCATGGGTGGCATGGTAGAAAGAAGAGTGATCACGTGCATTGTGTGCGTAGCATGCCATAAAGAGGCCAACGGCAGGCTTGAGAAGATGTAACCTCGAGAATTTGCATGGGTGTCCGGAATATAATATAACCAGAGAAATTTCGACCGGAAAAGCAGAAAGGAGAAGAGGAAAGCGATACACAGAAGATTCCTACCGTTCATCCCTGTGTGTATGCAGCCCAACCGTCCTCGACCCACTCTCACTCTACCCATCCGTACATTTTGGATAATAAAAGGAAAAGAAAAAAGTTCATTATATGTTTAATACATTTGTGTTGTTTCTCAACAACAAACATTGCGACTTTTAACGTCAGAATTTAAACAAAAATTAGCCATCAACATGAGCTTATAGCATCTGTAGCCGAGCAAAATAGAAAAAAGGGTGTGACATAAACCCTTGGCTTTAGGAAAAGGTGTGGTACAGACATCATATGCGTACAGGAATACAGATATTACCATAGCAAACTAGAACAAAAATTCCACGATACCGGTAATGGTTCAATATTTGTTACGTACATACATACATGCATAGAGGTGTCCGTCGCGCAATGGTAATAGTCGTAGGAATTTGATACAGTGATGCGAGTTCAAATCCTGGACGAGGCTGATGGCATTTCACATAGCATTAATGCCCTTGGAAAATGTATGAATCCACTTAATCTCTCTCCAGCTGTGAGTAAATAGTAGGGCAATGAGTCTCAGTGTAGGAAAACTCTGAATTCAACCCTGTTAAACTCCTCTAAAATTGACCTTGTGTCACATCGTGCCTATACGGAGGGGTTGGCAAATACACACACGCATACATATAGAGAAAATCCCAAAAGCAGAAACTACTTCTCAAAAAAATTACTGTCATCATTGCAAAAATGGAGGGGAAATATTTCCTTTCGAAATTTTAGAATTATATTTTTACTGACTTTCTTCGCGCATACACTAACACACGAAACACCCTTTTCTAGTGAATGGTATTTCTATATCGAAAAGAAAAAAGCATTGAATTTTAAATATAGAATTGTATATTCTTTCTGCATATGCTGTTAAAATTTAAATCATTTGAACGAGAATTAGTTAAGTTATTAGATTACGAAATGATATCGTTTTTCTGAAACACCCCATATATATATATATATATATATATTCTGTGTATCTCTCTCCGTCAGGAGATTTGTATATATATATATATACATATATTAACGGGACTAATCAATATATATATATATATATATTGATTAGCCACGGTCTCAAGAGATTGTTAATAATGACTGACTGAAAGCAATTAAGGAGTTTGCGTCAATTTTGTCAGACGGTATTTTGGATTGGATTGTGACTGAGTTATTATTTCGACCTTGCTGTAATCAGCTCTGCGGTAGAGACCTTTACCGACCATTGCCTCTTTTCTTTCTATAATGTGCTTTGTCCACCACACAAATCCACTAATCGGCCAGTCTTGATTATATGGACTTTATTTAGCAATCGGAGTTCGCTGGAAAGATTGGAATCAGCAAAGAGGCTCCGAAAATGAAATTAATCTCTTTACAGCTAATGAAATTTGCTAAAAATCACTTTGCTGCTGATAACAACCTGTGTGCGATGCTATTTTCATTTGGAGGTGTCTTCACTTTTCTTGTTAGTTTTCCATGTTGTACAGCGTATTTCTTGTTCACTGATTCCCTATTCTCTCTTTTCATGAAACTTCCGGCCAAGATAGAACTTATGACTGGTTTCTCCAAACCGTCGTGTATGAGTGTGAGCGTTTGTATAAGTGTGTGTAAGTGTGTGTGGAGTACTGGAAGAAGTGCGGTTCCTTCTATTTTATTGAGTTGTTTTTACATCATAGTTCTTATAAAAAATTTGATTGTAATCTAAGCATATCATCCTTATGATGACTTAGTAACACTATTGCAATAAAATATGTCTATAGTTGTAATATATATATATATATATATATATGCGTGTGTGTGTATATATATATATTGTCAATGCACACAAGACGGAATACATGTGCTTTAATCATAGAGATGACGCCTCCACACAAAACGATAGTTCTCTGAAACTAGTGGACAAGTTCACCTACCTAGGAAGCAGTGTCTCATCAACCGAGACAGATATCAAAACAGGACTAGCTTGGACAACTATCGATAGACCATTGATCATATGGAAATCAGCCCTGACTGATAAAATGAAACGCAGTTTTTTCCAAGTAGAGATCGTGTCGATACTGTTGTATGGATGCACTATATGGACGCTAGCTAAACGTGTAGAGAAAAAGCTTGACGGCAACTTCACAAGAATGGTGCGAGCAATATTGAACAAGTCCGGGAGGAATCACCCCACAAAGCAGCAGCTGTACGACCACCTACGACCCATCACAAAAACTATCCAAGTTAGACAAACCAGACATGCAGGACACTGCTGGAGAAGCAGGGACGAACTTATAAGTGACGTACCTCAGTGGACCCCCTCACATGGACGAGCAAAGGTAGGACGACCAGTTAGAACTTACATACAACAGCTCTGTGCCGATACAGGATATAGCCTTGAAGACATACCGGGAGCGATGGACAATAAAGAAGGGTAGCAGGAGCGGGTCAGGAAGATCCGTGCTGATGGCGTGACATGATGATGGTGATAAATATATATATATATATATATATATATATATATATATATATATATATATATATATATCTGTGTATGTGTGTATGTTTGTTTGTATACTAGATATTTATATATATATCATCATCATCATGTCGCGCTGCCAACACGGATCTTCCTGACCCTCTCTCGCCACCCGTCTCTATCGTCCATCGCTCCCGGGAGGTCTTCCGGGCCACATCATGTATCGAGATAGAGTTGTTATGGTCGTCCTACCTTCACTCGTCCATGTGATGGGGTCCAGAGGAGTATATCTCTTATGAGTTCGTTTTTACTTCTCCAGCATATATATATATGGAAAATCAACTGATTTCCATACAAAGAAGAGTTATTTTTATGTAAAAAAAACCCAGCTCCAGAAGCTGTAAATTTTATAGCTGTCTTTTTACATTTATTGACCGATCGTTCAGAAATCTCTTTGATATTCGCAGACGATATTTGACTTGCTGCGAAAATTTTGAAGGATCAAAACCCAAAATAATTTCAGAAATCTTTCCCCACCCCCATATTTTTACAATTACATTTATTATTTATATATATATATATATATATATATATATATATATATATATATATATATATATGAGAGTGTTGGTCGTCAGTAAATCACTTTGTGGTTATGTGTCGAGCCAAGTGCAATATAATATGGACAGTGCTCAATATCTTGGATAGAGCTATTATAATAATGATAATATATATATATATATATAAAAATATTTTCCATGGATTAAATATATACATCTAATATATATATATATAATATATAATATATATATATATATATCGGAAATATGGAAATCAATCAATAAACCATCCTAAGAAATAAAAAATTACTGCTGGAAAAGTAAAGACGAGCTCGTAAGCGGCCTTCTCCAATGGACTCCCGTACATAGACATATCAATGTTAGCTGAGTAGCTAACACTTACATTTATCAGCTCTGCTCAGACACTTGAGGCCGTCAAGATGACTAACCATTAGTTATTGTTGATAGGGATGGGTGAGAGTCAAGGACGTCCGTATTGTCAGAATGCTTTGATGATGATGATGAAATATAAAATTGAATCTTTTAAAACTGATTATTTAACTGGCTCATTGGCCTAGTGGGTAGAGTGGTCTGGGAGAGTTGAGTTCAATTCCAGGTCACGTCATAACAAAGACTTTAAAAATGATACTTGATACCTCCTTGCTTAACACTCAGCAATATAAGGTACGTATCAAAGGTAAAGTGAAGCAATCCAGGGAAAGGTGTAGCGGCTTCCCCTACACTCCGTTGTAGTAGCTATTGAAAAGGAAGCCCTCTGGTCGCCCTCGACTACGGTCGCCAACATTTTCTTATTTTGCTATTTAAAAATCTTATTTTGAAATTTTTCATCGAATTATCAAATGTCGTAAATAAGGAATGATATTTTTGTAGTGTAATGTGCTAGAAATTCTATTGTATTACGACTTGCTTTCCAATATTAGTTGGGCTAAAGAAATTGGTTTTATCTTACTTAGATATGGTTTCTGTTCTTTTTAAAATCAAAGAAAATAATCACTGCTTTAATTTGTCAAATGATAGCCATCTAACTACTCATCATCACTCAGATCTACACAGCCACGCTAATGTGTACTGCGGGGCTGAGAATTTTAAGACCAGCTGTTGACTTACATGATTGAAAGCACACGTGACAGATTTTCTTCTTTTTTTTTTTTTTTTTTTTTTTTTTTCAAATACTCACTGGAGTCATTGAATTTATTTACAGAACAGCATTCTTGTGAATTCACATGTACGAGGATCCTTAAATAAGTTTCCAGACTTCTTTCGTATGGGTACTTTTATTGATAGTATATACATGAAACTCAAGTCCCCTTCAAAGTACTCTTCTCCGGCTGCAATGCACTTGTTGTACTGTTCCAACAACTTCTGGAAGTCCCCATGGAAGTCCTCTTGTGTGAGCGTATCAATGATCTTCGTCACAGTCTCTTTCATCTCCCCAATTGTCTCATAACGACAGCCACTGAGCTTAGGGAATAACCAAAAGTCACAGGGAGCAAGGTCTGGACTATAGGGAGGCTGATCAACTGTCTTGATGCCCATCTTGGTTAAATAGTCTGTGAGAAGGATGGAGTTGTGGACTGGTGCATTGTCCTGGTGGAAATGCCACTGACCCGATTTGAAGAGTGCTGGTCTTTTCCGACGGAATCTCTTCCTGAACTCCCTTAAACCTCAACATAGTAACACTAACTCTAACCCTAACCTTTTGGCCAATCAACTCTGGTTTTCTGACTTCCTTACTCCTCCCACACCTCTCATCATCCCTCACAGACTGCCTGCCTTCCTTGAATCTCTTATTCCACTCAAAAACTGATGTTCGATTCATGCAAGATTGTCCAAAAGCAGTCTAAAGCATTCCATACGTTTTTAAGGCATTTTTTCCAAGTTTAAAACAGAAATTTATTGCATATCGTTCTTTTACAGTGTCCTCACGTCCAGATTGCATTTTTGAATTTCACCCGCTGCGACAATCAGGCTTTAGTAGGGTGTATTCCAATTCCTTCTGTAGCTGTTCCTTTGAACCTGAAATCATAAAAATGGTCCGTCGTCTCATCAGTTGTATGGCAATAACATAGTGAATTTTCAAGAGTCTACAACAATTTTAAATCCCTGTACAAAAAAGTCTGGAAACTTATTGAAGTCTACACGTACCTCTTCAATCCCGGGATTATCCTGCTTACCTTGCCATATAATACGCAAATGATATTTTATGGAGAAGGAGTTAACGGATCGCTATATGCAGATTATCGTAGGTCTTAATGGGATTTACATATCTCAATTTGAGAGAAAAGCGCAGTCACACTCATTACGCTTCCAACCAGCGAGATTCTCACGGCGGTTGACTACGACTCCCTTGGGCAAGGCACGTTTCAGTTTAGCGCGCCGAATTTTGCTTTCATCAAACATGCCACATCTTTTCTTCAGAGAGTACTTCCAGGCATTCGATCTGTTGCTTGCGTCGCTAAATTATCATTACACATCCCAAGGTTTTATTTTGTTTTGTTGTTTTTTGTTTGTTTGTTTGCTTGTTTGTTTTTAGGTTATCCCATATACAGTCCTTATGCCCGTTTTTAGGTTTCTCGTCGTAAAAATACAGTTTCGATGGTCTTTCATATTTCGCTCAATTGATTGATAAACCTTTCGATCTTAATAGTGTGCCAACCTGTCTTGGGTTATTTTAAGCCTAGAGGTCAGAGAATCACTTTCAGCATACCTTTTAGTAATTGTTTCTTAAGATTTTTTTATAAATGTGGTCCCGTCGAATATGAGTACTTTTAAGTAGATATATGTGAAATAGCTCGGACTCGGACTGATACAACCACTCCCGTCAGAGTTGACTTGGAACTAATGGCAATGAAGAGTGAACTGAAGGTGCTCTTGGGGTAATGGTAATCAACGTATGAAAATGTCAGGTTTGGTTGGTTTTTATGGCATATCAACTATTGTTGGTCATTTAATACCAAATCCTTTTTATACATATATATTAGATATATGCTTTCTAAACACGTTTTGTATATAACATTTTTAAACAAGTGTGTGCTCATTTTTTCACACAGCTAAATGGTTTCACTTATTTCTATCAAAAACTATCAGTCATTTGTTTACGCACAGTTAAATGTAAAAACAGTTCTATTTCAAACAATTCAGTCTAGCATAAGTACACAATTTTTGTTTGCATGCAATTAAATGTAAAATCAGTTCTATTTCCAACAATTCAGTTGAGCATGGGTACACAATTTAAATGTTAAACAGTTCTATTTCACTCATAAGTAGGACCCTATCAGGTGCTACCAATCCGAGCTTGAGGGGACCGGGAAGTGATGATGATGAAGAGGCACACTGCATTCCCAAAAGCTCCAGCATTACGGGAGCCTCACCATCAGCTTATTTTGAGCCATATCCAGGAAACTGGTGGTGGGAAATCTTACCCCTTTGCAGAGATGCAGTCATTGTATTCTGCTGCCCCAACTGACTGACCCAGAAATGTCAGGTGTGAGATTATGCTTCCAGATGTTAAGTATAAGCCTCAAGGATTTTTCATGAAATCTCTCTAGCAACTTGAGATATCTACTATGTGTTGTCCATATCTCACATGAGTTTTGTGACGTTGCATAAATAATTATCCCAGAACGAGAGTCCATTTTATTCATATGTGACGTCGAGGGAAGTCTGGCACTTGACATTCTGCAAAATAAGTCCCAGTCAAGATTCCTATTTCGGGCATATGGTAAACTGGCAAATAATGTGGAGGTTAATTTGGGGCTAGACTGATCTTAGACGTTGGTAAGTGGTGCCAATTCTGTTTCACATTCACCACCAAGTCCTTTTTTGTCCTACCCCCTCAGATAGCAGAAGAACGAACCACTGGGTTAGAAAATATCAACTGCAGCCATATTTCCAAAATTCTCTTGTAATATTTTAAGGAGGCAATAAGAAGTTTAGCGAGAATTAATGAAAGCGATACGAGGCTGAAACAGATGCGTGCAAAAGAAGACGAATCGACAGAGGAAATAATACAAACAAAAGATTCCAACAGAAGGGTGCATTTAAAATATAACAAAGTTTTAATATGCGATGACCAAACAAATAATGATGAATTTTCAGAAACAGTTCTTTTTCCTTTCTCCTTCCTTTTCAAAATGTAAGAAAATGTAAAGCCAACAGGAACGCATCAAACAGAAATGTCTCTCAACAGAACTTTTTTTTCTTTCTCTTTTTTCCTTTCTTTCTTTTTTCTCTTACTTGAGAAAAGTGTCTAAGCCGCCGGACTGAAGCATGTAACAAAGTTCTTTCACTAATTTAACTATAGACGAAACAGAATCTTTTCAGTTTCTCTCTTTCTTTTTTTGAATACATATAACTTTCCAATATTTAGAAATTGTAGAAGGAAAACGGTTTAAGTTATACTTATCTTTGACGGGTTTTCAATGTTCAGATTTCTTTCTGTCTTTTTTTACAGGTGAGTGACCTTCCTGGAGTCGGCGGAGATCAGCGTTTTTCTTTCGCTGACTTCTGTCCAAAACTGAAGATTCTTCTTCAAATTTCTCTAACGGGTATTGGGATTTTAGCGCGAGGTGCCTGTGAACCAATCATTCAACTTTTCCTACTTCCACCACCAAGTCAGGTCACACCAACTTGATTGACCTAGACGCCTTTCGTTCAACAGACAATAGGTCACAGAGTGCGGGTAGCTTGACCTTATTTCTCATGCCATTTCAACGGTCAGTCTTAGTGCCTGTTGATTCAAATAAAAGTATGGTATGGACTCTGTCCGATCATCTCCTCTTTTATTAGGCAGGAGCTCTCAGCGTAATGGTTATCGTCGCAGTCATTGTCAGGGCATCTGCGTCCTGTTTACTCTAGGCATCATGTACATTTCCTTTTATACCACCCACGCAATTTACACGGCATTTCAAAGAGATTTTTCAAGACAATATCCAAAATAGATAGATAGATGGGATGGAAGTAAATATAAAAATTAAATCCGATAGTATGAAGAAAGTAGAAAAAACAGAATAATCCAAATTTGATGAATTTATAACGAAAGTCAACGTTAAATGTTTCGGTTTTAATAACCTTATTCATACTTTAATGAAAAATGTTGTTTATACCAAGATGGATGTTTGTTGGAATTTATTTGTTATTTCAACAAATATTCATCGCTGTTTGAAAAAACATTTTTCATGATCTTAAAATTCTGAAGAAGGTTATTAAAAGCGAAACGTTTAACGATGACTTTCATAAAAAATTTATCAAATTTGCATTATATTTTCCTACTTTCTTTAGAGATAGATTGATGTGAATCAGCGACAGGTAGATAGACAGGTAGATAGATAAAAGATCTGAATGTACTGGAGGTGCGCTTAGATAATAGTTATCATCATAAGAACTGGAATTGATGACCCGAGTTCAAATCCTCGACGGCGCTATTAGTGTTTCTCGTCACGATAATTCCATTGGAATTAATCCTTCTCTTTCCTGCTTTCCTCCCACTTCAAGTCAGTTGGGGCTGTATAATATATTGACTGCATCTCTGCAGAAGGGTAAGACCCCACTAACGAGTGTCCTGGATATGACATAAAACAATCTGATGGTGAGGTTCCAGTAATGCCGGACATTTGAGGAATGCAGAACACCCCTTCATTGGCATTGCTCCCAGGTCCACTCTGGCCCGGCGGGATAACACCTGATAGGCTCCTATGTATGGGCCAAATAGAACTAAACTTTATACTTATGCTAAATTGAATTGTTTGAAATAGAACTGGAAGTCAGAACACCAGAGTTGATTGGCCAAAGGGTTAGGGTCAGGGTTAGGCTTACGATGTTGAGGTTTTAAGAGAGTTCGGAAGAGGCCAGTACTCTTCAAATCGGGTCAGTGGCATTTCCACAAGGACAATGCACCTGTCCTCAACTCCATCCTTGTCACAGACTATTTGACCAAGATGAGTATCAAGACAGTTCTTCACTCTCCCTATAGTCCAAACTTTGCTCCCTGTGACTTTTGGTTATTCCCTAAGCTCACAGGCTGTCGTAATAAGACAATTGAGGAGATGAAAGAGGCTATGACGAAGGTCATTGACACGCTCACACAAGAGGACTTCCATGGGGCCTTCGATAAGTCGATGGAACGATAGAACGAGTGCATTGCAGCGGGAGGAGATTACTTCGAAGTGGACGAGTTTCATGTGTGTACAATCAATAAAAGTGCCCATACGAAAAAAGTCTGGAAACTTATCGTATGCAACCCGTATGTATAAAAATCGATTTGGCATTAATGACCTACACCGGTTGATGTGCCGTAAACCAAAACCAAACCAATATAAACTTACACCAATTTATGATTAGAGAATGATTGATTGAATTTAACGGCATGTCAATCTATCTTGGCTTATTTTTTTCTTGAGGTTCATCGTACACTTATATTTATATCTTTTGTGCATTTCTCTCTGAAGAGATTTTTTTCATACGGCCCTATCGAATGCAAATGATTTAAAAAATTATTTGACACATAGATAGGACCCTAATCGGTATTACCGCTCCGGGTCAGAGTGAACCTGGTAGTAATGGTGATAAAAGGGTACGCCACACTACTCAGATCTCCAGAATTGGAGCCTTACCATCAGATGTCGTACAGTGTCATACTCTGAACACTCTTTGTAATGGGGTAGTCTTGCCCCTCTGCATAGACTACAGTGTATTTAAAACCCCACAGACTGAGCTATTTATTATTAGTGTCACAATGTAATTAGTAGCTTATAAGACGCACTGTTTTTTTAGCTCAGAAGTTAGATGTGCGTATTATACAAAAGAACTATATAATTAACTTTTTCCAGTCACATGCCTCACTTTTTTGAGGATAGGATGGCGGAAAGTAAATTATATCTCTCAGCTAAATGAATGTGTTTTACGCTATTTCAGAGAAATATCCACTAGACTATGTATTTGTTTATAATTTTCTTTCTCCTTATGTGTGCTTATTTTTGTTAGAACATGTCCGTGCGTTTGTTCTAAATATTGTGTGAATTTTGTGTTTTAAGACAATGTAAACTATTTAATTTTTATTTCTGTTCAGAACGAACTGAAAAAAGTTAAACATATACTAAATTTAGGTTTAAATTAGCCACTAGAAAGTCTAAAAAGTCAGTGCGTATTATACATGAAAATTTTCTCCAGAATTTCGTAGTCCAAAATAAGGAGTACGTTTTATATACGAGTGTGTTTTATACACTAATAATAATGGTACACAACCTAACACTCTTAAAAAAATACATCAGATTTTCGAGTCATTAAAAAATCAATAATTCGGCCCTCTTCAGATCCTGGATGACCGAGTGTTTTAATTCATTTATTTTTTTTTTTTAAGATAATCAAGTCCATCTTTGAACCAAGTTGAAATAAGTGCAATTCGTTGTTATTTTCTTTTCCAATACCAAAATGGCCGACTGAACAGCATATCTTATGACCTCTTCAAAGCCACTAAGGACTATTAGTTTTTCCGGCTTTGGAATCAATGAAATGCCATCGCGAAGTGAGTCGTAAAAAGACAAGATAGACTCTTCATTCGACAAAAGAGACGAAGCGTAAACGAAGACGATGGATACACTACGCCTACAGAAAAGAGGGAATCTCAACTTCATTATGCTCTTGTTAATGCTAAATGGACACAACCAACTGTTCAAGCAAACTTGTTTTTTAATGGCATAACCAAATCTCTCTCTCTCTCTCTCTCTTTCCTTCTCTCTCTCTCTCTCTCTCTCTCTCTCTCTCTCTCTCTGTTTGATAAATAATCAAGTACAGGGTGTCTCTAAATAGATGCAACTCATTAATATGATAATGTTTAATTACTTAGACAAGTACAATTGTGGTCATTTGGAACACGTCTTGTAAAAAATGCATCCTTTGAATTAAAGACATCAAATCAAGGTTTTTTTAATTGTTATCATATCAACTTCCAGGACATGCAACATTTTTTTAGTTTCTTGTCTCAGCAATAAATCATTATTATACTTATGGGTTGCGTCTATTTTGAGAAAGTTTTGAATGATTTTGTCCCCAAATCAGTAGTGACGCCAAATTCTTTTCCTCTCTTGTCCAATGCATTGTGATGGAGGATTAATTGTTGTTATAGTATACTATTTTCAAATCTGAAACAAAAAAAAAACACAACGTTATTATTAGTAGAGTTTTTAGCAGTCACGTGGGTCCCATATAAATTGAGACAAGCTCTATATGATTATTTTTCAAATATTAGACGGGTATAAACCTCCGACGTTTTTTTTAATGCTTTTCACATTCAATACCTGATATTGTGGTTACTGTGGTTACTGCAAGAAGCCACGTTAGGTAAGAAACAAACAAAAACACCAAAGGTTCTTGCTCACTTATATTATAAGTTAAATATAAAAAATACATTATTCTTATATTCATCTGGTGTCTAAGTGACAGAATTCTTCTTTGCTCTCCCAGACTCTTCTTAACATTCAACCTGATCTCAACAATACTATGGTCTATATGGTCTTACTTCTACCACGGATTTCCGTTTTCTACAGTACTTTTTCCAAGCCTGTGGGAACCGTTCCAAGTGCAGCCATTACAATCGATATCCATGTCACCTTCTTGTTCCAAAGCTGTTTTTTTACCCTGGAAAGATCCGCGTATTTGACAAGCTTTTCATTTTCTTTCATTTTCAATCTGTGATCCACTGAAAAGGAAAAAATAATGGCAGGTTCTTTTTTACCTGTTAATTAAAACTATATCTTGTATTCTGGCCGGGATTCAGTGACCGTTTGTATCTCAGACTCCCAGAGAATTTTAAGCATTTTATTCTCTTGGAGAAATCCTGGTTTAAGCGTATAAACTTTGGTAGAATGGCCAAATCTTAATCTCTTGCACAATTCTCAGTGGACCACCCTTCCCACACAGTTGTGCATAGTTCTCTATTCCTTTTCCACCATTTTACAGTATACGAGAAGGCGGTCATTGACCAGCAAATATAGCACTGGACCTCTCGGTCAGTTACCTATCAAGATGCAAGTTGGCCCAGTCGGTTGGTGCTGCAAAATACACCGACTTCATCTCTGCAGAAGGATAAGACTCTTCCCATGAGTGTCCTGGATATGAAACTAAATAATCTGATGGTGAGGCTCCAGTAATACTGGAGCTTTGAGGAATGCGAAGTACCCCATCACTGCCATCACTCCCAGGTCCACTCTTATCCAAAGTCGTAGCACCTGATATGGTCCTATCTATGGGTTAAATAGAACTGTTTGACAATTAAACTGTGTCTTTTGACATTTAAACTGAATGCAAACAAATAACTTATGCTGAAATGAATTGCTTGAAATAGAACTGTTTATCATTTAACTGTGTATAAATGAATGACTGATATTTAATTGAATTGTTAGTGATACATAGCACTACTTGGAACTATTTGACTTTGTTGACTTATGCTAAATTGAATTGTTAGAAATAGAACTGTTTGATCATTTAACTGTGTGTAAGCAAATAACTGATGTTTAATTGAATTGTGAGTGTTAAGTATCAATACTTGAAAATATTTAACTGTGTGCAAACAAATGATTAATATCAAAAAGAATTATTCGTATTAAATAGAAATAGGTGAAACGATTTAACTGTGAGCAAAAAGTGATCTCAGACTCGTTTAAAAATGTTATCTACAAGAAGTCTTTAGTAATCATAAATTTAATAGATGTGTTTAAAAACGAATTAGCATTAAATAACCTACAAGGTTTGATATGCCATAAAATCAAACCAAACCAAGTTCCAAGCACTTGTCTCTCTTTTCGCCTTCTTTGATTTTTTTTCACTGTGGTTCACTGGAACAGGAAAGTTTACTCTTCGGCTGGGCAAGTGATTACTCAAAATGTTGAAAAGCATTTCTAAAATGCTTGCTGTTCATATTATACCCAGACGATTCAAAATCAAAAATATTTGAAATGTCATAATATCAAATTCTTTCCAAGAAGCTGCGTTTTAAGTACAATCGTCTTCACAATAATTAGAGAAATATCACTCATGTTAGGGATTATCAGCCTTTATACAAGTTTTTAACATAACGTATGATACAGCAGGAAGGACAGAGTCGCAAAGAAGAAAGAAAAAAGTAACGAGATGATGCTGATTTATTTTTGATCAGTATATACATACATATATATATATATATATATATATATATATATATATATATATATATATATATATATATATGTGTGTGTGTGTGTGTGTGTGTGTGTGCGTGTGTGTGATTCACTATTCATACCAGGACATGCATATAAAATAAATACAGAATTAACCAGGTTTTATATTTCTATATTTTGTATGTGTACTTTGATAAAATTATATGTTCACACATATTTACCTATCTTTCTATCTATTTCAGATCTATCTATCTATCTATCAGCATGTCTGTCTTTCGTTCTTTTTATTCATGTATCTATCGTTGCTCCTTCATATCTATTTCCGTTTACATCTTTTTACACTATCTCAGGTTCTTCGTATCTATCTATCTATCTATCTATCTGTTCATATCTATCTATCGATTGCTCACAGACACACACACACACACACACACACACACACACACACACACATATATATATATATATATATATGGTGGTGCGTGTTCGCGCACTTATACGTGTGAGTGTTTATCTGTAAATTTATCACTGTGGTTGTGTATCAAATTCTGATTCAATCTAAGCATTAGTTATTCTACATACGCACACGCCCGCACACATACACGTACAAACACACTCACACACACATAAACTTACATATGAATATATAAACCTGTATACGTACATATGTGTGCATGTGTGTGTGTGTGTGTGCGTGCGTGCGTTTTCAAGTACCTGTTAGGTTACCTAGGCTAACAAAAGGCCATCCTCTGGTTATTCTGTGGCCTTCAAACATCCATTCAGACAATTTTATCCAGTGGACCCGCCAGACAGGAAGCAGGAAATGCGCAACGGTTTTGACAATGTTAGTACAAGCGTGTTTCCATAAAGAATTGTTGAATTCAAACATGCATTGAACTGGAAGTGATCAGGCGCGAATTTTCGTTCGTCCTTTTAAGAACCTATTCACATCTAGCGATCAGTCTGTCTATCCCTCGTTCTTTCAGGATTCCTATTACGTTGTCGCTCGAGCAAGATGATCTGACGTTGCCCTGTATGACTGGACATTGTTTCTTCAGATTTGCGTCTTATTGTGTTGCACTGAATATTTCATTTATGGTAAAGCAAACTGGGCACAATCTATTCACACTCTTGATAAAATTAACAAACTATTAAACCAATGATTCCCAAAGTATGTGCCATGGCACACTGGTGAAAACCCGCTGTGTAGCCATCTGCTCTCCAAAAATATATACACAAAACCATCAATAAAGAAATGTCTCTCGTTACCATAGAATACTTAACATCCTTTGATTGGTTTGCTTAATGGCATACCAATCTTCGTAGGTTATTTAATACCAAAGGCATCCTTATAGAATATTATTAGTAATATGTCAGAATATAGAATATTATTAGTAATAAGTCAGTAAAGTTGTCTCCCTTAGTCGAGGGCGACCAGAAGGCTCCGTTTTCAATAGCTACTACAGCGAGGTGTAGGGGAGGGCACTACTACTTTCCCTGGATTGCTCCACTTTACCCTTGATCCATACCTTATAATGCTGAGTATTAACCAAGGCGGTATCAAGTACAATTTTGAAAGCCTTCGGTATGACGCGGCCTGGGATTGAACACACTATCCACTAGGCAAATGAGCCGGTATACTAATAGTACTATTTAACAAATAACTGGGGGTTTAGTGGGCTCATGCCTTTCCCAAAGGTATTAGTCCGAAAGTGAAATCAATAGCGTGACTAAAGTTTGGACTCGTTTACTATGATGTCACATTCCAGTCCATTACGTTACATAATAGATTAACAGACTTAAACCTCATATCCTAATAGATTAACACACTCAAACTTAATATCCTAATAGATAAATAGACTTAAACCTAATATCATAATATATTAAGAGGCTTAAACCTAATATCATAATATATTAAGAGGCTTAAACCTAATATAATAGATTAAGAGGCTTAAACCAAATATCATAATAGATTAAGAGGCTTAAATCTCATATCATAATAGATTAAGAGGCTTAAACCTCATATCCTAATAGATTAACACACTCAAACTTAATATCCTAATAGATAAATAGACTAAAACCTAATATCACATAAGAATCATAGACTTAAATCTTATGTCATTTTATTTAACTACTAAATTAAATTCTATGTCTCATACTATTTTTAGTGCAATTCGATATTCTCAAGCCAAATATTCCTTTTCTCACGGAAGGACAGCTTCTTTCTATCACCATATTTCCCAGTGTTGTTATCTGTATATTATTATAATTTTATTTATGTCTCCAAGTTGTGCATTTGATTAGTAAAAAAATTGTTCAAAAAGGCACACATTGTCCTTGTGTGGGTTCCCATCGACAAAATAAAATTATATACTTTACTTCTTTATCCAGGCGATGAAAAGTTATGTATTGATACTTTTTCAATATCTATGGGAGAATAGTGTCCTTCAGTAGTTATAAAAACCTCTATTTTCTTCCAGTTTCGCGCTTCATATTTTGTAAATGAGAGCACTCATTGTAATATAATGGCCGAGGGATTTCGTTTTATATATCTTGCCTTTCTGTTTAGTTAGGCTGAGAACCTTTCGCTTGGCGCATGGGTTAGTTAGGTGCAAGTTGAGCGCAGGTGTTGACGCGCACTCGGGGAGGGTGTGTCATTCAGAGATGTCAAAATAAAAATCCCAGATAGAAAATTTGACCAGGGGATGTGAATGACGTCATGCACCGGAAGCGCGCGCTGAGGACTTTGGGGATTTTGAAAAAAGTCAGTTAGTTGAGTTTTGCGGTCGGAAGAAGAAGGGTGACTTTCGCTTGCTCGCCGATGCCTTGTAGCGGGTGCGCACGTGTTGGGGTGGGGGCAGATGGAAACGTCGTCATAGAAAGATTGTGCCCCTCTCTTCCTTATGTCGAAAAACCTTTAAACTCAAAGGTAATAAATAAGTTTCGTACCTGAACTGAGAAGTCGTAAGTGTTTTTCGTGTTTCGGGATTCCTATGTTCTATGTTATATATGTTATCTTTATGGACATAATCAACATTCTATGTACATTTCACGTATTCATGTATGGGTATGTTACATCTTTTCTTACCGACATGGAGGCATAAATGACATAATGATTATCGTTGTAGATAACAGACTTAGCGAGACAGGTGAAAATTCTAGACCAGGCTGTTCGTGTTTCATTTCATGCTAATATGCTAGGAAAATGGCATAAAATCATTTTTTCATCTATACGAAAATAATAGTACAAAATGGGTTCTCTTTCTTCGGTAGAATGACTTGTTTAGTAGAAGGAAAACTCTAAATTCAAATCGTCAACCAACATATCCACAGAGTGGCTTGAAAAACTAGTACAGACTAGGTTTTCAACCATGGTAGTCTACTAGTCTAGGAGAAGGACAAATCTAATTAAAAAAACAGCTGTGACACGTTTGTCAGACAAGGAGTGGTTACAATTGAATTAGAAAAGCACAAAGAATAGCAGCTCAATCAATTCTGCAATCATCTCCCTAAAAGTAAAAGTGTTTATAGAGACAAAAAAAAAATAATGTTTATTTTCTTTTAAGAAAAAAAGGAAGCGTTTTATATATTAAAAAGGTAATGAGTCTGTTTATTTTATAGATTTCGTAATATCATAAAGAACCAAATACATGTTTCTCATTGATAACTAATCTTAATTCAGAATTTTAAAAAATGAATATTTTATAATGTTCTGTAGTTTTAAATATTTTTAGTGATCTAAAATGTATACTTGTTTCAACAATTTAAATGCATTCCAAAATTTATGTATAAATATGTAAAAATATTATGGTATTTTTAAAGTGAGTCATGAACTAGAATAAAGGAAAACTTTTTTGCAAATCGTTTTATAAAAGTTGCTAAATTCTTTTTATACTTTCACTTAATTAGAGTTTACAGCTACACGAAAGTATTGCCATAGCACAATGGTTAAAAACCACAGCTTTAAAACATTTTTATAAAAGCAAGAATTAAACTTATTCTTAATAGTATTAATGTAACGATGTGATCAAATAAGTCAACACAAAATCAATATCAAATAATTGAATTCTGTTTGAATAGATAATTTCAAAAATTTATGAGAAAAAATAATTTTCCACCATTAAACACAGATTATGATTCAAATAAAAAAGAATGTTTAATTAAAAAAAATTATCTGAATAAACCTGCGATTGATTAGTCACTTGACTTATTCCATATTTGTTCTACTCTATTTAGACTACCCAAATGTTATATATATATATATATATATATATATATATATATATATATATATATATATATTAGAATAGTTTCATTTTGGAACAAATATGGTCTGCACAAAGAGACTTTTGCGCATTATACATAACTAAATTCAAGTCGTTCCCTGTAGACAGCAAAGATGATAGTGAAAAGAGATTGAATGGTTTCGAAAATTTCCCAAGTGAGAACCACTGGAACTTCACCCCTTCATGCCTCCCAGTAATTCTGATGAGTGGACTTCATAAACGCTTGGACAGTCATAAGACTTCAATATTCAAACAAATATAACTTAATGTCTACACACAGACAGGTAAGTGGTCACACTTTTAATGAAACCAACAAAAAAGATAAGCATTTATTCTAATAATAAAAAAAACGTACACATACGTATAAAGATATAATTTACAATAAATACAAAGCATGTAATATATATATATATATATGAGGGGAAGTTTACAAAAAAAAAGTATCAAATAATATTTTTTTTAAATTCATATCCTATTTGATTCAGTGACTGAACACCCACCACCAATAATACAAATACAACTACTACGACTTCTTCTTCTTCTTCTTCTTCTTCTTCTTCTTCTTCTTCTTCTTCTTCTTCTAATAATAATAATAATAATGGATTTTTCGAAGTTATCTTAATTTTATTCTTTTACAAAAATCTCGAAGCTTCTGTAATATAAACCCGATTCTGTTTTATTCTCAATACTTTTCAGTTCTTGCCTAACGATCACAAAAGTGTGGAACTATCAGTCACAATATGCCATTTTAATTTCTGTGTTATACTGCGAACATGGCGCGCGTGAACACATACACACACACTCACACACATCATCATCATGATCATCATGATCATCATCATGTCACGCCACCACCGTGGATCTACATGACCCTCTCTCACCGCCTGTCTCTATCGTCCATCACTTCCGGGAGGTCTGCAAGGCCACTACCGATATTTCCAGCAGTGTCCCGCATGTCTGGTTCGTCTAACTAGGATAGTTTTCGTAATGGGTGGTAGGTGGCCATACAGCTGCTGCTTTGTGGGGTGCTGCCTCAAGGACTTGTTCATTATTGCTCGCAGCATTCTTGTGTAATTGCCGTCAAGCTTTTTCTCCATGCGTTTAGTTAGCATCCATATAGCATTATGGATACGACTGATACTTGGAAAAAACTGCGATTTTTTATCGGTCATGTCTGACTTCCATATAACCGATAGTATATCCATCGCTGTCCATGCCTTTGCTAGTCGCGTGTTGATGATATACGGTTGATGAGACACTGCTTCCGAGGTAGGTGAGCTTGTCCACAAGTTTCAGAGAACTACCATTTAGAATTTTTAGGCAAAATTCGAATTTATTCATCAACATAGACTCCTTCGAGAGGGAGGTGCCCGTTATCGTCGTAGGAAATGGACACGGCGACACGAGTTCATATCCTGGACGAGACTGATAGCATTTCACATCGCCCTAATACCCATGGGAAAGGTATGAATCCAATTATTCTCCCTCTAGCTATGGGTAAATAGTAGGGAAGACTGGGTTCTTCAGCCTTGGCGAGGCAACTAGTCTAGGAGAAGGAAAACTCTGAATTTAAACCTGTAAAACTCCGCTTAAAAATTGACCTTGTGTCATATCCTGCCCGAGCGGAGGGGTTGGGTAAATATGATAGACTCCTTCGAGAGTGATTCACAGATTCCAACGCTTTTCTAACATTTCAATGCCTTTTTGTAGAACGATTTGTCTTTGGCCTCAAAATACGCCTCAGTTTCCGATATCACTTCTTCATTCGAGCCAAATCTCTTTCCCTGGAGCATTCTTTTGAGCTCTGCAAACAGCCAGTAGTTTCTGGAAGTCAGATCTGGAGAATAGGGTGGGTGCTGAAGCAATTTGAAGTGCAATTCATTGTTTTTGCTATTGTTGCCATCGACTTGTGACACGGTGCATTGTCTTGCTGAAAGAGTACTTTTTCTTCTTCATTTGTAGCCGGTTTTTTTTTTGGCGATTTCTTCCTTTAAATGCACAAATAATACTATATAATATTCGCTATTAATGGTTCTTCTATTCTCAAGGTAATCGCTGAACAAAATACCTTGCGCATAACAAAATACGTAGGCCAAAACCTTGCCTGCGGATGTTTGCGTCTTCGATGGTTTTGGACGGCTTTCACCTGTTGCTGTCTACTCAGCTGACAGCCGATTTGACTCCGGAGTGAAGTGGTGGATCCATGTTTTATCAATTGTTACATATTTTCGCAAAAACTCCATTTTGTTTCATTAAAACAGTGGCAAACAACGTTCTAAATCGTCGACGTGTTGTTGTTTTTAATCGACTGTGAACACAGCTATCTCATTGCAAATGTTCATGCAAAATGAGGAATACACTGCCTTCCGATATCTCCCACTCCTCTGTTATCTTATGAAAACTTCAATTTATGGTCAGCCAAAACGAGTTTGTGGAGTTTTTTTTCGGTGTTTTCCGGGACAACTATCGAATTTGGGTGACCTGAGCATTCAGCATCATTTATGTCTGTATGACTGCGTTTAAAGTCAGCATACCACCTCTTAACCGTTATTTCCAACGGAGCAGAGTCCGAATAACACTTATCAAGCTATTGCTTTTCTTGAACTGTATTTTTCCCAAAAGAAAGTAATGCTTTATGGAGGTACCCGTGCTGTAATGGTTATCGTAGTAGGAAATGGACACGGTGACACGAGTTCAAACCCTGGACGAGACTGATTGCATTTCACATAACACTAATACCCTTGGGAAAGGTATGAATCCAATTATTCTTCATCCAGCTATGGGTAAATAGTAGTGCAGACTGGGTTCTTTAGCCTTGGTGAGGCGACTAGTATAGGAGAAGGAAAACTCTGAATTCAAACCTGTTAAACTCCGCTTAAAAATTGACCTTGTGTCATATCCTGCCCGAGCGGAGGGGTTGGGAAAATAAGATAAGAAAGTAATGCTTTATCAACACACGAAATTCAGATTTTTCCATTGTTTTGAAAATTTGCAACAGTAGATTCACTTAAATAACTGTAATTTTTAAACTAATAATCCGATTGGGCTCAAATGTTGACACGTGCCATTTGAAGGTTAGTACTTTATAAAGATCCTATGTATTTTTATTAGTGGCGCCACCTATAGGTCTGGCCCGGCACTTATTGAATGATATGTTATACAAATTTATCACTAAGTGCAATTCATAAAAATAATGTTTAGACTGTAGCATCGTTTTCAAATTTTCTAAAAAATTGAATGAAGAACAACGTATTTAATGAAGTGACGATGCCCTATCATTTAGATTGGTGTATCCACGAATCAGTGCCAATTTGAAGAAAGAAAAAAGGAGCTAGTATCGATACTTTTGGAGCAAAAGATACGACTGCGCAATTGTAGTATCATCCATACTCCCGTGGTGTATTTCTATGCTAGTCACGGTATTTGATGCGGTCTTTGTTCCGTGACTAACTTATGCGTTAATGCTTTGTTGTTTTATCAACTCCTTTAGTGGAAATTTATAGGTCCTTTATTGTTTTGTTTTGTTTTGTTAACAGAGGTCGAATTGTTGTAGGTCACATTAAGATAAATGAAGCAATTATTAACCGAATAGTTATTAGAATTGTCGACATGGAAGGACTGATTCGTTTTTTCTCTTTTGGAACGTCTACTTTTCAAATAGTGTCCAGTTTATTTAATTGTTCATTCAGACTAATATTTTTAATACCTCTAGTGCTTTGTGTATTGCTTGGAGAGTTAAATTTGGAAATTTTCTGATTAAGGGTTCCCATAGACCCAGCCCACTAATAAGTATGGTGTTGATTAAAGGTAAGAAAGAGTCACTCGTTTTGAGTTTTTCTTTGCCCTAGTAATATGGTAGCAGGGTGATAGACCCCCCACTACAACCACGTAACTCATAGGAATTCGCAGAGTGGACAATGGAAGGCGTTATCTTGATTGTCTTTGGTGGTTTTCCTGTACGTACCTGGGATAGTTCTGACTCATTCCTCGATGCTATGGCCCATACTCCATGTTTTCCCAATAGCTTTCGGCAGGATGACACCTACAAGATTCTCCTCCTGATACTGCTACTCTACCTCTCTTTTATTAGCCCCTATATCATTCCATTACACACAAACGGTTGTTTCTAATTGTAAATATTTTGTTATTAGACCCGCATGTTCCTAGTAAATCATGTTTACACCTTACTGCTTCACATGAAGTTAATAACATTAATTTCTCCCTAGTTAGGTCGAAGATGATATTTTCGGATTCTACTTTGTATTTTGCAATTGCTCCCAATCTCTATATCCTCTCTGGGTTGGGAATTGGTCAATTAATAGCCTGAAATACCTCGTAGATTTTACTGCTATCCAACAATGGAAGCGACACCATGAATAACATATTAATTTCAATGAGGTTTACACAACTCAGGGATTTATAATGGTGCCAAAATACCGTTGCTGTACCAGCCAACAGTCTCAGCTGACAAGGTAGTTTGGTCTAAACTTTTAATAAGTAATCCCTAAGAAGAATGAGGTCCACGATATTCGGTGATTGGTGACCTAAAGGGAGAATACCCAACTGAACTCTCAAATTCTGTATGGATGTTTGTAAAGTTCACAATTTCGGATGATATTGTTCGATAATTGCTGATAGCCGAAGATATTTTCTCATACAATCTTTTAACTTCAAAATTGCGCCATCAGATTTTCGGTAATATTCCCGAGTTCTCCTAGCAAATTTTGGGAATCTTTTATCAACTGGTTGATATTTAATCTATTACCAGTTTATTCAACCCAAGTTATATTTAAAATAAAAATACTCCTCTTTTCTGTTTGAGTTAAAGCCAACTGATCCTTTTCAAAAGCTCTTAATTTCCTTTTCACGATTTCCGTCAAGGTATAAAACAGTAAGTTTAAAGTTTTCCCCCTCTATGGGAAGTACCGACCTCTTTGTTCTATTCTACAATAAAGTTTGGTTTAGTTTCTTTGTTCTATGACATATCAAATTTCGTGGGTTATTTAATGCTAAAACCACTGTATAAGGACAGTAGTGCTACTATTTAACCCACAGCTGGGTAGATAAGAGGGTTCATTCCTTTTCCAAGGGTATTAGTCCAATAGTGAATGCAACAGCGCGACTGGAGTTTGAACAAGCTTACTGCGATTCCGCAGTATCTGAAATAAGTTCAACGTTCCCAGAAATTCTCCCATAATCTTTAAGCTACTTTTTATCATTTCTATGTCCTTCATAAGTGAACCTCAAAGATTTAAGGCATTCTTTTTTTCTGGATCTATACAGTCTTTCGGTATTCTTTTTCCCGTCAGAGTGGCTTCAGATATTTAGTTTCGATAGCAAGAAGTTATAGGGTTCTAAGTTTATCTTAAAAACCATTGACCATTTCGACCTCGTAATAGTTATCTCACTTGTTTTTCGAACTATAACATTATGACATTGTAGTAGAAATTCTATCCTTGTCAGCATAATCAGCAGTAACAGGAACTTCATGCCAGCCATTCTACAAGAGAATAGGGATTTGGCTCAGCCAAATAGAACTAACAGGAAATTTTGGTTCATTTGAATTTTTTCACCTCGAACCCAACCAATGGTCCATTTTTTTTCATGTATACTTTTACACCCACATGACAAGGATAGATCATTTACACGAGCTCTAACTTAATTTTCTGAGTAAATTGAGATGAAACTACACACTAGTTGATTATTAGTTTTCAGTCGTGATGCTATCGGGTAGTCCAACCTCACTACCACGTTCCTTACCATTTTGTAACATTCCAAGAGGCGTTTCAGAAGTTGTGTCATGTTTTTCTTTGTATACCTTTCTTTTTCTGACAGGCATTTCGTTCGCAGTCTCTCAACTACCTGATTCGTTGTGAGGGGGATCTCTTGCGCCTTTAGGTTGGACTAAGGTCTTAACATGTGAAATAAGTTCAGTCACTATATCAATTACTGCGTCTGTCTCCAAGGGAGGTTCTGGCTGAGGCTGTAGAATACACCGACTGAATCTCTGCAGAGGGGTAGGACTCTTGCAAAGAGTGTCCTGGATATGAAATTAAATGGTGAGGCTCCCGTAATGCTGGAGCTTTTGGGAATTTGAAGTGCCCCTTCATTGCTTCCACGTTCACTCTGACTTAGAGGGGTAGTACCTGGTAGGGTCCAATCTATGGGTCAAACAGAACTGTTCGACATTTTAACTGAGTGCAAACAAATAACTTATGCTAAATTGAATTGTTTGAAATAGAACTGTTTTATCATCTATTTGTGTGTAAATAAATGACTGATGTTTGTGATGCAGAGCAATACTTACAACCATTTAACTTTGACTTATGCTAAATTGAATTGTTTTAAATAGAACATTATGTTTACAAATCATATATATCTAATATATACAAATAAACTGGATTTAACATTAAATAACCTACAATGGTTTATATGCCATAAAACCAATCTCTTGAAGCTCCAATTCGCGCTCTAACTGATTGGGAACATTGGTCAATTTGTCTGCGCAAGTATTTTCTTGCCAGAAACATGTTCTATTTTATATCCAGTTATTTTAACCCACCATTATATTTTCTTGTTCTTCCATTTTGCTTTTAGCAAGTGTTGAAGAAGTAGGTAATGTTTTATAGGTAAATTATGCACCACTTAAATAATAATCCAAGCTTTCGAAAAACATATACAATGGCATATGCTTCTTTTTCGATGACAGGCCACCTCTATTGTAAGGGTGTTTGCCTGTGAAAAAGGTAAATAGGTATTTCTTCTGTTATTCCTGAAACGGGGCCATCCTTTTCGGGGTATAGATTGGTTAGACATGCCTCAAAACACAGATCATTTGCATCAAAATACAAGATCATAGGTTTATTCATATCCGGATAAGTCAATAATGGGATCGATATGAGCTGATTCTTTAATGTATCAAAAGATACATTGAGAGAAAATTTGAAGACCATTCCGAAGACAGAAGAATAAAACAAAAGAAGTATTTCCAAGCATTAAAGCATCTCCAGGCGAAAAATTGCCAGACTGATCAACATTGGAAGACAGCATTAGCCAAATTCATCAACTTGTCTTTCTGTCAGTATGAAAAAAAGCTATTTTCTTATATACATTATGGTTACACAATTATGTTTCAATAAATATTTCTTATCTGTTAACGGGGAGATTTTCTTGTCTTTGAGTTGATAACACGCAGCAAACTTACAGTAACCGAACTCCCTGACTATCAGATGATCCCTGTTCTGTGGCTCTTTCAAACACAGCGTTCGCACATAGTCACGGAAATAAGGCCACATCAAGTACTGTCACAAGCATAGGACCACACCAAGCTCTAGTGTTTCTTATTTCCTTTGCTTAAAGTTCATCTCAAGGTTAAGATCTGAGAAGAGTATTGAAAGATATACGAGGTATATACGATAAGTTTCCAGACTTTTTTCGTATGGGCATTTAAAATTGTCATAGACTCTTGAGAATTCGGTATGTTATTGCCATACATGGTTTGAAATGGCTTATCAATTTTTATGATTTCAGGTTCAAATGAACAGCTACAGCAGTAATTGGAATACACCCTACTAAAGCCTGATTGTCACAGCTGGTGAATTTCAAAAATGCAATCTGACACTATAGAAGAACGATATGCAATAACATTCTGTTTTAAACTTGGAAAAAATGTCACAGAAACGAATGAAATACTTCAGACTGCTTTTGGAGCATCTTGCATGAATCAAGCATCAGTTTTTGAGTGGCATCAAAGATTCAAGGAAGGCAGACAGTCTGTAAGGGATGATAAGAGGTGTGGGAGGACTATGGAAGTCAATACACGAGAGTTGATTGGCCAAAGGGTTAGGGTTAGGGTTACCACGGTGAGGTTTTAAGGGAGATTCCGTCGGAATAGGGCTCCACCCTTCAAATCGGGTCAGTGGCATTTCCAGCAGGACAATGCACCAGTCCACAATTCCATCCTTGTTACAGACTATTTGATCAAGATGGGCATTAAGACAGTTCCTAACCCTCCCTATAGTCCAGACCTTGCTCCCTGTGATTTTTGGTTATTCCCTAAGCTCACAGGCTGTCGTTATGAGACAATTGATGAGATGAAAGAGGCTGTGACGAAGATCATTGACACGCTCAAACAAGAGGACATCTATGGGGCCTTCCAGAAGTTGTTGGAACGGTACAACAAGTGCATTGAAACCGGAGGAGATTACTTCGAAGGGGACTAGAGTTTCATGTGTGTACTATCAATAAAAGTGCCCATACGAAAAAAGTCTGGAAACTTATCGTATGTCCCACTTATGACAGCTCAGCGTCAAACAATGACAAAAGATGAGTTCCATTGGTGCTTTGACCAGTTGAAAAGTGTGTTAAATGCCAAAGGGATACTTTTGGAGAAAAGTTACATTCATGTGGTAACTATAACTTCAAATCTACGTAAAAAAAACATTCGCATAGTTGAACAATTTATTTATTAATGAGATGATGTCTTGAGATCAAAGTCCCAACTAGCCAAAGTAGACTTTAAAAAAACAGAAAACCAGTCTTGATAGCGCCCTGTGGCTAGGAGCAGTAAAATACACCCAATACACCTCGGCAGAGGGTAAGACCACCAACCACCTACCAACCCACAAGTGTCCTAGGTATGACACTAAACTGCATCTGATGCTAAGTCTTCAGTCCTGGACATTTGGGAAATGTGAAGTAGCCCTTAATTGCAATTACACCCAAATCCATTCTAACCAGAATTAGTAGTGACTGTTTAGGTCCCATCTATGACCCAAAAAGAACTGTTAAATCATTTACTAACAATTATTTGTAGTAGTACCTATTTAAATCCATACAACTGTGCCCAAATTATATTATATAGTAATACTAGATAAATAGAATTACTAATGTGAATTAAATTACCACGACAAGAAAATCCGCTGAACACCTACGAACGATATATGGGAACACTGGACATATATCGTGCGTAGGTGTTCGGTAGATTTTCTGGTCGTGGTAATTCAATTCATAATATTAATTCCTCTTCTTAAAAAATAAAAATATGTACATAGAATTACTAATGTTAAATAGTAATACAAGAAACAATTTAACTATAAAAACTCATGATTACTATCTGTTAAAATTGTGGGTGTTCGATATCAATACTTGAAGCCATTTAACAATGTGCAAAAAATGATTATGTTTAATTAGCTTATTAGTGTAAAACAGCAAAGCTTGCAACCATTTATCTGTGTGCAAACAAATGGACTCTAAATAGCCTCTCTCTCTCTCTCTCTCTATATATATATATATATATATATATATATATTTCTTTAAGAAAAAACAACGAAACCAATCACAAAGGATTATAAATTTATTTCCATCCTGTTACGCATTTTTGAAATTTCCAAAAAGACGTGTTTTTGAAAATTTCAAAAATGCGTAACAGGATGGAAATAAATTTATAATTCTTTGTGATTGGTTTCGTTGTTTTTTCTTAAAGAAATTATTGCTCTGTATTATTGGTACATTGAGCTCTTTACCAGGAAAATTTAAATATTCATTCATGAATAATTTCTTGTCCTGATGGAATTACTCCCAACTCCGGTTTAACTGGACCAAAGAATACTATATATATATATATATATATTGTATTTACCAACCCCTCCGATCGGGCAGGATATGAAACAAGGTCATTTTTAAGCGGAATTTAACAGGTTTGAATTCAGAGTTTTCCTTCTCCTAGACTAGTTGCTCACCAAGGCTGAAGAAGTCAGTCTGCCCTACTATTTACATCTGTACCATCAGATTTGAGGGTGGGGTCCTACCCCTTTGCAAGGGATATATTCACTGTATTTTAATCAGCACCAACGGGGCAATTATTCACATTGTTAGCATCATTGAAAATCGTTCCCTTAGAGACTTTTGTACTATGCATTGTTTTAAACCTACGATTGAAACTTTTTAATGACAATTTTAATGACTATTTTCATGATTATCTTAATGATTAAATTAATGACAATTTCTAGGACAATTTTAATGACTAATTTAATGACAATTTTAATGACTATTTTAATAAGTTTAATGACAAACTATTTTCATGACTAATTTAATGACAATTTCATTGACTACTTTAATGACAATTTTAATGGCTTTTTCGAAGGACAATTTTAATGACTATTCTGATGACTAATTTCATAACAATTTTGATGACTATTTTAAGCGTTTTTCAATGCCGTTAATTAGATAATTTTTATCCTCACAGCGTTTTTCTTTCTTTTTTTTTTTGTCCATTTTTTTTTCAAATTCTTTTTTTATTTTCTTTCAATTTTTTCTTTTTTCTTTTTATCTTTTTAATTTTTTCTTCTTTTTCTTTAATGTTTTCTTTTATTTTTTCTTTCATTCTTTCTTTCTTCAGTTTTTTAACATAACTTTTTTCTTTTTTTTTCTCATCTTTTTCATTTTTGTTTTCCCTTTTTGTTTTTCCTTTCTTCCTTTTTCCTTCTTTCTTTCTTTCTTTCTTTCTATTACGCAGAATGACAAAACAAGGGGTGTTGCTTCGAAAGGCCAAACTTTATTATGGCGAATTATAAATCGGAAAAGCGTACAGCGAACAATCGCCTTGGCCGGATGGTGATCGTTGGAGCAGGATCTAGTCACTGGAGAACGTCTGGATTGCTAGTACCAGACTGGTATTCGTTGGATAGGTGGTCGCTGGTGCAGGACTGGTTTCTGCTTAGTGCAGAAAGGTGGTCGCTGGTTCAGGACTGGTATTTGCTGGGGCAGGAATGTTGTCGCTGGTTCAGGATTGGTAGCTGCTGGTGCAGGAAAGTGGTCGCTGGTTAAGGACTGGCAGTCGCCGGTGCAGGAGGGGGTCGCCGGTGCAAGGCTGGTAGCTGCTGGTGCAGAATTGGTAGCTGCTGGTGCAGAACTGGTAGCTGCTGGTGAAGGAAGGTGGTCGCTGGTGCAGGAGTGGTAGTTGCTGGTGCCGTCTCAAATGGGTATTAGGTTATACTTTATGAATTAGCTCTGAAAAGGGCTGTTAGATTGAGAGGCTGGTAGTTGTGTTTACTGCATTGTGCTGTCTCAGGAAGTGTTTGGATAGACTTTCTGAGTAGCCCTGAAAAGGGCTTTTAAGCTGAGAGGCTGGCAATCTTCCTGCGTCGTCTTTAGGGGAAGCCTTGAGCAGTCCTCGAGGGCAGCTGCTGCTGATTAGGTTTCGGTCGTAGAACGACAAGGTGAGAATCTGGTTTCTCCCGCATCCTTGGCTGACGTCCAGCTAAACTGATTTGACCCGGTTTGATACCGCTGCTTTTATAGCTACTATGCGCTACAACGCATTGTGGTTTATGTACACTGAGTTTGCTATTTATGACTAAGTAATGGTGAGAAGCTTTGTTCTACTTTGACCATGTGTTTTTTATTACAACCTATTTTGCCCATTAGTTGAGGAATCTCCTTAGAAGGGCAGGTTGAATTTGATATTTTAAAAAGAAAGTTTTGTTTAGAATCGTTCCTAAATACTATTGGCTGACGACATCAGTGAATCATCACTTCTTGGAATGGGGTTTGTTTGTTTTGCTTTTGTTTGGTTTATGAGTTGTCGGTTGACTACGATATATATATATATATATATGTGTGTGTGTGTGTGTGTGTGTGTGTGTGTGTGTGTGAAGAAGATGGAAGAACAATATAATACAAAAGTGATGAATTTATTATAATGGAAAGTCAACGTTAAAACGTTTTGGTTTCAATAAACCTTCCGTGGACTTTAAGATAGTGAAAAATGTTGCTTGAAGAGCGATTGATGTTTTATTTGAATAACAGGAGAAAAGAGAATATACATATAGAAATAAAAATATGATAACCTTTCAAACAGCGTACTTTAAAAAAAAATCTATCACGTGACTTGGACAGACAATAATGTTTAAAATGTGTCGAATTTCTAGGAGATACAACTGATTAAAAGGTGATAAATGCAAAAAATGTGAAAGCTTTTCAGAAAAAAGAAAGAAAGAAAGAAAGATATATATATTTATATATATATTGTGTGGAAGCAAAATTAGTAATATTCAAGTATAAAAATAAACGATTCTATCATAAAACAAGTTTAACTTTCATTCTAAAAATAACCAACAAAATAAGAAGGTAGACAATAAATTTACTCAATATGGCGGCCATTTTTTTTCCATTATTGTATCAACATGCCTTCGAAACAGTTAGCATGTCTTCAAAATAAATTCTTCAAACACTTTATTCCATTACTCGTCCAAAGCAGTCTTAAGAGTACCAATATATGGTTGGGAAGTTGCATTTTTTTTCTAAAACGCCCCATAGAACGTAATTAATGGTGTTAACTTCTGGTTTTGATGGAGGCCATAAATAAACTCCAATTATTTCGGAAATGTTTTGGGCTTGGTTTCTGCGTTAAGCAAATCATAGATTCCTTGTTGTTTCTTTTCTAGCTCGCTGATATTGGGCTGAATTTTAATGAAAAAGTGCTGGAATAATAGAGCTAATTATGAAAATTTAGATTTATGGACTAATCATACAAAAAAAAAAGTTTTAAGAATTATTCCATATTTTGCTTCCGCACCATGTATATAACAATCATTAAGTTTTGTGTATTTTATCAAATCTAAAAAGAATATTACCCTTTCATAGAAAAAAATCCAAATGCATCCGCATTTCCAAAAATAACTTTTACCTGTAATGCTACCAAAATCATGTACCTGAAGACAAGCGATTCCCTTGTTAGAGAGTAGAAATCCAGAAGTCCAAGAGAACATACCTAAAATATTTTTCTTTTGCTCCAACCGTTGAACCAACTAGCCCCAAATTACACGGCGATAATCAAGTTTTATCCTCTAAGAAATTCAAGTCTGAAATGGACGTAAACAACAACAAAAAATTAAATAACCATATTTAGCCCCCACCCCACACCCCCACTCAGGCAGGATATGACACAAGGTCAATTTTCAAGCGGAGTTTAACAGGTTTGAATTCAGAGTTTTCCTTCTCCTAGACTAGTTGCCTCACCAAGGCTGAAGAACTCAGTCTGCCCTACTATTTACCCATAGCCGGAGGGAGAATAATTGGATTCATACCTTTCCCAAGGGTATTAGTGCTATGTGAAATGCAATTAGCCTGGTCCAGGATATGAACTCGTGTCACCGTGTCCCCTTCCTACGATGATAACCATTACACCACGGGCACCTTTGCTAAATTACATAACGGGCACAAAATTTGATTACCCCTCTAAAATATATTTGTAAATTTTTGCTTATTACCAATAATTCTACATAGAATACGTCAATTCAACTCAACCTCCTGTTATTTGTTTTGATGTTTGCTTGTTTAATTGATAATTCATTCTAACATTAATATTTTATCACTCAAAAGAATTCTCTGTGACAACATTAAACAACAAAGCAACATTTTCTTACAGGAACACATTATACCAACTGACTAGTTTACCTTACAATCATAACAAGCGCGCACACAAACATCACACACACACACACACAGAGCACACACAACACACACACACACACATATATATATATGCATGTATATATATATATATATATATAATTCCTCACCTTGTACTACTATCTAACTCGAATGGTGCCTCAATGACCTGTTCTTTAATTGTTTGACAAGTGGCGGTTACACACACACAAACACACACACACACACATATATATATATATATATATATAGCAACATTAATGATTGTCAGCCCAGTCGGCTGGGGTTATAGAATACACCGACTGCACCTCTGCGCAAGGGTAAGACCCTCCCAACAAGTGTCCTGAATATGACATTAAGCAATCTGATGATGAGGAGCTTTGGGGAATGCAGAGTAACCCTTCATTGCCATCGCCTCCTGGTCCACTCTGGCCCGGAGTGGTAGCACCTGATAGGGTCAAATAGAACTGCTTGATATTTAAACTAAGCAAAAGAAAGCAACTTTGCTAAATTGAATTTTTTTAAAATAGAACTGTTTGATCTTTTAACTGCGTGTAAACAAATAACTGATGTTTAATTGAATTGTTACTGATATATACCAATACTCGGAATCATTTAACTTTGACTTATGTTTATAAATCATATATATTTAATATATATGTATTAAGAGGATTTGGCATTAAATAACCTATAACAGTTGATATGCCATAAAACCAAAGCAAACCATGGAGGCAAGATCTTATACAATGTCGGCTGAACGTAAACACCCTACTCAGAAATGACTCTCTCACGTGAGCAGCGTTAAAATTTATCTTAGTTCCGTTTGGCATAGAGCCTTAAAAGGGGATCTCAGGCATCTGGTAATAAAACTGGTCCCTTTTTTTATGTGTGTTCTGAGGCTGCTTGGAAGTAAGATCATTTAGAAGTAGCCTTCTATGCAAGGTGAGATAGATAAACTGACTGCAATAGACAGATATAAAAAGATAGATAGATAGATAGATAGATAATAATCTGGTTCTTGGCTGAAGTAATCTATACTTATCAAATATAATAAATTGATTCAATAAAGTTGAATCCTCACATAGGCTTTACATCACGTTTACAGTCTATTCACAATACAATCACAATTATATAAAACGCTCACTCTCAGTGGGCTTATTTCTTTATATTATTATCATCGTCACCTCTATAAAAAAAAACGGTGGAGGCCTCTCTTTTCATTTTAACTGTCTCTCTGTAACTTTTATATCCCTCGATATCATGGTTGGACAGTTATAAAATTCCTAGAATCCTGCTCGTTCTATGAAGAATTTACATTCCCTTTTGACGACCCAGTGGTCGTTCTTTTTCGATCTCGACCTGCCAACAAGAGTGAAAAAAAATGAAGTAGGTGATACCTTGTCTGTGTTTCTAGTTCAATGACGAGTCTAATAAAATGGCCAAAGGCTCCTCTTTCCACTCGACAGGTGTCCACATTTTTTTTCTTCTCTATCTTCATTAACACCATTTCTTATTTAATCGGAATGAGGAGCTTTTAAAAGTGGTAGAGTAACATAAGTCACGCTAAGTTATATCTTACCGTCTTAAAGATTAGGTTCTTTGCGGACATACGTCACGCAAAAAGAGAGGTGATTTCAACAAAGAAAATAACTAGGTAAAATCAACCATTCTCTTTATTTATCTGTATATCTATCTAGCTCTGTTTATATTAGTCAATCTTTCATTCTATATCTTCTTTATTTAGATCTTCGGCTTTCGTTCTATCTATTGGGTTGAGTCATGAATAATTTCCGTTTTGTAAATTTGGCAAATTGTATCTACGAATTTCAAACTTCCAATGTTTTAAGCACAACCAGAAATTATCGGATAAAAGAGTGCCTTCTTTGGTGATTCTTATTTCAGTTGTCAAAGAATACTCATTATAATATAATCTACGATGCTACGCCCCCAAAATGGACGAACTGAAAGTTCATATTCGACATGTAATGTCGTGGGAGTTTAAGAAAAATAAAAATGCTGCAGAAACGGCTAAAGAAATTACAGTGTTTATGGCCAAGATGTCCAAGTCCAAGTTTTCAAAGTTTCGTCCTGGCGATATCTCATGTGGGGGGAGTATGTAATTTGGTTATTTCAGTAGATTGCCCTCTAAATTATTCCCACCACAAATACAACACAAAACTTTACAATCGCGCAATAGAAATGGAATAGAACACAACGAACATTAAACAACAAACAATTTAATAAGCATATAACAGAATATAAAAGCAAATAAGATACATGATGTGTAAATGGCCTTTTGGAAAATAAAGTTTGACAAGAAGAGAATAAATTTGTTGAAAGATGTGTGTATATTCATGTTAACAGAGTCCGTAAATAAGTCGTTCTTACTTACATTAAGTTTATAGCAGGTTTTATGACTGTGGAAACAGCGTGTCGCGTTGATGAAAGAAAGTTTGTCGGGTTTTCCTTTTGAATATAATTCTCGGCCATTTGAAGAGAGTTCATGAACTTTAGTTGAGGAAGGAAAGGAATTGGTTGGAATGTATCGGCTACTGCTTTACTGGTTTAGTGGCTTGTCTTCATCTGTGTCTTCGATTGTGTGTAAGCTTGTGTCTTGTGTCTGTGGCTTCCTAACTCTGTGTTATTTATATCCTACAGGTGGATCAAAGAATCTCCCTAAAATTTTGGCGCTTAGACATTTATTGACCAATCAGATTTGTATTTTACTATTCTATTTTCGAGCCTAAATATTTTCTGTTAGGTCACTTCCGATCCAAATTTTCTAGAATGTTCTATTCTATGTTTTTAGCTGATTGGTTGAAAAATATAAAAATGTAATTAAAAAGCTAATTCGGTTTTGATCCTAAATTTCTAGAATGTTCTTAAGTATGTTTTTATTGCTTATTTGAAAGCTAGAAAAAATGTGTATCCTATACCCATTGAGAAATTGTTGGGTATCACCCACCTTTTTCAACACAGTGAACTTGTCCATCTGTCATAGATAGCAGTAGCTACTAATACCAGAGCAGACTAGAAGGTGAAGAGCAGCTTCTTATAGGAATAGTATTAGAGTGTTGGAAAATGGAGATCGCACTAGATCACCTTACTTGTTACCGTAATAACGGAAGCCAATACTATCGTTGGACTATATCTTTATTCTGTATTCACAAATCTTATGTTCTTGTTTACTAAGAGTCTCTCTATTGTATATACTTTTTCCTGATAATATATCTCTATTTCCTCTCATATCATGGTTTGTCCTTTATTTAATATTACAAGCGTTCACTAACCAGAACGCAACAGAAATGAACCCAGACCAGTGTATTTATATCTATTTAAGCGCTCGTACTGTAATGATAATCATCGTAGAAAATGGATACGGCGACCGAAGTTCAAGTCCTGGTCGAGACTGTTTTCATTTTATAGTGATAATACCCTTGATAAGGATATGAATCAAACTATTCTCTCTCCAGCTATCAGTAAATAGTACTGTTGTATTTTGACCTTCGACCCGGCCAAACTTGCCATTCGAAGGTGATGCACCGGAAGGAAGTGACACATTCCAATGGCAGTTATGAGAGGAAATCGCATAGGCGTGCTTGGCCAACGAAATGTGATAAGGTAAAAAATCCCATGGTACACTCATAGACTGATGTACCGGAAGAGAGTGACCTCTGAACTGCATGACATTTATTTCTGCTTGATGACGATCAAACATGCCATTCCAAAGATTGAGTGGGCGATTGAGTGGGCGATTGAGTGGACGTTGAACTATTATATAACTCTGTCAAGACAGTTAGAGTTCAGTTGGAGTTAGAGTAGAGATGTGGTAGGGAAGGCCACACCCGGCCAAAGGGGCCCTCGGGACCCACGATGGAGTTTTCGGAGACCCGTTGGTGAGAAAGCCAGCACTCAGCAGAAAGCTGAGCCCCTGGGCCTTCTGTTGAGCAGCCCTGAAGAACGAGAAAGACACAACGCTGACGGCCATAAGAGTGGGGGTCAATATGTTGCAGTTATGTTCGGTCCCCAGCTCCCTTTCACAGCAAACCTGAGTAACCCTTTTCGAACCCTTACAATAAAGTGAGAGGTACATATTTTTCTAAAGAAGTCTTCGCTCGTCCTTTATCATTGTGTCGTTGTGATTCATTCTGCATGTGTATGCATGTGTATATAAGCATATTTATTATATGACTATATAACAGTAATTCAGACTAGACTTAGAATGACAATCGGTCAAGGGGGAGAAAAACTCTGAATACGAACATATTAAACTCTGCTTTAAAAAACTGACCTTGTGTTACACCCTGCTTGTGTGGAGGGGTTAGGTAAACCTATATTTATATTTCTCAAGCTGTTCATATGTTTTTCAGTCTGTTTATATGAATCTGTTTTTCTTTCTTTCTTTCTTTCTTTCTTTCTTTCTTTCTTTTCTTTTCTTTCTTTCTTTGTATCTGCCTTTGTTTTTTCATATTTATTTTATCAACATCTTTTTTCTTTCTATCTCAATCTGTTCATGCTAAACCATTATCTCAGCCTCATTTATATCTATCTATCTATCGATCTATCTATCTGCCTTTTCGTCTTTCTTTCTATTTATCTATCAATCCATCTCAGTCTGTTCATATCTACCTATCTATGTTACACATAACTTTTCCGACAAGTTTTTCAGATCTGTATATTTCATTGCATTTTTAAAGAAAACTTTTGAAAAAGGCCGCTGCAAGTTAATTTAACGGTTAATATCACAGAAGATAGAAGACAACCTAACTTAAATCTACGTGGCATGTGCCAAATTTAAAACTCATTATTTCTTTTCAAACATACCGAGAATATTAACACAATAGTTTTCAATCTGACAGAAAAAAATGAAAAGAGACGCTTAGCCGGTGATACTCACCACAAAAAGCCCTTTAACAAAACGCAGACGTTAAACAAGAATAACCATTGACTCTGCACCGACTCTCTCAAGTACCCACCATAAGATACATCAAGTTTACGTTATCAATGATGGTTCTGGGGCTTAAGCGCGGGAACGACTATTTCATGCTGCTCCACGTCTTCCGAAGAGGCTTCAGGGTCAATGCTATCGCCTTCATAGCTTTAGATCAAAGATGGTCTCCAGAGGAGTTCCCAATCAAGACTCTGCTACTTCCCACGTTTGAATTTCCCCGACAACTACTTCTGTGAGATCGATATATATATATATATATATATATATATATAGAGAGAGAGAGAGAGAGAGAGAACCAACACTCCCAGAATTCATTCAATGCCGCCGTTGTGGTATAATCGTGATTACCAGTATGAACGAAAACAACCTGTTTTGTGCATACAGTTGCTTTGGAGGTCACATCGAGGTTGTAGTTGAAGTTTTTGACTGAATAACCTTTTTTTCTGCTATGTTAAACGTGTGTATAAGTCTCTTAAATATAAAGATATCTTTTTTCACTAAGATATCTTCACCGAGGATGAACCTGTTAAGTACTTAGATGAGTGACCACTTAGTAATCTCAACAATTGTAACCAATCTAACACCTGCGTGTCAGAGTAAGCAATGCTTCGTAAATAAGATAACTGAAGTTAAACTAACAATGAGCCTGATCAGTCTTTAGATGAGTGACCACTTAGTAACAACAGATGCTGTTAGCACCCCTAAATTCTTCTCAATTAGATTGGGCACATAATTTTTTGATTAAACTGTGTACTCAACTATAAATAAATTCAAATTCACCCCACCTCATATATATATATATGTGTGTGTGTGTGTGTGTGTGTGTTATGTTCACTTTTGAACTAATACCCTTGGTTGATTGGTTGGGTTTTGTGGCATATCAACCTTTGTAGGTTATTTAACGCCAAATCCATTTTTATGGAACTAGTGGGTGCTATTTCAAACAATTCAGCATGAGTACACAGTTCAATAGTTAAGAAACATTTCTATTTCAAACAATTCAGTTTATTCAAACAGTTCCAATTCAGCTTATTCAGTTAAGTATATATTTTGTTTACACACAGTTAAATGTCAAAACAGTTCTATATATATAACACTTCAGTTTATTGTAAGTACAGTTTCAATGTCAAAAACAGTTCCATTTCAAACAATTCAGTTTAGCATAAACGTCGCAGTTTAAATGTAAGTACGGTTTAATTGTCAAAACATTTCTATTTCAAGCTATTCAGTTGAGTCAAACAGATCTAATTCAAACAATTCAGTTTAGCATAAGTATGCAGTTAGTTCTACTTAACCCATAGATAGGGCCCAATCAGGTGCTACCATTCCGGGCCAGAGTGGACCTGGGAGGAATGGCAATGAAAGGGTTCTCCGCATTCTCCAAAGCCCCAGCATCACTGGAACCTTTCCATCAGATTATTTAGTGTCATATCCAGGATACTAATTGGGGGTACCCCTCTGCAGAGGTGCAGTCGGTGTATTCTACAGGCCCAGCCGACTGGGCAAAATACCCTTGGTAACGGTGTAGATACCCCACTTAACCTCCTAGGTATGGTTTAAATATTAAAAATTTTTTTAGATTTAGAAATTAAAATGAAACCTCGTGCATAACTGAGCAACTTATGTTTTACAGCTTGATTAGCTGATTCTTCTTGTGAGGCAATAGCGATGTAGAAATGGAAATTCCCGAGCCGAAATTTATGTACATGGATAAGGTGAGAAGTTCTTTGCCTGACTATGAAGGGAATGACGTGGACTCGTGAAATATCCATGCTATTCTATATAGGACAGACTATTTTTTTAGTCTCAGTAAGTCAAAGAGTATAGGAGAAGGAAACTATGAATTAAAGCCAGTTATACACAGGTTTAAAAATTACCTTTTGTTTCATCCTGCTCGTACATAGGGTTTGGGTCAATATATAAATGCTATTCCGCCTACGAGGCGTGACAAAGTATAATAAAATAAATCTTTAATTGTCCTCTCAATTTAAAGATTTAAATTTTTAATGGAGTGTGAGCAGCTGAGCAGCTAACATAATAAAGCGATGTGTAGACGTCTAGATGACGTCTAGACGTATTAGTAACATTTTTTATGTGTCTTTACCAGTAGCTTTTGGCAGAGCGTAGTGCTTTCTACACACTATTCGTAAGTCTAACTGTTTCCTAAATTGAAAATTCCTCTTACAGGGGTATATACAACTGTTGAGAATATTTCATTGTTATCATCATAAAATTTAGCAAATCAACCAGGCAAATAAGCGAAGAAACAAGGGAAGTCATACAAGCGATAATTCAGATACATAGCTGAAAATATAAGTTTGTAAAGTTTGTCGGAAAGCCGTAAGATAGGAAGTTTTTGATTTTGGAAATTCACAGTGTTTAACAACAAGAAAAACAATCAGTGAAAAAAATGAACGATTTCTTATTATTGCAACAAATTTTAATGAAACTTCAGTGATTTAGACACACATAGGAAGTGATTATTTTCCTTGATGATTGTTGTCTGAGTTCACTCAAAATTAAAAAGAAGGTTGTAGCCACATAAGAAAAAACATTGCATCCAAAGATACTAAGTGTTCATGAATTGTCATTACTTATAATACATGGTTTCAATTTCAGCAATTACCTTAGTAATTTTTTTTTATCTTCTGTCTGTTTTCTTTTGATCTTTGTTCAATACAGTAAGTGTCTAAAAATATTTAGGAAACAATCAGAAATTTCTGAATATACATACTTACCAAACCCTCCGCTCGGGCAGGATATGACACAAGGTCAATTTTTAAGCGGAGTTTAACAGGTTTGAATTCAGAGTTTTCCTTCTTCTAGACTAGTTGCCTCACCAAGGCTGAAGAACCTTGTCTGCCCTACTATTTATCCATAGCTGGAGGGAGAATAATTGGATTCATACCTTTCCCAAGGGTATTAGTGCTATGTGAAATACAGTCTCGTCCAGGATTTGAACTCGTGTCGCCCTGTCCATTTCCTATGACGATAACCATTAGACCACGGGCACTTCCTTTATATAATGAAAGAATTCGAGGGACGTAAATTCTTGAAAATGTGGTTTGTAGTTAACGTACAAGTAGTGTTTGAAAAATTATTAACAGAAATATAACGATGATTTCACACCATATCAAAAGTTTCAGAGATGCTTCGACCAACAGTAAACTCTCAGCTGAATGCTAATGAGATTATTCTGAAAAAAAAATCTAATTCATTGTTCATTTCTTTCCGTAAACACAATAGTTTGCTGAAAATACATGGTCTGAAAAGTTCGTACCATGACGCCATATCTGCTGTTGATCTATTTATAATACAATCCAAGAAGTAGTGTGTGTACTGCTATGAAAGCTATGTTGAAAATAACCTCATTTACTAACATTCCACGCGAGTATCTTAGTCAGCCAAAGAACTTTTCAGCCGACTTTTCAGCCGACTTTTCAGCCGACCCTCATATAAATCTCATTTAGTCAAATTCCATGCAAGTGTCTCGGTCTGCCCATGAACATTTCGGTCGACCCTCATATGAACCTCATTTGGTCACATTCCATGAGATTATCTTGGTCAGCCTACAAACTTTTCAGCCGACCTTCAAATAAACCTCAATTACTCACATTCCATGCAAGAATCTTTATCATTTGGTCTCATTCCATGAAAATATTTTGGTCAGCCTATGATCTTTTCAGCCGATCCTCATATAAACCTTAATAGGTCACATTCCATGAGATTATCTTGGTCTGCCCGTGACTTTTCAGCCCACCGTCATATAAACCTTTATTTGGTTACATTCCATGAGATTATCTTGGCCAGCCGATGAACTTTTCAGCCAATTCTCATATAAACTTCACTTGGTCATATTCCATGCAAGTATCTTGGTCAGTCTACGAACTGAACCTTGTATAGTTTTAGTTTCATAACTTTTCGGATTGTCCTCGTACATACATGCATTGATCATTTTCATCAATTCTTATTAGAATCTATTTATTTAACATTCATATACACATCATTTTCATCATTATCAACATAAGGTCACTCCAACAGTACAGAGTTCCTGCTATCCCTTGCCAGCTAACCGTATCATCCATCGCTCCGGGTAAGTCCTCTAGACAGCATTCAGTATCCACACAGAGATGATGAAGCATTGACTAGTCACCCAACACTGGCGTGACTATTTAGAAGAGTCCATGGTTATCGTCATAGAAAATGAACACGGCGACACGAGTTCAAATCCTTGACTAGACAGATTGCATTTCACATAGCACTAATACCCTTTGGAAAGGTATGAATCCAGTTATTCTCCCTCCAGCCATGGGTATATAGTATGGCAGACTAAGATGTTCAGCCTTGGTGTGGGAACTAGTCTAGGAGAAGGAAAACGGAATTCATACCTGTTAAACTCCGTTTAAAAAAAGATTGACCTTGTGTCATATCCTGCCCGAGTGGAGAGGTTGGTAAATATAAGGAGGTACTCGTGCTGTAATAGTTATCGTCGTAGGAAAATGACACAGCGACACGAGTTCAAATCCTGGACGAGACTGACTGCATTTCACATAGCCCTAATACCCTTGGGAAAGGCATGAATCCAGCTATGGATAAATAGTAGTTCAGTCTGGGTTTTTCAGCCTTGGTGAGGCAACTAGTCAAGGAGAAGGAATACTCTGAATTCAAACCTGTTAAACTCCGCTAAAAAATTGACCTTGGGTCATATCTTGCCCGAGCGGAGGGGTCGGTAAATATGATAGAAAAACTTCGCTTATGAGTTCGTCTTTACTTCTCCAGCAGTGTCCGCATGTCTTATTCATCGGTTCCTTGTGGTTTGTAAGATGGGAGGTAAGTGGCCGTACAACTGCTGCTTTGTGGAGAGTTACTTCGAAGACAGCACGTAGCATTCTTGTGTTGTTCCCATCTAGCACACACACATACACAAACACATACGCATACATTGCCCAGTCGGCTGGGGTAGTAGAATACACCGACTGCATCTCTGCAATTGGGTAAGACACTCCCAACGAATGTCCTAAATATGACACTAAGCAACCAGATAGTGAAGTTCCAGTAATGCTGGAGCTTTGGGGAATGCGGAGCACTCCTTTATTGCCATCACTCCCTGGTCCACTCTGGCCCGGAGTGGTAGCACCTGAGAGGGTCCTAGCCATAGCTCAAATAGAAATAAACTGTGCACTTATGCTAAACTGAATTGTTTGAAATAGGACTGTTTTGTCATTTAAACGGTATGCTTATGCTAAACTGAATTGTTTGGAACTGGTTCTGACATGTTTTAATGTCAGAAACTACGCTAAACTGATTTGTTCGAAATAGAACTGTTTTGGCATTTAACTGTGTGGAAACAAAAACTAAACTTATACTCAACTAAATTATGTTTGACTAAATTGAATAGCTTAAAATAGAAATGCTTTTGACAATTAAACTGTGTACTTATGCTAAAATAGTTGTTTGAAATAGAGCTGTTTATTTGCATAAAAATGGATTTGGCGTAAAATAACCTACGAAGTTTGATATGCCATAAAACCCCCAAAAACAAACAAACATATAGACACTTATACACACGCTTTCTTGTCTGTACGTACGAGGCGTTCCCAAAAACTTCTCAACTTTACTCTGAAAAAATATCCATAGCTGAGCACTATTTTTGTTACCACACAACTACTTCTTATAAAATAGAAAAGCTAATTCAGATTTCTGTCTTAATTTTGGTGCAGGCAAGGCCCGTACAAATGTGGGAGGTGTGTGACAAATCTAAAATCTAGGTAAAGCTTAGATCTTTTTGAACAACTCTCTCAGTCACTTACTAAGGATGGTTGGTTGTTTGGTTGGTTGTTTGTTGTTTTGTTTTACAGCGTATTAACCCTTTTTGGCTCATTTAACGCCGAATTAAATTTCAAATAATTCAGTTTAGTATAAGTCTAGTTTTTTGTTTAAAACAGTTGTCAAAACAGTTCAGTTAAATATCAAAACAGTTCTATTTCAAGCAGTTCAGTTTAAAAGTTTCAATGTCAAAAACAGTACTATTTCAAACCATTCAGTATAGCATAAGCACACAGTTTAGTCCTATTTGACCCATAGGTAGGACCCTATCAGGTGCTACCAGTCCGTGCCAAAGTTGAGCTGGGTGCAATGGCAATGAAGGGATACTCTGCATTCCCCAAAGCTCCAGCATTGCTGGAACCTCTCCATCAGATTGTTTAGTGCCATATCAGGGCACTTGTTGGAGGAGTCTTACCCGTCTTCAGAGAAGCAGTCGGTGTATTCAACAGCCTCACCCGACTGGGAAAACCAAGTTTGATTTGGATCAAGATCAGAAATATGGGGCAATTTGTGAGATTTGAACTAACAAGTCCGAAAACGAGGTAACTCAATTTATGTAAAAAAAAAAAAACATCTCTGTAAAGCATGATATTAATTGTTCACAAATTATCAGTTTCCAACCCGAGAACCTTATGATATAAAACAGTTGCAAGGCAATCGAAACAATGTCATAGATGTGACAGAACCCCGCCATAATGCAGAAACGACATTTTTTTTAAATACTTGCGTCGGTGCCGAAAATTCGTGGATACAGCTCGATAGCCCAATAATGATATATCCTGAACTACCGGAGTCTGTGAACAATGGTAATGCCAGTCCTTTGATACATAATCCTATGCAAAACCTGTAGGTGTGTATATTCATTTTGTCTACAATGTCACTAAATGTATCGTTAATAATTGAAACGGACATTCCTAAAGGTTATGAGAATAGCTCGATGATAAAATATAAAGTTTGTATTTACTCAACACAAAGTCGAATTTTCAGAGCTTTCCGTCTCCCAAGATTAGTTGCCTTACCAAGGCTACAGAAACCCAGTCGGCCCGACCTTTCATCCATAGCTGAGGCGAATAACAAAAGCCAGGGGAAATACAAACAGCCTCGTTTAGGATTTTATGATCGGGTCACTGATTTCATTTTCTACGACGTATATGTAGAGGGATATATTATAACATCACTGAATACAAATCTTGCGATATTGGAAAGCTATATATATATATATATATATATATATATATATATATGAATATAGATAGATAGATATACAATATATGTGTATATATAGAAAGAGAGAGACAATATATATATATATATATATATATATATATATATATATATATATATATATATAATCAACAGAATATATATATATATATATATATATATATATATATATATATATATATATATATATATATTCTGTTGATTGATTTCCAGAAGGTTTCATTTCAATAACCATTGACTGACGGGAATAAATAAAAATTTGCAAAAATATAACATTTTTGTTAATGCACAAACAAGCACCCCCCCACATATATATATATACAATTTACGTTATATATATATATATATATATATATATATATATATATATATATATATATGTATGTATGTATACTATTTATTTCAAATTACTATTTAGATCTAAATTTCAGACAAAAAAACTTGATAAATGGTGGAAATATTGAATTAAAAGAAGAGGAAATGTTTAATAAGTCATGTCAAAGAGTTTTTGATAGTGCCAGTCCCAAAATATTGATTTTTATTTGATTATAAGGCATCAACCTTAGGCGGCTTTCAAAATACCTTTACCTTCACTGCAGGTGCTTTATTTCCTTGATAATGTGAAATATGAAAGCAAAAGATGAAAACTAGCCGGTCATACACAGTATGTGTGGTTGTTTCCGTTAGATTTTGGTAAATATGTAAAGTAGGGGGATTTCGTGGCATTTTTGTTGTAATATATAAATAGAATTAACAAAAAAGAAACTTTGATAGATAGATAGATAGATAGATAGATAGATAGATAGATAGATAGATAGATAGATATGAATGAATGAATGAATGAACAAACAGAAAGACAAGTATTAATAAACTAAAAAAGATAAAGAGATAGATATCAATATAGCTAAATACAAAGCTGGATATGAACAGACAGAAAAAAAAAACATAGTTATGGACAGTTTGGAAGAGATAGATAGATAGATAGATAGATAGATAGATAGATGAGAACCGACTGAGATAGATAGATAGATATGAACTAAGTGAAAAAGATTGATATGAACGTGGTGAAGTAGACAAAGTGATAGCAGTGAACATTTTGAAATAGTCAAATAGATTTGTGGGAGAAAAAAGTATTGATGGAGATAGATAGATAGAGAGAGAGAGAGAGAGAGAGAGAGAGAGAAGGAAGAAGGAAGAGAGAAATATGAACAGAATGAAATTGATATCAATGAAAAGACTGAGATAGATAGATAGATCGATAGATAGATAGATAGATAGATATCAATGCTTTTTCGTTTATATGTACTTATGATTTTTTATGCGGTGGAAATACGCGTGCAAATTTGTACATATATATATATATATATATATATATATATATATATATATATATATATATATATAGAGAGAGAGAGAGAGAGAGAGAGAGAGAGAATGAATAGATATGTAGGTGATGTATTGGGTATCGGTACGGAAAAAGTGATGTTTTTTGCATGACATGAATGTAATTCTGAGCTATCGTTCTATTCATATCAATTTATTTGTATCTAAATAATCGGTCCTGCCTTTTTTCCCTACCTATAACTACCTGTACATTTTTCTTTCTATTCTACTTACTCATTAGCGAATGGTCCCATTTTTTGCCCGACACAAGAGCGATTTGTTTCACAAGTCACTTGACAGGATCTCATGGAAGATAAATAGTCTAGTATTGCTTCTCAAGCAGGATAAGCCCTTTTCTCTTATCAGATAAATACTACATAAACTTCACTTCAACTGTCAATGTATCTGGGGAACCAGACACCGTGGCGTAGTGTTTAACTTGCTCGATTGTGGCATAGTAGCTAGTGATTTCGAACTCTTGTCACGCTATTACATTCATTTTTGGACGAATCCCTAGTTAAATTTATCATATTTACCCAACCCCTCCGCTCTGGCAGGATATGACACAAGGTCAACTTTTAAGTGGAGTTTAACAGGTTTGAATTCAGAGTTTTCCGACCAAGGCTGAAGAATCTAGTCTGTCCTGGAGGGAGAATAATTGGATTCATACCTTTCCCAAGGGTATTAGTGTTATGTGAAATGCTATCAGTCTCGTCCAGAATTTGAACTCGTGTTGCCGTGTCCATTTCCTACGACGATAAGCATTACGCCACGGACACCTCACACAAATTATGAACCCCCATATCCCCTCTTATTTGGATTAAATTGTATCACTCCTGTTCTTCTTCTGTTTGGCATTAAATAACCCACGGAAGTTGATATGCTATTAAGAACAAAAAAAAAACGAACCTATATATTTGTGCAATGAGATGCACCTGCTTTTCCCACAATTATTTTCCCAGGCCTGTTAACCTTGCTTGCTATCTCTAAGCGCTTCTTTTTATCTTCCAATTGCATTTAAATCCTTTTTTATAATCGAATTGGGTCATGTATTTCAAACCATTTGAATTTTTATTTACAAATGATCTTTTGATCTAGCTCTAGGTGATATACATCAGTCATTTAGTGTTTAAATTGGTTTCTTTTGTTTCTTTGTTTAATGGCATATCAACCTTTGTAGGTTATTTAATGCCAAAGCTATTTAACCCATAGCTGGGATGATAAGGGGGTTTATACATTTCCCAGAGGTATTTGCACGAAAGTGAACGTAATAGCGTGACTAGAGCACGAACTCGCTTACTACGATTCCGCAGTCCATCGCTTTAACCATTACACCAGGAGGATATCCCCTTCAGTGTGTAAAGAAATCACCACAAATGAAATGGTCAGCTTGGCAAGCAGAGGCACGGGATGATGTTCAGAGAGAAAAAGAGGGAAAGAGACAGAATGTTTAATAATTCAGATATATATAGTGTTATGGTTATTGTCGTTGGAAATGGACATGACGATACAAGTTCAAACCCTGTACGAGGTTGACTGCATTTCACATAGTACTAATACCCTTGGGAAAGGTATGAATCCAATTATTCTCTCACCAGTTATGAGTAAATAGTAGGACAGTCTGGGTTCTTTAGCCTTGGTTAGGCAGCAACTCTAGGAGAAAGAAAACTGAATTCAAACCTATTAAATTCCGTTTAAAAATTGGCCTTTTGTCACAACCGGTGCGTGCGGAGGGGTATATATATATATATATATAGCAAGGTTCTGTCGATACAGGAATATCAACACGAAAAAAAAGAAATTGAAAACTTAGAATTTACCAAAAAAATCGATGTGCTCAATTAAAACATTCGATTTTGCAAAGGCAGCACCTTTGTATTCTTCAGACCTTTTTCCTGGTTCCTAAACGGTAAAATTTTCTCAAGATAAACATTTGAGGACGTGGAAGACATTTAAAAAAAATAGGCCTGCACAAATTCACAGCATATTTTAAAAAGGAGTTTCAGGACAATTGGTAACCTCTGAGGAATAAGTGTGTTGAATGCTGAGGGGGATATTTTGAAAAAATAATAATGTTCTATTTATTGTTCATTTCTATCTGAATAAATATGACTTCAATCTTGATACTTATTTTTATCACCATTCATATGTTGAAGTCAAGTAATATTTCATTCATTGTTCATTTTCTGTCTTGGGTAAGCATCTAGGACACTTGTTGGGGAATCTTACCCTCCGCAGATAAGCAGTCGGTGTATTTTACAGCCCCAGTCGACTGGGCCATACATTTTTGGTATTATATTAAATTTGTACAGTTGTTGTATTCACTTTCGGACTAATTTCATTGGGAACGCTCTTACCCCTCCCCCACAATCTATGGGTTAAATAATATCACGGTTTTTATTCTACAAGGATGGCTTTGGCTTTAAATAGCCCGCGAAGGTTGATATAGCCTGATACCAAATGAATAAAATAACGTGAGTAGACATTGAATTTTTTTCTTTTCCTTTCTTTTAAAGTGCAATGTAGCTAAATCAACTATGCTTCAATTTTCCTTCAAAGTTGGTTGGTTGGTTGGATTTTATGGCATATCACCCCTTTACGGATTATTTAGTGCCAAATCCTATTTATACGTATATATGGGTTGGTTGGTTTTCATGGCATATAAACCCTTGTGGTTTATTTAATGTCAAATAGTGTTTATATATTCATTTAAATGATTTGTAAACAATTAGTTCGGAGGTGACATTTAAAACAAGCCTGATTTCATTTGTTTGCACACAGTTAAATGGTTTCAAGTATTCCTAAAACTAAGAATTCTATTTAATTTCATTTGTTTGCACACAGTTAAATGGTTTTAAGTATTGCTGTATCACATTAATAGTTTTATTTTCACACAGTAAAATGGTCTATTTAACATTGATAATTCTTTTTAATATTACTTGTTCGTTTGTCCACAGTTAAAAGTTTTCAAGTATTGTTAACACTAAGAGGAGCATCTTTGGTGGTGTAACGGTTAGCAAGCTTGACAAGCAAGCCTACACGAGTGAGTTCGAGTCTCATTGGGTGCCCCATTCATTCGGCCTTGTGCCACATCGAAGCAAAGAGCTTCGTAAATTACTATTGTTAACCCTAAGAGTTCAGTTTAACCTCAATCATTTGTTTGCATCGAATAAAATGCTTAAGCAGTTCTATTTGATCCATAGATGGGGCCCTAACAGATACAACCAGTCCGAGGCTGAGCGGTCAAGGGAATTATAGCAAAGAAGGTGTATTTCAAATTCCCCACAGATCCAGAACCATCAGATACAGTTTAGTTACCGTAGAAGTATGTGCCGATTGCAACCCTTGTAGTTTGATCACGGATCTCCAGCCAACAAACACAACAGTTGAAATGGATTGTGCTATCGGGGTCACGTGACTAGAAAGGGTAATAGAGAAACCGGTCAGACAGAGGTCTGATGAGACATATGCGAAATGTAAACATTGCGAGTTAGTTTTTATTTAGCATTCCACACTCAGTATTCGGCATCAGACGAGAGTGAAGAGATTTTAAGTATCGGCCAAATTTACCCCCTCACGAAACATTACAAAAAGTGACATATCCAGGACACTTGTTGCGGAATAGGGTGGGGTGGGGGAATCTTTCCCTCTACAGAGATTGGGCTGTTTCGTTCGAGGTTTTTCGTAAACGTTTAATTCATTTTCCATTCATTCAACCTCAAAAAGTGGCGGTGTGTTCTCTATATAATTCAAATTATTCAAATATATTCTCTATATAATTCAATTATTCAAAACAAGCCAGTCGTGAAGGTCAAATCCTTATGATAGAAAACTGTTGACATTTTAATTGTGTGCTTATGCTAAACTGAACTGTTTGAAGTAGAACTGTTTTGATATCTAAACTTCGTATTTGCACTAAACGGAATTGTTTGAAATAAATCTGTTTTGACATTTAAACTTCGTACTTATGCTAAACTGTATTGTTTGAAATACAACTATTTATATGTATAAAAATTATTTGGTATCAAATAACTTACAATGGTTGATATGCCATAAAAAACCAACCAACCAATCAACCAAAATTATCGTTAATTATTAATCAATAGTAATCGTCGAAGAAAATGGAATAATTCTGAGGAATATTTACCAAGATTTTTTCTATGCAAAACGGACCTAACATAAACGCACAAACAGAATTTTAAAAAAAATTAAATAACAAAAACAAACAAACAATCGTATATTTAGAATCTCTTGATACACAATTTTTCTTCCACTTTTTCTTTTTTTTTTTTTTTTTTTTGAAAATTCGCGATCTACCTTTTCACAAATAACCAATGAAGACCTAGAGACGCTGGTGGTGTAATGGTTATAATCGTAAAAAATGGACACGGTGACCCTACTTCAATCCTTGGACGTGGTTGCTTGTATTTTAAAAAGGGAAAATACCCTTGGGAAATGTATGCATTCAACTATTTTCCTTCTAGCTACGGGTTAATAGTAGGGGAGACTGGGGTCTTTAACTTTGGTATTGCAACCAGTCTAGGAGAAGAAAACCTGAATTCAAACCTGTTAAAAAAATAAATAAAAAAACTGACCTTGTGTCACATCCTATTTGTGTGGAGGGGTTGGGTAAATACATACTTGGAAAAACCTAACATATAGCTGGCCAAGTGAAAAACATAGGTCTGACATCATAGTTCTCACTGTTTATAAAGTTAAAAACATTTTTAGCTTTTCATGTCAAGGCCAGAAGTGTGGATCACCCAACGAGGATCGAACTCACTACATAAGTAATGAGCAATGAGACTAACTTCCAAGCCATTACTGAACAACAAGACACCAAGTCATCACCTGTGCTAAGCTTCGTCTGGTACAAGGCCACAAGTGTGCGATATTCAATGAAGATTAAACTTATAAAATGTTTACTCGGTCCTTGATACCCGGAAAATTCCAGGGTCATGTGCGTGAAAAAGATGATTTTAGATCAGCAGTCCCAGGCAATGCTACTGCACACAATAGCTAAAGAAAATATTTAACTTTTCATGTCAATGTCCCGATCTCACTTTGCTTGTATAGGAGAAGGGTTTTTTGTCATCTCATGATATCAAGTGACTTCAAATGACCATGGAATTCAACCTCGTATAATTATGAAAAAGTCAGCTCCCTGGGAACTTCCGAGCGGTTTTGACTTGTTGACACATACGCATGTCCGCTTTCACATACAAATGCACATATTTTGACGTAGTAGCATCTTTTATCCTGTGATATCCAGTGACCAAATGACCATGGAATTCAACCTCGTATAGTAATAAAAAAGTCAGCTCCTTGGGAACTTCCGAGCGGTTTCGACTTGTGGATATTCACAAATACACACACACACACACACACACATTTTGACCTAGCAGCATGTTTTATCCAGTGATATCTAGTGACCTCAAATGACCATGGAATTCAACCTCGTATAGTTGTAAAAAAAAGTCAGCTCCCTGGGAACTTCCGAGCGGTTTCGACTTGGGGATATTCACAAACACACACACACACACACACACACACACACACACACACACACACACATTTTGACCTAGCAGCATGTTTTATCCAGTGATATCTAGTGACCTCAAATGACCATGGAATTCAACCTCGTATAGTTGTAAAAAAAAGTCAGCTCCCTGGGAACTTCCGAGCGGTTTCGACTTGGGGATATTCACAAACACACACACACACACACACACACACACATTTTGACGTAGTAGTATGTTTTATCAATACTGCTACGTCAAAATTTGAGAGTTTGAATACATGGTAATGGTTATTTTCATAAAAATTTGATCCGACAGGACTGAGTTCAAATCCCCAATAAGGCAGTTTGCGTTTCATTTCTTACTAATGCTTTTGAGAAAGACATAAATCTGTTTTTCCTCTCTGTAATAAATAAATAGTAGGGCAGACTAAAGACATTAGCTTTGGAAAAGCAACATTTAAAATCAGGGAGCGTGGGACTAACAGCTTCACACCACATAAAAATATCCTAGCTACAGAAACAGTGCCATCACTCAAGGGGTCTAAGGAAAGAAGGAAGTATAAGGCATCGATTGCGAACTTCCCGGCGAAGAGGTGCGCTTAGAGATACGGTTACCATCATAGGAAATGGAATCGGTGATCTAAGTTCAAATCCTAGCTGAAACTGTGTTTCACTTCGAGCAAATATCTCTGGGAAAGGCATGAATCCATCTATTATTCCACATCTCAGCTACAGATAAATTGTAGCCCTGGCTAAGCAACCAATCTACAAGAAAGAAAACCAACTTTACTACGCTTAGACTTTTACCTTGTATCACTTCCTACTTGATGTAGAAGTATTGGGTAAATACACACAAGTAATGGCCGCTGAGAGAGCTCGTTAACCACATCGTATCCAAGTCTGATTGTAGCTATTATTTATCCATAATATGTTTTGATAGATATGTGTTTTTAGTCCGCTTATTATTCTTTCTGTCTGCTAAACTTATCATGAACTTAATAATCTCGACATTTTCCGTCTTGTTTTTGATTAATTGTGTTTGCTTTTCGCTTCTTCGTTTAAAATCTGAGACGAACATTTGACATCACCACTCGACTACAACTCAATCACAAAGTTTACCAAATTTAGGGTCATGAATAAAGATTCTGAAGAGCAACAGATAGATAGATAGATAGATACGAAAAGATTAAGATAAATAGATATAGATATATTAAGATAGACACGAAGAAAGATTGATACGAACATATGAAGATAGATAGATAGGTTGATAGATACTAATACTAAGATAAGCCACCTAGAAAGAAAGGATAGATAGATAGATAGATAGATAGATAGATAGATAGATAGATAGATACTAATAGACTAAGATAAGCCACCTAGAAAGAAAGGATAGATAGATAGATAGATAGATAGATAGATAGATAGATAGATAGATAGATACTAATAGACTAAGATAAGCCACATAGAAAGAAAGGAGAGATAGATAGATAGATAGATAGATAGATAGATAGATACTAATAGACTAAGATAAGCCACCTAGAAAGAAAGGATAGATAGATAGATAGATAGATAGATAGATAGATACTAATAGACTAAGATAAGCCACATAGAAAGAAAGGAGAGATAGATAGATAGATAGATAGATAGATAGATACTAATAGACTAAGATAAGCCACATAGAAAGAAAGGAGAGATAGATAGATAGATAGATAGATAGATAGATAGATAGATAGATAGATACTAATAGACTAAGATAAGCCACCTAGAAAGAAAGGATAGATAGATAGATAGATAGATAGATACTAAGAGACTAAGATAAGCCACATAGAAAGAAAGGATAGATAGATAGATAGATAGATAGATAGATAGATAGATAGATAGATAGATACTAAAAGACTAAGATAAGCCACCTAGAAAGAAAGGATAGATAGATAGATAGATACTAATAGACTAAGATAAGCCACCTAGAAAGAAAGGATAGATAGATAGATAGATAGATGTAGACAGTATTTGATCGATTGATTGATAGATGCGAACAGAAAGATAAATATGAACAGACTAAGATAAACACTAAGAAAAATTGATACGAACATACTTAGATAGATAGATAGATACTAATAGACTAAGATAAGTGCTGGTTTGCCAACTGGCCACCTAGCTATATATATATATATATATATATATATATATATATATATATATAAATAGATAGATAGATAGATAGATAGAAACAGACTAACGACGGTTCTGACATCATCACTTGACTGCAACTCAATCACAAAGTCTACCAAATTTAGGACCATGAATAAAGATTCCAAATGGTAATTGCCAACGACACTCTTTACTTTAGTCATTTTCTTCTTGTTATCTGTTATTTGCTTTGCCGACTCATTTGTCTTCTCAATTTCTTTTGCTGTTCATGTTATTTCCATTTTGGAGATAAACAAACATGGCGTCTTCCTGCAAATTCGTCAGCTTCCCTGTGGTTAGCAAAGCCGATTTGCTTTTTTAAGAGCGTCTCCACGATTATACAGCAATAATTCAAATAGTGCTATTCTTTCAAATCTTGTCCGCACTGTTCAAAGCTGTACTGTTCAAAAACGCACTGTTAAAGATATTGTAATAATTGTAAAGTAAAATAAAGTTGGCGACCTCAGCTGAGGGCTACCTGAGAGCTCCCTTTTCAATAGCTACTACACCGAGGTGTAAGGGAGGGCGCTACTCCTTTCCCTGGATTGCTCCACTTTACCCTTGAAACGTACCTTATAATGCTGAGTGTTAAGCAAGGAGGTGTCAAATACCCCATTTGAGTCTTTGGTATGACTCGACCAGAGATTAAACCCCGGTGTCCCGGGCCATTGGTGAACACTCTCCCACTAAACCAATGGGCCGGTCAATTATTATAATAGAGTTCATTGTAATTTTTTTCAAACAGAAGAAAAAGTAGAAATATATATATATATATATATATAATCCTTCCGAGTAGGATGCGACACAAGGTGAATTTTTTATCAGTGTTTAACAGGTTTGAATTGAGAGTTCTCCTTGGCTAGTTGTCACATTATGGTTAAAGAACCCCGTCTGCCCTACTATTTGCTCAGAATTGCAGTCAGAATTTTTTAAGTGTATCAGCCCTATAGGAAATACAAACTGCTTCGATTATTATTTGAATTAGTTCATTGTGTTCATTTCCTACAACAAGAGCCATTTCACCACGAATACGTACACACACATGCCTATTAACACACACACACACACACACACTAACACACACACACACACATATATATATATATATATATATATATATATAAACATATATTATAAACTGAATTACCATGACTTGAAAATCCAGAAAACCCTGCGCGCGACATTCTGAACCACTGGACAGTTGTTTTGACCGTATCAGGTCTTATCAGCAGTATATATCGCGATCTCCCAGACTGGAGATTGAACCAACGACCACGGAGCCGAAACTCTACCACTGAGCTACTGGTCCACATCGCACGCAAACCATCCCAAATTAACTAGTCATGGTAAATGTATGACCACTTAACCTGATGTGTCTTGTAGTTACATCATTACTCTTACAGAGGACACAGACACCTCCAGGGTTACTTTTTCCCAAGTGGGAAATACGCATCCACGTAATTATAACCTCATAGACAAGGAAATAGATATACATTTTTTTAAATGGAGGAATTATATATAATAAATTGAATTACCATGACCAAAAAAATCCAGCAAACACTGCATGCGACATACGGAACCACTGGACAGCTGTTTCGACCTTATAAGAAAAAGCCTAAAACACCTAATGCTAACACAGCCCCCCCCCCCCCCCAAGAGAAAGGGAAAAAGAAAGAAAAAAAAATGAAATGAATATTCCCCCCCCTCAGTAGACCGCCTCCAAAACTACCTAAAATTCAGTAGTAAATAAAAGTCAAAACGAAGAAGAAGCATTTGAACTCAGGAGCCAACTGGAAGAAATATATCAATATTGGTCAGTATGTCTTTAAGTCCTATCAATTTAAAATGCTGAATTTTACAAAATGTTATGCTGTATTTTGTTTGTGAAATAATGCTTAAACTATGCGTTTTAAATGTAAAGACACGCTTACTCTACTATAAAGCCAAATTGATGTTAGTCTTTCCAAATGTCAGCGAACAAGGCAGAATGTTTTTGAATCTCTTCTATAATATAATTTAAAAATTCGTAAAGAAAGCCCTAACAGTAGTTTAGAAGAAAAAGAAAAAGCCTAAAACACCTAATGCTAACCAAGAGAAAGGGAAAAAAAAATTTTTTAAGCTCTATAATTCCTGAAGCCTGCTAGGTTCCCAACTGTAGTAAAAAAAAACAAACAAAAAAAAAACAAATAAAAAGCCTAGGAAAAGTCCTAATACAGCAAAAAAAAAAGCAAAAGTCAGTACCAGTGAAAGTCAGACGAAAGTACCTTAATCTTGGACTTAAGTTAAAACTTAAGAAAACTTAAACCAAAATTACACCCCCCCTTTTTTTTTGCGTACACATGGGAAGCAGCATGATGTACGTAAAGGTATTTGAATAAACCCATGGACGACCAAACTCAATACCTAAACGGGTCCTGGACGTGAGTTTGACGACTTTACGCTCAGGATCGTTAGTTCGATCGGGGAACTACTGCTGCTCCTCTATAAGAGTGGCTTCTATAGAAGAGAATAAAACAGCCATCGAAAGATAACCATGACCCACACTCAAACCACATACACAAACCGCATCGCTCTTCGCGCGGGTAAAAAAGGGGAGCGTCCTGCTGAGGTTGGAGCCCTGGCCTCAGTGTTCGAAAAATCAGCTACAGAGCTCAAACAATCAAAACTACTAAAATGCAAGCAAACACTACAAATAGCCACATTTAACGTAAGAACTCCCAGAGCTAATCGCATCGGCCGAAGAACATAAGATAGACATAATATGCATACAAGAACACAGATACACGCACACCGAAGATATAAAATATCACGAAACTGGCAATGGCTGGTCGCTCGCCACTGTATCCGCATGGAAAAACTCTGTCAACGTCGCAGTAGGAGGGGTAGGATTACTTATAGGACCTAGAGCATTAAAAACGCTTAATAGCGTTGAGAAAATACAACCTAGAATGATGGCAGCTACATTTAACGGAAACCCCAGAGCAACAATCATCTCATGCTACAGCCCCACCAATGTTAGTGAAGAAACTGAACTAGTCACCTTCTACGATGAGTTATCCTCATTAGTGCGTAGCATCCCGAAACACAACATGTTAGTCATTGGCGGAGACATGAATGCCCAAATCGGGAAAAACGGAAACAACAATTACAGCCTACACAACACGGCAAATAGGAATGGGCAACATCTAACAGATTTCATGATAGAAAATAGATTAGCATGCCTCAATACAAACTACCAAAAAAGAGAGGGCAAACTATGGACATACACGTACGCAAACAATACTAAAGCTCAGATAGACTACGTCCTTATAAACAAGAAATGGAAAAATAGTGCATTGAATTGCGAGGCATACTCCTCTTTTGAGGGTGTGTCCACCGAATAGTCACGGCGAAAATACGGTTAAGCCTACGAAAAAACGCCAAACGAACAGCGACCACCAAACACTATGACTGGGCCCTATTGAACAACAAAGATATAAGAGATAAATATGTATTAGAATTAAGAAACAGATTCGAAACACTACAAGAAAAGACGGAAAAAAAGTACACGAAACGACGAATATGAAAATTTCGTCAATGCACACCTCGAGGCAGCAGCAAAATACATTCCAACAAAAATTAAAACTAAATATAGAGTCCCATGGGAAACTTTAGCGGTGAGAGAAAAACGTGCACTAGTGAAAACAGCCTCCAAAAACTATCGAAAAAACCCAACAAACACAAATGCCTTAAAACTAAAAACGGCACAATATCAATTAGCAGGCATATATATAAAGGAACAGACAGAATACATTCAAAATCAGATAGATAAGATTAGAGACTCGGTGGAAGATAGACAATCTAGAATAGCCTGGCAAACAATAAACGAAGTGAGCAGAAGAAAGAACACAGCCAAAGCAAAACTTAAAGCAGCAAACCAACAAGAAAGAATAAAACTGTGGAAACAGCACTTCGAAAACTTACTTGGAAACCCACCAAAAATAACGCATGAACCAATCGCCAGAATAATTAGCAAACAATTAGACATTAAACTAGGACCGTTCACTCAAGAAGAACTCGACTCGGTTCTCAGAAAAATTAGAAATAGGAAAGCTGCAGGGCTGGACGAAATTCCCCCGGAAGTATGGAAGATCAGACAATTCGACGACATACTGCTCCGCCACTGCAACGCAGTATACAATCAAAATCCGATAGATAGATGGATGAAGGGATGCATATTCCCCTTCCCTAAAAAGGGGGACCTAAGATTAGCCAAAAACTACCGAGGCATAACACTTACATCCATAGCTGCCAAAATCTACAATGCCCTACTACGAAACCGCATAGAACCCAAAATCGACAACATACTAAGAAAAAACCAAAATGGCTTCCGAAGAAATAGATCCACGACCTCACAAATATTAACCATCCGCAGAATCCTTGAAGGTGTACGGGCAAAGAATCTACAAGCGACATTAATATTTGTCGACTTTACCAAGGCTTTCGACTCCATTCACAGAGGAAAGATGGAACAAATCCTACTCGCGTACGGCATACCTAAAGAAACCGTAGCGGCAATAATGATTCTCTATAGAAACACTAAAGTAAAAGTACGATCACCGGATGGAGACACAGAATACTTTGACATTGTAGCAGGAGTACTACAAGGGGACACGCTGGCCCCGTACCTCTTTATCATTTGTCTAGACTACGTACTTAGAACATCGATTGACAAAATCAAAGAGAATGGCTTCGAACTGACGAAGAAAAGAAGCAGAAGGTACCCCGCAACAACAATTACCGACGCCGACTACGCCGATGACATAGCGATACTGGCAAATACACCTGACCAAGCCGAAACACTTCTGCATAGTTTGGAACGAGCAGCAGCAAGCATAGGCCTCTATGTTAATGCACACAAAACGGAATATATGTGCTATAACCAAACGGGGGACATCTCCACTCTAGAAGGAACCCCTCTTAAACTAGTAGACAAATTCACGTACCTAGGAAGCAGCGTCGAATCAACTGAAAAGGACATCGAAACGAGGTTAACGAAAGCATGGACAGCTATCAATAGGCTATTGATTATATGGAAATCAGACCTAACCGATAAAATGAAACGCAGTTTCTTCCAGGCAGCGGTCACATCGATACTGCTGTATGGATGCACTACATGGACGCTAACAAAACGGCTGGAGAAGAAGCTAGATGGCAATTACACAAGAATGCTGCGTGCAATCCTGAACAAGTCCTGGCAGCAACACCCCACAAGACAGCAACTGTACGGCCACCTGCCCCCTATCACGAAAACTATTCAAGTTAGACGAACCAGACATGCAGGACACTGCTGGAGAGGTAGAGATCAACTCATAAGAGATGTACTCTTATGGATCCCCACACATGGCCGCGCAAAAGCAGGACGACCAGCACGAACGTACATTCAGCAGCTATGTGAGGATACGGGATGTTGTCCTGAAGACCTACCTAGGGCGATGAACGATAGGGAGGAGTGGCGAGAGAGGGTCAGGGATATCCGTGCTACCAGCGCGATATGATGATGATGATGAATATTTACATGTAGAATGCACACCAAAGTTTGGACTATAAAATTATGGAATAAAAGATTTGTATGCGTGACACGCACTGACTTATTGGAATTTAAAGCAGCTACATTTAACCTTAATTTAGCATGTTCATCTTTTTACCGGTTTGTACTGATTAAATATAAAGATTTTTATTGTTCAGTTTATGTCTTAAAACACAAAATTTACTCAGTATTGAGAACAAATACACAAACATGTTCACACAAAAATACAAGCTTGCGGTAAAAATCAGCTTACATTGGGAGGAACAAGTTTATAAACACACATACAAGTGGATACTTCACTGTAACAGCAGAAAAAACTTCGATTATAGGTATAATTTACTTTCGTTCATTCTATCCCGAATATGGTGAGGTAAGTGGTCGGAATAAAGTTAATTTTAGAGTTCTCACGTATAATACGCACCCGTAACATTTGAGTTCAAAAATCTGGAAAAAAAAATAGTTCGTCTTATAAACAAATAATTACTAGCACGGTGGTAGTTTTATTATTATCATATTGCTTACGAGTTTTTCACACTAATTTTAGCTGATGGTCTTTCACCGGAGTCTGAATATCAGAAAGTCTTCTCAAGTCTCCAGGATTCGACACAGAATTTGGCCAATCTTAATAATGCTGTTGGAATGTCTCAATTCATCCTCCAATTTCCATCTCTTCTAGCCGCGTTTTTAAGACTTTGGGGATCGTTCCAAGTGCACTAATTACAATTGGTATCACAGTGACTCTCATGTTACACAACTTTTTAATTCTCAAGCAAGGTCCAAATCTCTGTTTTCATTTTCTTTCTTTTTCACTTTGTGGTCCGCTGAGACATAGTCCACTATACGGCAAGTTCTCTATCTTTTTTCTTTGTTTTAATCTTTTTTTTTTCTTTCTAGTTTCCTAGCCGGGATTAGGTGATCCTCTTAGTAAATTTCTCACAAGTTTTTCTCATCAGCGTGAGCAGATGGTCTTTCACTGGAGTCTAAGTGACAGCCGGTTCCCTCAGGTCGCCAGGACTCTTTTTAGTTTTCAAGACTTAACAATGTTGTGGTTTGGCTGGTCACGATTTCCAGTTTTGGGGGACCGTTTCCACCACACCAACCACAATTGGTATTACCGTCATACTCAAATACCACAGTTTTTTTAGTCCAAGTATTTCTGTTTTTTCACTTTACTTTTGTATTAACAGTGTGGTCTGTCGGAAGCGCAAAATCTACTAAATAACACGTTCTTTTTTCTTGTTAATCAACACTAGGTCCGTTCTCCTGTCCAGGATTAGATGATCCGTTTCTATCTCAAAATGCTGTGTAGCCGTAATACAAATACAAGCGGACTCTGTTGTTTCAGATACGAACCGGTTTATTAACTTCTGACTTCGGTTCTTTGACACGGGAAGAGGGACGCAATTATGAAAATTCTATGCTAACCATACTATGCTGTACCCACTATGCTGACGCGCAGCGCATCTTGTGATGTTTAAGATCTCTGTTGGTAGAGATCCGAAAAACCCAACTACATCTTTCAACGGCAGAAAAGTCAGCTCTCGGCCTCAATGGTCCAATCTCAACTTCTCTGTCTCCATGGTCCAATTTCAACTGACTCTTTTCAAAATCCTCAAATTCTCTCTTCTGGGCATGACGTCATCCACACTCCAGCCTCATTTCCTGTCTGGGGGTTTATTATGACAATGGTGATTATCATATCTTTTGCGCGCGAGCGTAAACCGCACCAATTGACTATGCACCTAGACTCTTAACCCGAATAGTTCAAAGCCCAACCAAACTGAATGAGAAAATATAATTAACGAAAAATGATTAATATAAAAAAATCATTCATTAATTATATAACAAAAATCCGAAAGAATTTTATGCGTCTCATTCTTGAGTATAGCTTCTGGTTTATGCACACACCATTTAGTAGAATGGTCAAATTTAAATTACTCAACTTGCACAACTACCAGTGAAACAACTTTCCCACCCAGTCATGCCTAGTCTTATACTTCTCTACCATAGCGGAACTGAAGAGACTTTTTCGATCCCGTTGTGACTTCGCCGTAGTTGCAAGTTGACAAATGCGAACCTCTATACGTTTTGATAATAAGGATGACGTACCCTTCCTCATATATGCTTTAGTCATCGCTGATTGGCCGATCTCCTGCTGCTATTAACGGCAAGTCTATAAATATCTGTCACTAAATTATGAACGAACTGTATCCCCTTAGTTGACCCGCCTCCAAACAATCTAGCACACCATATTTAAATATTCACCGAAAAATAGAAAATTCAAAGATTGTAACTAACATAAAACTATATTCTGATTTCATAATTCTCTACTGGACGTATGGTTCCTTACTTAAGATTACACATCTTACTGCTACCACTTTCTGACTCCTTCTTATAGAGCTTAGTTGGCTGGGATTGTAAAATTTAACAACTGCCTCTCTGCAGTGGAGTAAGACTCTCCCCTCTTACGAGTGTCCTGCATAAGACATCAAACTATCCGACGGTGAGGCTCCAGTAATATTGGAGCTTTGGAGAATGTGGAGTACCTCTTCATTGCCATTGCTCCCTGGTCCATATTGACCGGAGTGATAGCCCCTGATAGAGTCCTATCTATGGGTCAAATAGAACTGTTTGACCATTTAAACTATGTGCAAACAAACGGCATGCTAAACTAAATTGTTAGAAATAGAACTGTTTGATCATTTAACTCTGTGTAAACAAATGACTAAGTGAATTGTTAGTGACACATAGCAATACTTGAAATCATTTAACGAATGAGCTCAACTGGTTTAAAAATGTTATCAACGAAATATATTTACAAATCATATATTTTAGGGACACCTCAGGTAGTATAATGGTTAGCAACCTTGACTAGCAAACCTTCACGGGTGAGTTCAAGTCTCATTGTGTGTCCCATTCATACGATTTCGAACCATATCTAAGCAAAAAGCTTAGTAAATCACTACAAATCAAATATTAAATATATATATATATATATATATATATATATATATATATATATATATATATATATATATAAATGGCATTTGGCCTTAAATAACCTACAACGGTTGATGTGCTATAAAAACCAACCATTCGTTCTTATATATATATATATTGATTGTTTTTGTTGCAGGTCGGGATGGTGTGTTTTAATAAATTCTTGTTATTTTTCTCCTCTTTTTTTCCCTTCCTTTTTTCGTACACATTATTCAAATATATATCATTATCATTATTGCTTTGAATATATATTGTGGTTTTAGCAAAACATAACGGCAAATTACTCCAGCTATGACGTCAATCATGACGTATCCGTCACGATCACATATTCTATCATATGACGTAACCATATACCCAACAGAGTACCTTATGAAAGAAAATAATGGATTGTAATTTGACAGTTTGTAAATAAAAATTGAAAACAAGTTAAGTTAACGATGGACGTGTAAAAAGTGTAAAAATATATAAAAACTTTGGAAATTTGTATAACAAGAAAAAGTTGGCTGTTGATGATAAGAAAAAGTTGGCTGTTTGATCAATGAATTAGCGTTTGTTGCTTTAAACTACATCTCCTGACCTTTTTTTTATCGTACAATGTGTGAAAGCACGTGTGATACTCTATCCTCATCAGCCGCCAACCAGGGTGATAACACAGTTTCGGTAGCTCAAGGCGGTACTGCCACTCCTGGCGCTACCGAGCAGTTTTTGCCACCGGATAGGGTATTTAAAAGAAATATATATCTATGTATACACAAGATCAACTAAAAGCGGACATTACATTAGACGTTCGTTCATCTTCATTTTGGTGCAGTTTGTGATTGAAAAAAGCGTTTACTTACGGCCGTTAGATGTCATAGCAACCGTTTCTTGATTTTGCGTAATTACACGAGAAAGGGGGTTACACGTGTATAACATTCGTGTTGAAATCCTTTCTATATCCGTTATCTATTCGGTTCGTTTTCTTTCATTTATGCGTTACTGCCCAAAAGCACTCGAGACAAACGTCATATATAATTCCGCTAGAAGATTTTATTTGTTGATCAATGGGCCCTCAAGATGGGTGGTGAGTAAAAAGAAAGCTCCTGGTCTAAGTTTGTCCAGGTAGCTATATGATTACCCTTGGGCCACTAAATTCTTGGCTTGCAAAAAATGTCTCCAGGACGCTGATGGTCAGCAATGGGCTCGTGAATACTGTGGGGGTAAACCTGACTCATAGGCCCATCATTCGATTTACATTCTCCGGCAGGAGAATTACGTTCTTCTCACCAGCGCGCCTTGTGGATTCGTGATCCTCGCAAGCTGTCAAATTTTCTGCCGCAATCACACGTTGTAGCCGGGTACATATCCAGATCGTTACCGTAGGAGCAAGTAAGATGGGTGATATATTCTCCCTCCCCGCTACAGACACCCTGAGGGCATTTTTCTTTCATTGTATTATCCATATTTGTTAAAATTCCTGTCTTTCCAGGATATCACTCCAACTTTCTGAAGAGTCACTTTGTCTTTCCAAAGAGTCATCTTGCTTTCCAGAGAGTCTTAGAAATAATAATAACAATAAGAAATATTGTGCAGAATCCACGATCCGTTCGGTCATCGCGAAAGATTTCGAATCATTCCTTGTTTTCGACGAAGTTCAAATCCTATAAGTCTGGCTTTTTTAAATGTATATGCCCCGGAAAATCCTAAAACACGCCACAGTCTTATGTAATCCAGGAAAATGTTGGGATGGACGAAGAACGCTGGACATGCTGGTAGGTATGATTTTTTCTTGTATATGGTTGGTTAGAAAAGTCTTCCTGTTTTCCAAAGTTTTTATATATTTTTACACTTTTTATACACCCATCGTTAACTTAACATCATTAATATAACCCCTCATAGTCTTGATGATGGTTCAGCAGAACTGAAACGCTATAGTGTCGACTTTGTTTCTCAATAAATCTCTCCTTCTACTTAGAGTACCTTATCTTAACTAAAAATTGATTTCAATATGGAAATCTAATGTTCAAGAAGTGTTTTAAAAACGTATCGCTGCTTCAAATTTTTTTTACTTGATGTAAAATCCTTAACCTTTTTTAATTAATTTTTTAATTAGATTTACTGTACAGGTGCTACTTGAATTTCCCATAAATTTTTATATTCTAACAAAACAGTTGATTATTTGAGTCATTCACAAATCTTTTTTTTTCTTTAAATATTCATGGGTCTTGAATATTTTTTTAAATACTGACATTTAATGAAACGTGAAAGATTTGAAGAAAAGATATCAATTAAGGAGTGCAAAAAAAAAAAACCGAAAAAAACAACCAAGAAAGAAAAGATTTTTAAAAAAAAGCAAAACCTCAGTGTTTTTAAATCTTAGATCAACTTCCGGTTTTGTAATTATTCCATTGATCAATGTGATCTAATCAAATTTTGATTATTTAGCACGACAATTACTGTCAGATCCAGCCCAGTTTGATGAGGTTGTACAATATGTCGACTACATCTTTGCAGAGAGTCCTGATGGTGTGGCTCCAGTTCTGGAGCTCTGGAGAAGGTAGAGGGCTCCTTCATTGTCATTATTCCCATGTCCACCCTGACACAGAGTGGTTGTGCATGTCTGTCCCATCTATGGGTCAAATAGAACTGTTAAACTATTTAACTGTGTACAAATAAATGACTAATGTTAAATTGAATGTGTGCTAAGAAAACTAGTGGTGTTAGCTTGTAAAACCTGAAGCAATTTCACTGAGTGCAAATGATTACCACCAAATAAAATTATTTGTATAAGATAGGAATGTTTAAAACTGTTTAACTGTGTGCCAAAACGGAATGATTGGTATTACATAGCAAAACATGGAATCGTTTCATTGCGTGCAAATAAATAGTGTTAAATAGAATTATTAATTTTTGAAACCATGTAACTGCATGAAAATAAATCTATTAGTTTGAATAATGTTGTAAAGCCGTTATACAAATACAAGTGAAAACATAATCAAACACTTAATAGACGAACTTCAGTGAACGAACGAATACACTTCTTAATAAAAATATTATCTCTCACACTTTATTCTCGAAGGGGCGATGTTTGTTGTGTGTGAGAGATGAGTTGGAGACGGGGACAGACTGCTATATTGAGCCAAGTTCTTCGCACGACCATAGAAGCACTTCTTCCTCATCTTGGCTGGGGTTGCTCAACCGTGGGTCACTGAGGACCCAAAGCCCTCTGTCTGCCACTGGCTCTCACATCGGCATCTTGTCTCCAACTGACTCGAACCGTTTGATCACCTTGTTATATTATTGTTTAACGTCCACCTGCTTCCGCTGTTCTTCCGCTTATTCGCACAGGTGCATCTCTTGATTGACGGTTCGGTCGAGGGTCAATATATAACAATGATAGTTAAAATCACTCCACTAAGTGCAAACAAATGATTAATTTTAAATAAAATTATTGGTGTTCGATAAAAATATTCGAAACCATTTAACAGTGTGCAAACAAATGAGCTCAGGCTTGTTTAAAAAGTTGTCTACATACTTTATTTACACATCATATATATATATATATATATATAGTAAAGTTTGCGATCGTAGTCGAAGGTGACCCGAAGGTTCCCTTTTCAATAGCTACTACACTGAGGTAGAGGGAAGGGCTCGACTTGTTTTCCAGGATTGTTCCAGTTAACCCTTGACACGTACCTTATAAAGCTGTGCATTTAGCAAGGGAGTATCAAGTACCATTTTGGAGTCTTTGGTATGACTCGAACTGGGATTGAACCCCGGTGTCCCGGACCATTATCGAACATTCTACTCACTAGGTATATATATATATATATAAACAGGTATTAGCATTAAATAACTACAAGGATTGATATATACATATATATATATCTGTGTGTGTGTGTGTGTGTGTGTGTGATTAGGATTTGGCATTAAATAACCTATTAAGATTGATATGCCACAACCAACCAACCAACCAACTGACTCTCAGATCTATGAAGAATATAAAAGAATGCGTTACTTTTACGTGTATGCGCAATGAAAATAGAAAGATTATTAGAAGTAAAAAAAGAAAACTCTCTCTATTGAAACTTTGAGTAGAAAGATTTGCGTATAAAATACTCTGAGGTAGATTTTATTTTATCTTTATTAAAGATAGATTCCGTGTGTCCCAATATTCCCAAGCTTTGCTTTGTCTGGCATAAAGGTATTAGTTACTCATACTACGTACTGTTTATAATGATCACTCATTTAAGACCCGAACAGGGTCATAAATGAGGAGTACCGATGCTATTTACTTTTACTTTTGATCTAATAACCCGAGGAAAGGTATGAACCCTTATGGGTTAAAAATTATCATTGCTGATCTTCTACAAGAATACATTTGGCATTAAGTAACCAATTAAGGTTGATATGCCATTAAACCATGGCTTAATAATATTACACACCAGCATTAAGCATTTTACAATACCCGTTTTTCCTAATCTTAAACTCATAAATATATTCATTACTTTCGTTCTTTCTCTTGTTTAGCCCAGTCGGCTAGAGCGGTAAAAAATACGCCGACTACATCTCTGCCGAGGGATGAGCCCCCCGCCCTATGAGTGTCCTGGATATGACACTAAACCATCAGCTTGTGAGATTCCAGTTCTGGAACTTTGATGAATGGATGGTACCACTTCATAGTCATTACTCCCAGGTCCACTCTGGTCCGATGTGGTTGTATCTGTTAGGGTCCCATCCATGGGTCAAATAGAAATATTCAATCACTTACAATACTTGAAACTCTAGAACTGTGTGCAAACAATAAATAGCAGTACTTGAAACCATTTAACTGTACAAACAAATGAGATCGTTTACCTACAAACTGTTCACTTTAAAATTATATATATATGTATAAACAGGATTTGGCATTAAATGAACATTAAGGGTTCATATGCCTTTAAATCAAATAATCTAATCAAATAACCATTTTCTTGTCTGACACACAATTATTCGGTTATTTACGGTTCCAACTGTTCCTTAATGGTCACTCATCTTAGTACTGAAAAGGCTCATCGGTAACTTGATTTTCCTTTTTCTTGTAATTTACTAGGTTTTGATTGGTCAGATATACCGGTTCAGTTATCTTACAGTACCAGTTTTACTTAGTGGGCAGCAACCCTTTAAATTTAGAAAGGCTTATTGCTGTTTAAGTAAAATATGAAGAGCTCCTTTTCTAAACTTAAAACATCGTTTATTTATTTTATTTTTTTTTGTGTTTTATGGCATATCAACCCTTGTAGGTTATTTCATGCTAAATCCATTTTTATACAAATGAATAGTTCTATTTCTAATTCAGTTTAGCATAAGTATGCAGTTTAATTATCTAACAATTCTATTTCAAACAATTCAGTTTAGTATTAGTAAAGTTTTTGTTTACACGCAGTTAAATATGAAAACAGTTCTATTTCGAACAATTCAGTTTAGCATAAGGACAACTTCACTGTCAAAAACAGTTCTATTTCAAACAATTTAGTTTAGCATAAGTACACAGTTTACATGTTAAAACAGTCCTATCTTAAACAATTCAGTTTACCATAAGTACGCAGTTTGAATATCAAAACAGTTCTATTTCAAGTAGTTCAGCTTAGCATCTTAGTTCTATTTGATCCATAAATAGGAACTTATCAGGTGCCCGTGGTGTAATGGTAATCGTCGCAGGAAATGGACACGGCGACACGAGTTCAAATCCTGGACAAGACTGATTGCATTTCACATAGCACTAATACCCTTGGGAAATGTATGAATCCAATTATTCTCCCTCCAGCTATGGGTAAATAGTAGGGCAGACTAGGTTCTTCAGCCTTGGTGAGGCAACTAGTCTAGGAGAAGGAAAACTCTGAATTCAAATCTGTTAAACTCCGCTTAAAAATTGACCTTGTGTCATATCCTTCCCGAGTGGAGGGGTTGGTAAATATGGTATCAGGAGCGACCACTCCGGGTCAGAGTGGATCTGGGAGTGATGGCAATGAAGGGGTACTCCGCATTCCCCAAAGCTCTAGCATTACTGGAGCCTCATCATCAGTTTGATTAATGACATATCCAGGACACTTGTTGGGAGGGTCTTACCCTTTTGCAGAGGTGCAGTCGGTGTATTCTATAGCCCCAGCTGACTGGGCTGACAATCATTAAGGGGTACTCCACTTTCCCCTAAGTTTCAGCATTACTAGAAGCTCACTATCAGATTGTTTAGTGTCATGTCTAGGACACTCGTTTGGGGTGGGGTTACTCCTCTGCAGAGATGCAGTCGGTATATTCTACAGCCCCAGCCGACTGGGCAACTTTTTTTTTTTTTTTTATATAAAATTAGAACTTTCGTTAGTTCTATTTTAAATCAACTTATCAAATTTACTTTACAAAAATGTTTTTGGTTTTAGAAGAGATTTTTTATAATGATTCTTGTTTTGAGTATATTAATGTTTTAACGCAGGTTGATTTACGCCTTTTGGCATAGAAATAACTCTCCACAAGATGGCGCTTCTCTACATTTGCTTTAAAGGACGATTGTTTTAAAATTAATTTCTTGTTCTCTTGTTTAGGAAAAAAAGAATACCTAAACATATATATATATATATATATATATATATATATATATATAATTTATTTTTTTAGCTTTAGATTCGTTAAATGAACAATAAACTTCCAACCTTTTAATGTTTCATCCACTTCGATTATTGTTGGATAAACAGTTAAACAATAAACTTGTTAAATGTTACATACTCATTTACTTTCGAAACGTTTGCCTGAAGAGAGAAAAGCAACAATTAAAGATTTTAATACTTCTTTCAGTCACGTCATCATTCAGATCGTCAGTCTCATTTCGGTCAATTTTCTGTGTTTATCTAATGTCTTGAAAGAATAACATCTAATGTCTTGAAAGAATAACAAAAACAAGAAAAAAAAAAAAGAGGATTGAGTGGTTTCAAGAAGGAAGAAGAATGATAATTAAAGAATGCCAGTACTGATTTAAAATAGTCGTTTCTTCTTCTTCTTCTTCTTCTTCTTCTTCTTCTTCTTCTTCTTCTTCTTCTTCTTCTTCTTCTTCTTCTTCTTTATTGATATTAAATTGTTCTTTTTTTTCAGAAGATGAACATTTGTCAGACCGATCAAGAACAGAAGGCAATGATTCATGAAAGAAGAAGAAGAAGAAGAAGAAGAAGAAGAAGAAGAAGAAGAAGAAGAAGAAGAAGATTTGACACTGTAAAAGACCACGACACTGCTGAGATTGGCAAGAATATTTAGAAGAGCCCTTGGGGAGCTGCAGAGACTTGTTGACATTTGGACTTCAGGGAAATCAATCAGTTGTTGCTGGGGTCAAAACTCGCGAAGAGCAAAATTTCTATTTATTGACTAAACATTTTTGTTGTTTATCAAGATTGTCAGATCTCACTTAGCAATGACGCTGATTTACATCGTCGACATACATCGTCAGTTACAAGAACTTGCCGAGAAAATATAACTCTATATAAAACACAAATCTTGTTTTCTTTATTTGCCAGAAGTTAACAGAACAGGGCGAAGATATTCGGCACTACACAAGACAAGAAAAACATCTAGAATTAACAAACTTATTTATTAGCTTCACAATTAGAAAAAAAAGTTGTTTTTTTTTAAATTGCCGTGAGTCTGATTGCAGACGCAAAAGTGTAATTCATTAACTGGATTTCACGCGTCGCCAAAACCAAAAGCAATACATAGGAAAGTCAGAATAGCCATTTTATTTTAGATTAAAAAAAGTACAGAAGCAGAATCAAATCTCTAGATTAAAACAAGCTTATATCTACTGAATATCATTTTCACTCAAACGGTTACGACTTCAACAAAGATAAAAAAAAAATTCATTATCGTAGAAAGAATTGGAAAAAGGCATTGTATAATATGACTATAATTGAAACACTCAAACATTAAAGGATAAAATATCTCTAAAAATTGATCCCAAATAGCTGTAACATTAAACTAAACTATCCTAAAATAATTCTTTGAAATAGGATGAGCCGTAAGGAGTTCCCACGTAGACGTCTTAATGAATAAATTCACAAGTTAAAACGATTTCACTAAAACAGTTAAGGCTAATTTGAAACATATCTATCGTATGCTAAATAAATATCTTCCAAGTGCAGGTTAGTTGGTTGGTTGGGTTGGTTTTGGAGTTTTATGGCATATCAACTTTTGTAGGTTATTTAATGCCAAATCCATTTGAACTGTTCTATTTCAAACATTTCAGTTTAGCATAAGTACACAGTTTAATTGACAAAAAATTTCTATTTCAAGATATTCAGTTTAGTCACACAGTTCTGTTTCAAACAATTCAGTTCTGTATAAGTATAGTTTTTGTTTTCACACAGTTAAATGTCAAAATAGTTCTATTTCGAACAATTCAGTTTAGCGTAAATACAGTTTCAATGTCAAAAAAAGTTTTTTTTTTTCAAATAATTCAGTTTAGCATAAGCACAGAGTTTTGGTCTATTTAATCCATAGATACGACCCATTTAAGTGCTACCACTCCGGACCAGAGTGGACCTGGGAGTGATGGCAATGAAGGGGTACTCTGCATTCCCCAAAGCTCCAGCATTACTGGAACCTTACCATTAGATTGTTTCGTGTCATAACACTCGTCGAGGAGATTTTACTCCTTTGCAGAGATGCAGTCAGTGTATTCTACAGCCCCAGCCGACAAGGCTATTCCAAATGCAGATCTCACTGTCGGGTTTTCATGATAAGAGAAATCAGTTCAGACACTTGGATATTGATAATTTTAATTCAGCAATTGGATACCTGCCTTAACAGTTTGCTTTTAAAACTATTTTAAATAAAATCTTTTCTTTATCTAACTTCACAAAATTTTTCTCCATAAAATTTCTCCTCAGCAATGATGTAATGTTGAAACTAGAGAATAACTGAAAAATAAACAACTTTCAAAAACATAAAAGATATACGAGGATCATTAAATAAGTTTCCAGACATTTTTGTATGGGCACTTTTATTGATAGTACACACATGAAACTCTAGTCCCCTTCGAAGTAATCTCCTCCGGCTGCAATGCACTTGTGTACCGTTCCAATAACATCTGGAAGGCCCCATGGAAGTCTTCTTGTGTGAGCGTGTCAATGACCTTCGTCATAGCCTCTTTCATCTCATCAATTGTCTCATAACGACAGACTGTAAGCTTAGGGAATAACCAAAAGTCACAGGGAGCAAGGTCTGGACTATAGGGAGGGTGAGAAACGGTCTTGATGCCTATCTTGGTCAAATAGTCTGTGACAAGGATGGAGTTGTGGACAGGTATATTGTCCTGGTGGAAATACCACAGACCCGATTTAAAGAGTTCTGGCCTCTTCCGACGGAATCTCTTCCTGAACTCCCTTAAAACCTCAACATAGTAACTCTAACCCTAACACAAACCTTTGGCCTATCAAATCTGGTCTATTGACTTCTTTACTCCTCCCACACCTTTCATTATTCCTCACAGACTCACTGATTTCCTTGAATCTCTTATGCCACTCAAAAACCCATGCTCGATTCATGCAAGATGGTCCAAAAGCAGTCTGAAGCATTCCATACGTTTCTGTGGCATTTTTTGCAAGTTTAAAACACAATTTTATTGCATATCGTTCTTCTAAAGTGCCTTCACATCCAGATTGCATTTTTGAAATACATCAGCTGTGACAATCAGGCTTTAGTCGGGTGTATTCCAATTACCGTGGTAGCTGTTGATTTGAACATGTAATCATAAAAATTGGTCAGTCATCTCATAAGATGTATAACAATAACATATTTCAAGAGTCTATGACAAATTTAAATGCCTGTATAAAAGAGTCTGGAAACTTATTGATTACACGACGTATATTCGTTGAAATTGATTATTTATTTATTTATTCATTCAAATTTGTCAATGCGTTTGGATTTCAACGTTTGCCTGCATAGAAAAGTATTCTATACTTTTTTTTTTTAATATGCGTATAAGATAAAATATTCATAATAGAAAAATTTTCCATACACGTTCAAAGTCACCATCAAGACTAAATATTTGGCTTTAGTGACGCCCCGGACGGCGCAGATGTCATTATCCGCCTTGAGCTACCGAAACTGTGTTATCACCCTGGTTGGCGGCTGATGAGGCTAGGATATCGCACGTGCTTTCACACGTTGTATGATGAAAATTAGAATGAATAACTAAGGGAAATATATATTCGAAATTGATTACGTCATGAGATGGAATCTTTTTTTTAAAAAAAAGCAACATAATTTTATAGTTTGAGAACAAATTTTTAACGGTTTACAATTTGAAATGTCTAGAAAATGGCTAGTGTTATAAATGGATGTTGAAATCTTTTAGCATCATTTTTGCTAAAGAAGATGATATTTTATAAAAACCTTGTCTTTGTACGATAGCATAAAAATGTGTTATAAAACAGACTTCGATTATTCTGTGTTAATCCCTGTTGTGAATGAAAGCAAATATGGTAGAGCTATGAAAGTTAAATTCGTGGTTGGTTGAAATATGTGAAATTAAACAGTTGGTTGCATTTCCGGATTTAAAGTCTTTTTTATGTTCATTAATTCTTTTATTCCGGTTTCTATAGGTTTACGTAATTTGTTGAATTCTAAACAACAGATTTTATATATACCCTTGCGTCAGAGAAAGAATTTGTGGTTTGGGAGTTATTTTTAAAGATCTGCTAAATGATTTTTGTAGTGTAAGTAACGGTTTTTATGCTTAAGTAGCTTAAGTATTTTTTAAAAATGTAAGCAGTTATTGGATTTTGAGGTATTATCATGTGTATTTTTATAGGGTTGATATATCAGCTTGGTAAGTTATTTTTAATATAGAATATATGTTTATGGATTTTGATGGCTTTCGATTTTGCACGATGAATGAAAGATTCAGTATACTGCAGTTAAGAAAAAGAGTTTATGACGTGTTCAAATTCATCATTCAGAAAATTGGGAGAACAAATTCTATGGGCCCTGAGGAAAAACCTATGAGAATAATATTATTTGTTTATAGGATGTCCAAAAAACGTAAAGTAATGTTTGTTTGTTTGTTTTTTTCGAGTTTACATGTGAAGTTTAAGCTGGGTTCTATTTGGCTAAGTCTGAGTGAGATGGAAGGAATGTTGTGTTTATTGGGGTAAATGATTGAAATATTGAAAATTTTCAAGTCGAAAATAAATAAATGATAAGTATATCGTCAATTACATCAAATATATTTCTTTGGTCTGTTGATCTTTTCCCACATATCTTCTGTTTGATTAATTTCATTCCCTCACACACACACACACACACACACAAACTCACACACATACACACACACAAACACATACAAACACACACACACACACGAACACATACAAACACACACACACACACACACAAACACACACGCATACAAACACACACACACACACACACACACACACACAAACACACATATATGAATATGGGTAAATAGTAGGACAGACTAGGTTCTTCAGCCTTGGTTAGGCAACTAGTCTAGGAGAAGGAAAACTCTGAATTCAAACCTGTTAAACTCCCCTTAAAAATTGACCTTGTGTCATATCCTGCCCGAGTGGAGGGGTTGGTAAATAGGATATATATATATATATATATATATATATATATAAAGAACTATTTTTATATAAAATGTATATATATATATATATATATATATATATATATATATATATATATATACATTTACGTTGCTCATTGGACCAATGGGGGTTGAGCACTCTGGCGAAGGAATTGCCGCTCGCATAATGCAAAGCTCTTCGAAAGAATTGAGCACTCTGGTAGCCTATAGGGTAAAAATGTAAACAAACGGACGCTGCTGCTGCTGTTGCTAGATAGATACCTTAAAACTTTCCCTTAGCCATCGTGATGCGCTTGTTGGCCGTGCGGTTTGAGACTTAGTTTACCGTAAAGTTGGATCGGTTTCGATCCCGGCTTCAAGCGTCCTACGTGTCTAGCCACACTGGAGAGTTCTGTTAGAACGAAACAGACGGTCTGTGGATGACAATATACATATATAGATTTTATATAAAAATAGTTCTTTATATATATGTATGTATATATAAAGAACTATTTTTATATAATGTATATATATATATATATATATATACACGTTGGTCCAATGAGAGAAAAAATAAATACTTTAAAATGAATAGGTCCACAAGTGAGTTTGCTTTTAGGTCGTTTATTCTTCTTCAACCTGTGTTTCTGACGTTTTTAATCGTCTTCAGGAAGTAAATGGTTTATTTGAGAGTTCCCTTAGGTGGTTTAGTGGTGACTGTTTTGATAGGATTGTGGTTCTTTTTAGTTCCAAGATTTGTGTCTTTGAATGTCCAGTTCCAGTTAATTGTCTGTGACAAACCTTCGTCTTTGTAGATGTCGTTTTCAAGAGTGTATTCTGTAAGATTGTGTGTCTCTGTGGATGTTCGTGACCATTTATAATCATATACATATATATATATATATATATACGTACAAAAACCCACAGGGACGACGAATTGTAGTCAGTTAAACTTTATTGCATATCAACTCTCAAAGATTATTTTTAGGGAGAAGAGTGGAAAGAGTGAGAGAGAAAAAAAGAAAAAACAGAAAGTATATACGCATACACTCCTGGCAATGACAAAAGGTTAAACCTAGAGAATAATTGAAAAATAAACAGCTTTAATATTTGTTCCTATGTCTCTTATAACTTTTGTATATATATATATATATATATATATATATATATATATATGTATATATATATATATATAAGTAAAGTTGGCGACCTTAGTCGAGGGTGACCCGAAGGCTCCCTTTTCAATAGCTACAACACCGTAGTCTAGGGAAGGACGCTACTGTATTCCCTCGATTGCTTCACTTTACCCTTGATCGTCACCTTATAGTTCTGAGTGCTATGCAAGTCGACATAGGGTACAATTTTGGGGTCTTTGTTATGACTCGACGTGGGATTGGCTAACACAAGTCATATATATATATATATATATATATATATACGTGTGTATGTGTGTACTTAGATTATCCTACTCTTGCATAGATTCGAACACATTATGTTGCGCCACGAAGATACGTCTTAACTATTTTCAAACTGTTTATTCTAACAAAAAGCATGTACGTATTTCATCTTACCTAATTTTCGTATTAAGTAATTAATAACCTTTTTGCTGGGATGTGGTACAAGGTTGTATGAATGGGGCTCTCAATGACACTCAAACTCACACGCGAAGGTTTACTAATTTACCTTGTAAACCATTACACCACCCAAGGCGCACTTAGTTTTATATTTGTGGTTTAGTTTGATTTCTTTGTTTAATAGCATATCAATCTTCGTGGGTAAATCAATGGTGAATCAGTCCTAGTAGAAAGACAGTAGTGATACAATTCAACCCATAGTTTCTCATGTTCTTGCGGAGTTATTCCGATAATGTTGTTGTCAACGTAACACATGGATTGTGTTGCTTGATGCTATCGAAACAAGCAACACCATTGTGACTCCGAACGAAACTCTGCAACAGAGATTGATTTTTGGGGTTAACTTCGAAGTTTATCCTCACATCGGAGGGGTATCTGGTGATTGACACTCTTTAGATCCTGAGAAATAGAGTATTCAAAGCGCGAAAGTTCGGAGACGAATCTGCAGCTGATCTGACTGTAATCAACTAATTTCTTTTGTTGGTGTTCATTGGTTACGATTAGGACCTGAGCTTTCCAGAGGGATGTACTTTCTTCGATAACTCCCTCTCGCAGCATCATATCAATCTAAGACTGCACAAACCTCTTGGCGCCATTTCCTAGTCTTCGAGATTTAGTACCAATAGGTTTATCCACCGAAACATACAGAATTCTGCAAGAGGAAGAATTTGAAATGTGAAGGCCTTTCTTAGAAGGATACTTAATTGAAGGATACTTCGAAGTGTTGATTCATAAAGTCCTGATCTAAGTTTACATCATAGCAGAGGTCTGCTAACACTGAAACCTTTGTGTTGGGATATGGGTTACCTAAAAAGTTGATCTTGACAGTGCAGAGACAGAAAATGTGGCAGCCAAAGTTGTAGTTGTCGATGATGAGGATGCAGCTTGCCACGTCAACCAACAATTTAGAGAAGTGCCGCCGTTTACTCTAGCTATGGATAGCAGCCTCTCTCGTGGTGCACCGCTTACGATCGTGATGAAAACCACCACAAAAAGAACATTTATTTTTCGGTGTAATAATGGCACTCGTCGAAGCTTCACACCTAGTCCGAAAGGGACCGTCATAGCGTACTAGGATGTCACAGTCAATCAAGTTAAACACTGCACCATGGAGACAATCAATTCTAATTCCTATTTATGGATAATTCAAGCACCTTGTAGATAGTAGATCACATAATATAGCCGCCGTTATTCAGGAGAAAGCAGGAGCTACTCATTATTGGATATTTCAGTTTATAATATTCATTTTTATGTATTATTAACCCCCACTCTTAACCAATCAAACAACGATATCCGTTAATCTCATTTTCTATCACTTGTAAATCCAATCATCAGGGAGAGATAAAATTTTACCCGTTTCATATCAACAAGGTTACTTATACATACATACATACATATATATATGTTGTGTGTGTGTGTGTGTGTGTGTGTGTGTGTTTCAATATGCGCTCGCCTGTCAGTCAACTCATTTTCTTCTTGAACAATTAACTAGCAAAATGCCTGTTCATCATTTTAAATATGTTGACAAACCCTTTCTGATCAATTTCAAATATAGAAAGAAACCCACTAATGATTCCGAAGGTTAAAAATATAAAAAAACAAAGAAATTTCTTACATACTATAAAAATCAATAAAATCAACGAGAATCTTGCGAATGCAAACCAAGCGACGTATTAGAGGTCTATCACAACTGTCCAATTAGAAAACGATCAGCAAAACAAACAAAATGAAACTATTTCCAACAATGACGTTTGCAAACAAAGAAAAAGAACAAGAGAAAAGGAAAATGTCATCGGTCATATTTCCCGCCAAAAGTGCAAGAAGACACAACGGGACTGAATATAATTGACAGCAATGTGCTAAGAATTTAAAACCGAATTAAAATTAATTGTTTACTTACACGTAAATATGCATATTTTATCAAAATACGCACACACACACACACACACACACACACACACACACACACACACACATATATATATAGATAGATATAGATATACAAGAGTGTGTTGAAAAATATAAGGGGTACCTGATACCTAGAGAGGATCCAAAAAAAGTATGACAGATACCCAAACATATACAAAGGGAGCGAAAAAGTATGAGAGGTACCTGATACATAAAGAGAGAGCAGAAAAGTACCCAAAATCTACAGAGGTTCCTGAAAAATATGAGGTGCCTAATACCTAGAGAGGGCACTGAAAAATATGTCAGTCGTCTGATGTCTACCGATGGAGTTGAAAATATTAAAAGGTACCTGATACATTCAGAAGATACTGAAAAGTATGTGACGTACCTGAAATCTATTGAGGGTACTTAAAAGAATGTGAGGTATCTGATATCTATAGAGAGTGCTGACATTAGCGCAAGGTACCAGATATTTGTGATACATACAGAATAAATAAAGATGGTGCTGAAAAGTATGATAGGTACCTGATACCTTGAGAGAGAACTAAAAAGTATAAGAGGTACCCTGATTCCTGCAGAGAGGGCTGAAATATATGAGGAGTTACTGATTTCTACAAAAGGTGTTGAAAAGAATGAGAGGTACCTGTTACCTTGAGAGGGTACTTAAAATCATGAGAGTTGCCCGATATCTACAGATTTTGCAGGTATGTGATATCCAGAATTGGCACTGAAGACTATGAGACGCATTTCATACCTACTGAGGTGACTGAAAAGTACCGAGTATCTACAGAGGTAACGTATGAGAGGCACGTGACAGATACATATTCCATCAAAGTAGATTCATGAGTAAAATAGTTGGGCACGCCGGGTTCTCTTGCCTTGGTCAGGCAACCAGTGTAGAAGAAAGAATTTCTTCAAATTCAAACGAGCTTTACTCTACTTAGAAATTGACCTTGTATCACAACCTGCTAGTGGTGGAGGGGTTGGGTAAATAAGTAAATATTGATAGATTTAAAATAGAGCAATACCAATGGAAATAGAATATTTTAAGTTGCAAAAAACATTTGTATACTAGGATATATAAGCATATAGCTAGACTAAACCGAGTGAAAGTACGTTCACCGGATGGAGACAAAGAATACTTCGACATTGTAGCAGGAGTACTGCAAGGGGACACACTAGCCCCGTACCTCTTTATCATCTGTCTAGACTACGTGCTTAGAACATCGATTGATAAAATCAAAGAAAACGGCTCCGAGCTGACAAAGAAAAGAAGCAGAAGGTACCCCACAAAAACAATTAACGATGCCGACTAGGCCGATAACATAGTGATTCTGGCAAAAACACCCAACCAAGCTGAAACACTACTGCAAAGTTTGGAACAAGCCGCCGCAGGTATTGGCCGCCATATCAATGCACACAAAACTGAATACATGTGCTTTAATCAAACAGGCGACATTTCCACACAAGACGGAAGCTCTCTGAAACTGGTAGACAAGTTCACTTAGCTAGGAAGAAGCGTCTCATCAACCGAAAAAGACATCGACACGCGGCTAACGAAGGCATGGACAGCTATCTGTAGGCTATTGAACATATGGAAGTCAGACCTGACCGATAAAATGAAACGCAATTTCTTCCAGGCAGCGGTCGTATCGATACTGCTGAACAGATGCCCTACATGGATGCTAACTAAACGGCTGGAGAAGAAGCTAGACGGCAATTACACAAGAATATTGCGAGCAATATTAAAACAAGTCCTGGAGGCAACAAACCACAAGGCACCAACTATACGGCCACCTGCCTCCCATCACGAAAACTATCCAAGTTAGACGAACCAGACATGCAGGACACTGCTGGAGAAGCAAGGACGAGCTCATAAGTGATGTACTCCTATGGACGCCCACATATGGCCGAGCAAAAGCAGGACGACCAGCTCGAACATACATAGAGCAGCTATGTGAGGATACGGGATGTAGCCTTGAAGATCTGCCAGAGGCGATGAGCGATAGGGAGAAGTGACGAGAGAGGGTCAGGAATATCTGTGCTGGCGGTACGACATGATGATGATGATGAAACCGAGATAGCAAGAACAAGGCCAATACTAATAAATTTTGGAACTCTACATAGTACATCATCAGATAGGGGTTGCAAATGTAAAGAAGGTCAACACGAATAAACTTTGAAACTCAACTCGCTATCTTGCCCAGTCGGCTGGGGTTGTAGAATACACCGACTTCACAGCAACAGAGGAGTAAGACCCCCCTAATAAGTGTCCTGGATATGACACTGAACAACCTGACGGTGAGGTACAAATAATACTGAATTAGTTGATTATTTGGGTTTTATGGCATATCAACCTTTGTTGGTTATTTAATGCCAAATCAATTTTTATACAAATAGTCAGTTCTATTTCAAACAATTCAGTTTAGCATGAGTACACAGTTTAATTGTCAAAAATATTTCATTTGCAAGCTCTTCAGTTTAAACTAAGAATTCTTATTCAAACAATTCAGTTTAGCATAAGTATGCAGTTTAGTTCTATTTAACCCATAGATAGGGCCCTATCAGGTGCTAGCATTCCGGGTCAGAGTTCAACTGGGAGCAATGGCAATGAAGGGGTACTCCGCATTCCTCAAAGTCCCAGTATCACTAGAACCTCACCATCAGATTGTTTTGTGTCATATCAAAGACACTCGTTGTTGTTGGTGGTGGGGGGCTTACCCCTCTACAGAGGTGCAGTCGGTGTGTTCTACAGCCCCAGTTGAATGGGTAAAGTTATACTGGAGCCAGACCGAGTATATAAAACCATGAATTATGAAACTTATATACCTCTCTATATATTCATTCTTCATTTCAACATGCTTGGTGCATATGTAACAAGGCATGATACAAAAATGCAAACAGTAGTGAGGTTCCTCTTTCGGATCACTGGGGAGTGGGTAGTTACTTTTTTGCTGCCATTACTCCCAGGTCAACTCTGATACGGAGTGATAGTACTTGTTAAGGTCCTATATATGGCCCAATAAGATTCCTTAATGTTTAAAAGGATTTAAAACTACGCTAATACATTGGCTCTTAAAACATTGATATTACAACAATGTATGGTTTAGTTTCGTCTTTAAATGTCCTATTAACTTTCATAAGTTATTTAATTTCAAAGCCAAACTTGTAGAAGAATTGTTGTGATACATTTTAATCCATAACTTGTGAGATAACTGGGTTCATACTTTTCCTAAGGGTATTAGTCCAAAAGTGAACGTAATAGCATGACTGGGGTTCGAACTCGTTTACAACGATGTCGGAGTCCAGCATGTTAGGCATTGCACCAAGGGGAATTCCACCAATTGCATTTTTGTTGAGTAACGATACTGTAAATTTTGTAGATAATAACAGATGATAATATGCGTTGTGATAACACAAGGTTTCCACAAGAAATAATAAAAACCTGTTGTTTTTTTTTTTTGTTGATGAAAAACTTTTTATGAAAAATGTTATGGATGTAGTATATGATGAGCGATACTGTAAGATTTATATATATATATATATATATATATATATACTGTCATGTGATCTCCCATTGAGAGAGGAGAGATAAAGAATGTCTCCTACCCCTCCGTGTTTGAGTTAGCAGGCCACTCAAAAGAATGACCGTTAAGACAGAATATTAATATGGGTCAGTTCCTCATGGCCTGTTGGAGAAAATAAAGAATGTGGGTCAGAGTGGAGGCCGACAGTTGTTTGCACTTAGTGACCAGGGAAAGGAAGAAAAAAGCTAAATGATTGGCTAGAACCCTAAGGCGGAAGTGGGAGCTCCTTCCGTCAGTGGAAGTAGGGAATAAGAAAATTATTTTTGGATCAGACATCCTCGTGAACAGATGGGGCTAGGCCCATGCCAATACTCCGGGTAAAGAAAGACGTAAATTATCTTGGACAAGAGGGAGTATGAGCCATACCGTCAAGCCGGAACTAAAAATAACATAAAGTCCGTTAGCTCGTAAAAGAGGAAATATTCTCCACAGGAATCCATCGGAAAAAGATAAGTAAACTCTAAGACTGTTTCTCCCTATACCCAATTATATACCCTCTCTCTTTATTTTTTAATATTCCCACGTGTTGAAGTTGTTCATTTTTATCGTCTCCTATCAAATTGTTTATTTCATCTTTTTTTTCAGCTTCTATTCGCTTTATGTTATTCTCGCTTAAATTGTCCTATATAAATTCCTTTAAAAATATTACACGAGAAACCGGAGTTGTCGACTACTATAATTAATATTATTATATTTAAACCTAGAGGTCAATATCTTCCATTGTTCTAGAGGAGTAAGAACTAGTGGCCTTGGTGGGTGTGTGTACAGTGTGAAATTTGGAAACCCCTTGCCAACGGTGGTCAGTCTAGCCATAAATTAAACCCCACATAATATGCCAGTTCCTACATGCCCGAGAAAGGACTCTGAACAATGACTTATTCTACGAGGGATCAAGTGCCAGGCCGCCCCGTCCTCACACGTGCAAAAAAATAAACCCCCGTTTGGTGATAACAATATTTAAATGCACCAGTTCCCATACGCGTTTAAATGGTTGCTCATCTGGGGATCTTTTTATTTTAATTTGCCGTCACAATATATATATACACACACACACACACACACACACACACATATATATATATATATATATTGATTTTTCATAGAAACACTGATCGCAAGATAAAATTATTTGATATATTCGTAATTGTATACGAAATATCACTTTGAGAACATAGACCTCAACATTTTCAAGTTATTAATAAAGGAATTATATATATATATATATATATATATGTGTGTGTGTGTGTGTGTGTGTGTGTATGTGTTTGCGTTGGTTTGGTTTGATTTTATGGTATATCAATCATTGTAGATTATCAATACCAAATCCATTTTTATACAAATGAATTGTTCTATTTCAAACGATTCATTGTAGTATAAGTACAGTTTTTGTTTACACAGCTAAATGTAAAAACAGTTAATTTCAAACAATTCAGTTTAGCTTAATGACAGTTTAGTTCTATTTGACCCATAGATAGGACCCTAGCAGGTGCTACCACTCTGGTACAGAGTGGGCTAAGAAGCGATGGCAATGAAGGGGTACTCTGCATTCCCCAAAGCTCCAGCATTACTGGAGTCTAACCATCAGATTGTTTTGTGTCATATCCAGCACTCTAAATGAGGGAGTCTTACCCATCTGCAGAGATGCAGTCAGTATATTCTGCAGCCCCACCCGACTGGTGTAATTGTTATCGTCGCAGGAATTGGACACGGTGACTCGAGTTCAAGTCCTGGACGAGACTGATTGCATTTCGCATAGCACTAATACCCTTGGGAAAGGTATGAATCCAAGTATTCTCCCTCCAGCTATGGGTAAATAGTAGGACAGACTAGGTTCTTCAGCCTTGGTGAGGCAACTAGTCTAGGAGAAGGAAAACTCTGAATTCAAACCTGTCAAACTCCGCTTAAAAATTAACCTTGTGTCATATCCTGCCCGAGCGGAGGGGTTGGGTAAATAGGAGATATATATATATATATATATATATATATATATATATATCCGTATAAGTAGGATACGACATAAAGTCAATTTTAAGCGGAATTGAACAGGTTTTAGTTAAGAGTTTTTCTTCCCCTTAACCGGTACCCATACCAAGGTTGAAGAACACACTCTGCTCTACTATTTACCCACAACCTAATGGAAAATAATTTGATTGCAAACAGTCTCGTCCAGGTTTTGAGATATATATATATATATATATATATAGTATTTTTGGTCCAGTTAAACTGGAGTTGGAAGTAATTCCATCAGGACAAGAAGTTATTCAAGCATGAATATTTAAAATTTTCCTGGTAAAGAGCTCAATGTACCAATAATACAGAGCAACAAATTCTTTTAGAAAAACAACGAAACCGGTCACATAGGATTATAAATTTATTTCAATCCTGTTACGCATTTTTGAAATTTCCAAAAACACGAAAAAAGTAACAGGACTTCTTCAGATCTTTTTTATCAAAAAGATCTGAAGAAATCCTGTTATGAACTGAAATTTATCATCTTAACGAATATTGATGTGAAGCCAAATTTATTCTGATTATAGAAATACAAAGTCCTTGAGTTCTTTTCAAATGAGCAATTGCTATTTTCTTGCTATTCCATAATTCATTCTACAGCCCCAGCCAACTGGGCTGTTTAGCTTTTCAAGTGACACCAAGTAACACGCAAGGGGGAGTTCCCGTGGTATAATGGTTAAAGGGTAGGATTGCAGGTTCGAACTCTAGTCACGCTATCACGATCACTTTCGGACTAATACTCTTAGTAAAGATAGGAGCCCACTTACTCCTCACCGCAACATGTGTTTAATTGTACAACTATTCTTTAAGGTAAGCTTTGACATTAAATAACCCACAAAGGTTGATATGCCATTAGACAAAGAAACCAAACCAACAAAGTGACACTGGAGTAGATTTTGGAACATGCAAATTTCAAGCTGACAAAGGAAAGAAGATGCCCCGCATAAACAATAACGGACGCTGACTACGCTGATGTCATAGTGATTCTAGCAAATACACCCATCAAAGCCGATTCCCTGCTGCATAGTCTGGAACGAGCACCAGGTGGTATAAGCCCCCATGTCAACTCAGACAAGACAGAATACATGTGCTTTAATCAAAGAGGTGATATCTCCCCACTAAAGTGTGGGCATTTGAAACTATTGGACAAGTTCACCTACCTAGAAAGCATCGTATCATCAACCGAGACAGACATCATCACGCTATTTGCCAAAGCATGGACATCTATCGATCAGCTATCGGTCATATGGAAGTCAGACCTGGCCGATAAAATAAAACGCAGTTTTTTCCAAGCAGCGATCGTGTTCATAATGCTATATGGATGCGAACTAAACGTAAGGAGAAAAGGCTTGACGGCAATTACACAAGAATGCTGTGAGCTGTATTGAACAAGTCCTGGAGGCAACACCCCAGAAAACAGCAGGTGTACGGCAACCTACTACCTATCACGAAAACTATCCAAGTTAGATGAACCAGACATGTGGGACACTGCTGGAGAAGTAAGGACGAATTCATAAGCGATATACTCCTGTGGACCCCTTCACATGGACGAGCAAAGGCAGGACGACTAGCTAGAACTTATATACAACACCTCTGTGTCGATACAGGATATAGCCTGGAAGACCTCCCAGGAGCGATGGACAATAGAGACGGGTAGCGAGAGAGAGTCAGGGAAATCCATGCTAGCAGCGTGACATGATGATAATGATAATGAAAGGTTTGAGGTGCTGCCAAAGTGATATGGGGAAATTTTTAAAATATCAAAAGAACTTAAACGAAAATAAAGTTATTTGGTGTCGGAATTGATTTCAAAATGCCTCCTGTCAGGTACGAATTATTCTCTTTGATAGAATCTCTCACCCAAAAGCAGCACCGTAAGGAAGTCTTTGAACCCCTGTTTTCTTCCAACTTTAAGTCCAATAGTATCACTTCTGTTCTTCCGCAATTTTCGCATCAAATAACCCACAAAGGTTGATATGCCATTAAAAACCAAGATAACAAACCTTCATGTATTTATTGCTTCTATTTCGTTGAATCTATGTTCACACACACACACACACACACACACACAGATAGATAGAAAGATAGATACGTGGGGTATTCAATAAGTTTCCAGACTTTTTTGTACAAGCCTTTAAAATTGTCGAAGATTCTTGAAAAGTCAGTATCTTTTTGCTATACATCTTATGAGATGACTGACCAATTTTTATGATTTCAGGTTCAAATGAACAGCTACGAATTGGAATACAGCCTACTAAAGCCTGATTGCAACAGCTGGTGAATTTCAAAAATGCAATCTGGACGTCAGAACACTTTAGAAGAAAGATATGCAATAAAATTCTGTTTTAAACTTGGAAAAAATGATGACAGAGAAACGTATGGAATACTTCAAACTGCTTTTGGAGCATCGTTGCATGAATCGAGCATCGGTTTTTGAGTGACATAAGAGATTCAAGGAAGGCAGGAAGTCTGTGAGGGATGATGAAAGTTGGGGGAGGAATAAGGAAGTCAATACACCTGAGTTGATTGACAAAAGGGTTAGCGTTAGGGTTACTATGTTGAGGTTTTAAGGGAGTTCAGGAAGAGATTCCGCCGGAAGATGCCAGCACTTTTCAAACCGGGTCAGTGGCATTTGCACCGGTCCTAAACTCCATCCGCGTCACTGACTCTTTGACCAAGATGGGCATTCCTTACCCTCCCTATAGTCCAGACCTTGCTCCCTTGACTTTTGGTTATTCCCTAAGCTCAAAGGCTGTCATTATGAGACAAATGAGGAGATAAAAGAGGTTGTGACGAAGATCATTGACACGCTCACACAAGAGGACTTCCATGTGGCCTTCGAGAAGCTGTTGGAACGGTACAACAATTGCATTGCAGCCGGAATAGATTGCTTCGAAGAGGACTAGAGTTTCATGAGTGTACTATCAATAAAAGTGCCCATACGAAAAAAAGTCTGGAAAATTATTTACTGATCCTCGTAGATAGAATACGTAATGAACCGAAACTTATCCACCTAGATTTTCTTACTGAATCATCAGGATAATTTTGACTAAAGAGGGTTGACCCAATCGTCATTTTATTGATAATGCGACCACGAGAAATAATCTTTATTTTTCTAGTGGCAGCTTTATCAATGAATTGTTCTTTCGTTAGAATTTTCCAGATGATCTGGCAGATAAAACCTAGGTAGATTACTTCTAGCCTTTTAGGTATTAAAATTTTGCTCTACTTTTTGTATTGAGCACTTTTACGTACCAGCTGTCAGTGTTTGTTTGTTTGTTTGTTTTTTTTTTTTTTTTTTTTTTTTTTTTTTTTTTTTTTTTGGCTCAACATTGCGGTACTGGTTGATTTTTTTCCTTTTGTCAACGTATTGCAGTAAGTAAAGTAAATCTGGTGACCGTAGTCGAGGGTAACCCGAAAACCCCCTTTTCAATAGCTACTACATCGAGATGTAGGGGAGGGTGCTACTACTTTCCCTGGATTGCTCTACTTTACTCTTGCTCCTTACCTTATAATGCTTAGTGTTAAGCAGGGCGGCATCGAGTACTATTTTTGAAGTCTTTGGTATGACTCGTCGTGGGATTGAACCCCGGTCTCCCGGACCTTTGGCAAACACTCTACTCTACTCTATTTTCAAGCAGTCCGAATGTTTTTAGTCCTTTGTTTTTTTATTGAATTTTTTCCCGGATATCAGTTTGTGTATAATTTTTATTTAAAAATTGTATCATCTGGGTTTTTTCACACTGCCAGAATTATAGAATAGGTATAAAAATAAAAATAAAATACACACACACACACACACATATATATATATATATATATATATAGTGTGTGTGTCCTAAAAAGTTTGACATCATTTTACAGGCTAACAATTTTGGCAATTTTTGTTGAAATAACCTTATGGAAAGTGAACAAAAATGGGTCTTCACCTCACTGGAAGTGGAGAGTAAGTGCTATTCTCAATGAAAATCTGCCAGAGAGATGAATCGGGCGTGGTGGAGATGAAAACCGCATTCTGAAAAATCGCTGCGGTCACCAGACCTGTCCCTGTGTGATTTCTTTTTACGAGTATTGCTAGCATTGATGAACTCAAGCCAATAGTCATTTCTACACTGGATAATGTTACCAGAGACATGCAACAGCGTATTTGGCAACAGCTTAACTACCGCCTTGACGTGTGCCGTGTCACAGGCGGTACATATAATGAACACATATAAAGTCCGTTCCAGAATAAACTTATGACCTTCAATACCTAAACTTTTCAATTTCATTGTGCCAGATTTATTATGTTGTATATTGACCTCCGACCCGGCAAAATATGCCATTCCAAAGACGGCGGAAGTTGTGTATTCCCTTGGCATGGGCAAGCTTGGCTGACAATATGAGACAGGGTTGAAATCTCACGGTACAGTCACAAACTGATGTACTGGAAGAGAGTGATCTGTAAACTGCATGACAGTTATTTCCGCTCCATGATGATCAAAACATGCCATTCCAAAGACGCCGGAAGTGGTATATTCCGTTGGCCATTTATGGGAGGAGATTGAGTGGGCGGTGAACTACTATATAACTGGGCGCACAGGAAATTCAATCAGTTTGGGGATCAGACGAGTTGGAGATAAGATACAGTAGAGAAAACCAGCACCCGGAGAGGCTGGGCCCCCAGGCCCCCGGTTGAGCAGCCCAGGAGAACGGGAAAGAAACGCGGTTATGGCCAATAGAGTGGGGGTCAATATGTTGCAGGTTTGTTCGGTCTCCAACTCCCTCTCACACACAACCCTTTCAAATAAAGTGAGAGGTATATTTTTCTAAAGAAGTGTCTTTGCTCGTCGTTATTGTGTTCAATATGTTTCTGCATGTATATCTGTATAGTTGCATATGTATTATGTGGCTATACAACAAGTAGTTTTCAAGATAATTGCTTTTAATATGATGTCAAGTTTTTGGGGACACCCTGTATATAAAACTGATTATTTTTTCGACGTAACATTTGATATAAATAATGGTATATGGCAACCATCTAGAAAATCCAACAACCCACTATTCTAGATGAATAAACATTAAATCTAATCACCCACCTCACATTATAAAACATATTTCCAAGTCAATACCACACAGGCTTGTAACTTATTCTTGCAATCTTAATGTTTTCAATAACGCTAAAATGGAATATGAAACAGCTCAAAAATAGCGCGGGATATCATCCAAACTGATTTATGCTCAAAATAACAACAATAATGATAACAAAGTCTTAATAAACAGAAACGTAATATGGTTTAACCCCTCCCCTGCCAGCAGCAAATCTGTTAAAACAAACGTGGGAGGAATATTTTCCCAATTAATAAAAAAAACACTGAAAAATCTGCTACAATCCATAAATTGGTTAACAAAAACAATTTAAAAATTGATTGTTGTTCCAGGGACAATATTTAAAAAATTCAACTCCAAAAACAATTTTTTTTAAAAAATTTCAAAGGAAAAGATAAAAACGAAAATGTCAGAGGCAACTGCTGGAATTAGAAAAAGATTCCTTCTGATTCGTAATTGATTGAGAATGTGTTATATAAGACTACTGCCAGAAAAGAAGAAGTTAATTATAACGACGAAAAGTTATATATCAATGTCATTGAATTGAAATGGTAAAATAAAATGTATAACAATTACGTTAGCAATAGAAAAAATATACCAACACGAACACTATTTAAAATATGGTAGATAAAAGATGAAACCGGTAACTCCCTAAATAAAATGGAATATTGTGAAAAAAAAAAAAATCAAAAACCAAGCTTTTAAAGAACATTTTAATTGCAGATAATGTTTGGAAGAAAAATCATATATTCTTGACTAGTGCTTCTCAAACTTATGGTTTAAGTTGCTGACCGGTTGACATTTTTTTTTTGCTCGATGTACAGACCGATGTATGAAATTAAAGTATTTGTTAAGGTTCGAATAAAAATTATTTATGCCAGCATATTAGAATTAGCTTTATTGATTAGAGAAATCTATCATCAATGTTAACTAACCCCCCGTGTACAGTCAATGAGAACAATGAGACTGCTTCTTATTTGTCAATTTGTCAAATTTTTTAAATTCATGTGTGGCACCTATGGACCGGCAGGTAGTACTCCACGGACGGGCTATGAGAAGTACTGTTCTAGAAAATGCCCAAAATAATAAATTGTCAAACAAAAAAGTGAATTGATTTGTAAAATTAGACATATTAACAAATTTCTCCTGTGTCACTACCACTGGACTGATTTTAAGATTTTTTTTATATATAGACTGTTCAAATATCAATTGATTGATGATCTTTTTTACGTGTGTGTGTCATGTGAACAAAAATCATGCTACGTCATAAATTCTTCACGCTTTAAATATGGCTGACTAGCCACTTTTTTCTTCTTTTTCTCTCTGATAATTATGTGATACCGATGAAACTTTATATTAGGAACTTTAAGAACACATAATTTGGATATTTTAGGGTTTTAGACCTACTCTGCCATCGAACACGTTTTAAGTACTTTCTTATTTACATTTATCTTTTTTTATCATATTTTATCATATAATATCCTATTAGATTTGCCTATTTACCGAGTGGGTTCACTGGCGGCAACACCCCACAAAGCACCAACTATACAGCTACCTGCCTCCCATCACGAAAACTATCCAAGTTAGACGAACCAGACATGCAGGACACTGCTGGAGAAGCAAGGACGAGCTCATAAGTGATGTACTCCTATCGACGCCCGCATATGGCCAAGCAAGAGCAGGACGACCAGCTCGAACATACAAACAGCAGCTATGTGAGGATACGGGATGTAGCCCTGAAGACCGACCAGAGTCGATGAATGATAGGGAGAAGTGGCGAGATAGGGTCAGGGATATCCGTGCTAGCATCACGACATGACGATGATGATGATGATGACCAAGTGGGTAGTGTTCGCCTAAGGCCCGGGAGACCGGGGTTCAATCCAATGTCGAGATATACCAAAGACTCAAAAATGGTACTTGATGCCGCCTTGCTTAATACTCAGCATTATAAGGCACGGTTCAAGAGTAAAGTGGTGCAATCCAAGGAAAGGAGTAGCACCCTCCCCTAAGTTCCCTCATTTTAGTAGCTATTAAAAAAGAGAGTCTTCGGGTCACCCTCAACTATGGTCGCCAACATTACTTACTTTAAATTATATATTATATCATGATAGATTGATAAATAGATGTAGTTATGTATTCAAGTTAGCATATTGTATAAAGGGAAATGTACTCAATATCAGGCATAGAGTTTGCGGAAAAATAAACTGTGAACCTAGAAATCAATACAGCATGAAGACTTTCTGTTGTATTCTGACCTTCGACCCGGCCCAAAATGCCATTCAAGGTGATGTACCGGAAGGAAGTGATACATTCCAATGGCATTTAGGAGAGGAAAACGCGTGGGCGGAAATTGGCTTACAAAATGGGACAAGCTAAAAAATTCCATGATACTCTCATAGACTGACGCACCGGAAGAGAGTAACCTGTGAACTGCATGACACTTATTTCCGCTTGATGACGATTAAACATTCGATTTCAAAGATCGAGTGGGCGTTGAACTATTATATAACGCAGTCAAGACAACAGTTGAGTTGCAGTTGAGTTCGAGTTCCAGTTGGAGACGAGGTGTGGTAGGGAAAGCCACACCAGGCCGAAGGGGCTTGGGACTCTGATGAGTTGGGATCCAGAGAAGTTGCTGATAAAATGCAGTAGTAAAGAAGCCATCACACAGCAGAGTGGGCCTCTGGGCCTCCGGTTGAGTAGCCCTGGAGAACGAGAAAGAAACAACGCTGACGTTCATAACAATGGGGTCAAAATATTGCAGTTTCTGTTCGGTCTCCAACTCCCTCTCACACGCAAACCTTGAATAACCTTTTCGAACCCTTACAATAAAGTGAGAGGTATATATTTGTTAAAGAAGTCTTCCTGCGTCTTTATTATTGTGTCGTTATGATGCTGTTGATGACAATATAACATTTCAGTCTCACAATTTCTATGCTTTTCAGACTAACTTCCTCTCTCTTTCCTCCTCTCTCTCTCTCTCTCTCTCTCTCACACACACACACACACACACACACACACACTATATATATGCGTGTGTGTGTGTGTGTGTGAGTGAGAGAGAGAGAGAGAGAGAGAGAAAGAGAGCCATAATCATCAAGTCAGGCTGATAGCACGGAGTTCCCTTTCTATTTCTCTCGTCATCTGTTCCTATCGTCCATCATTCCGAGCAGGTCTTCCAGACTGCATCATGTGGCCATGCAGAGCTGGTAAATCCTTGCTGGCCGGGTAACACTGCTGTAATCATGCAGAGGAGTCCATATGAGAACATCACTTATGAGTGAGTCCTTACTTTACCAGAAGTGCCCTGTATGTATTGTTCATTTTCCGTCGATGGTTTGTGAGATGTGAAGTAAGTGGACGTACAGCTGCTGTCTTGAGAGCTGTGCGTTTTGGATTTGTTTAAAGCAGTTCAAAGCATTCTTCTGCCATTGCAGTCTGAAATTAATAAAAAATTATTTATGCATTTCTTCGGCTACAAGTGTCCGAATCGTTTAGTACTCACTGGTATAATGTTAGCGGTTAGTCATGGTACTCAGATACGACAAGCGTCGGAAGACAAGTATTCAATACCCCAGCTCTTCGCAACACCGTAACTGGTAAACTGATTTCAGCATAAGACATCTTAGTAAGGGTGGATATGACATTAAACCAACCAATAAATTCTACGTTTTCTATTACATTATGTATAAATTAACAAACCCATCCGAAAGAGTTGAAAGAGTTTTCCGTTTCATAGACTGGTTGTCATACCAAGGTCAAAGATCCCAGTCTGCCCTTCTATTATACTGGTAGTTGGAAGAAGAATATTTTCAGCTGTCCACGATCACGTCCTTTATTCCGTTTCTGAATTACCACGCAAGGATATTCCTAGTATATATATATATATATATATATATATATATATATTTGAGTAAGGTATGAAGATTAATCAGTTGTATAAAGAAAATGCAAAGAAAAATACATATAAATGGATTTGTGCTTTGTGGAAATGTTATGAATAATTTAAGCGTTTGAAAAATTGCCTGATTTAAAGTCTCTTTTGTGTTCTTTGATTCGTTTTGGTAGATTTCTACTTGTTAGTCCTATATAAGATCTTAGGCAGTCTTGACAGTAAATTCTATCTATACTTGGATCTGAATAAGATTTTCTTTTATTGCGTTTTATTGTGTCCTAACAGTTGTTTGAGTTTCGGGAGTTCGTGTGATTGTCTGTATGCCTAAACGATTTAAATTCTTTTTAATAATAGAAATAGAAAAACTATATATTTTTCTTTTACTGTGGTGTTGGAATTTGATTTTAGTTGGGAGTTTTTAATTTTGTTTAATGAAGTGTGAGTTGTGGATATTTGTGGCTTTTAGTTTTGCATGGTGTATGTATGGGTCTGGGTGATGGAATTTGGAGAAAAATTTCATGATATAATTAAATTCAACGATAATTAAACAGACATTTCTATCCGCCTCCAACCTGACTCCAACAGTTCACAATATTTCCCCTTTTCTTCGTGTTGTATACTCACATGCATATACATCTACATATACACATGCATATACATGCAGAAAGAATCATAACGACACGATAATAAAGACGAGGGAAGACTTCTTTAGAAAAATATGTACCTCTCACTTTATTTGTAACGTTTGCGTGTGAGAGGGAGTTGGAGACCGAACAAAGACTGCAATATATTGACCCCATATATATACATATATATATATATACATATATATATATATATATATATATATATACACATATCATCATCATCATCATGTCGCGCTGGTAGCACGGATACATATACGTTTATATATACATACATATATATATACATGCATGTATATATACATATATATATATGCATACATATATATATACATATATATATATATACCTATATATATACATATATATACATGCCATGTGTCGTTCTCGTTCTCCTGATGCTCAACCGGAGGCCCGGGGGCTCAGCTTTCTGCTAAGTGCAGGCTTTCTCTACCACAAATCTTATGTCCAGCTTCTCTGGTCCCCAACTCACTGACTTCTGTTTTCACCGAGTTATATAATAGTTCAATCACCCACTCAATCGCCCACTCAATCTTTGGAATGGCATGTTTGATCGTCATTAAGCGGAAATAACTGTCATGCAGTTCAGAGATCACTCTCTTCCGTTGCATCAGTCTATGAGTGTATCATGGGCTTTTACCTTGTCCCATTTCGTCTGCCAAATCCGCCTACGCGATTTCTTTTGATTACTGGCCATTGGAATGTGTCACTTCCTTCCGGTGCATCACCTTTGAATGGCATGTTTGGCCGGGTCGAAGATCAATACATAACATTCATACTTCCCCCCTTTCTTTCTTTCTTTCTTTCTTCACTTATACAAACCGACTTTTCTCTTTAACTTGTTTAAAGATGTACGTTACATATACGTATTTTCTAAATATTTTTCGAATAATTTTCTGTATTCGTTCAAACTCCTATTTTTAATTCATAATTCCTTCCCTGAAGATGACCTAAAATACTTTCTACCAGAAATTTTCGTAATTTCATATCTTGAATATATTGACGAAACGCGTCGGTGGACCTAAATTATTATTTAGCAATGAGTTTTTTTCTCATCCATTTTTATGTATTTTTCTTTCCGTTTTCTTTATACAACACACACACACACACACACACACACACACACACACACACACACACACACACACACACACACATATATATATATATATATATATAGGTTAGGGAATTTAAAAAGAAAGATGCTTACATTCTATTTAAGGACCATAAACCTAATTTTGAGAATAAATTACAATCTAGACTGATTAATCCCTCAAAAACAGAGTTTGGTAAAGTATCAAAAAATATTATTCAAAATATTGTAACTTATGTGAAAAAGGCTAAATATAGTAATCTTTGGAAAAATTCATATGACACCATTGAATGGTTTAGGAAAATTAAAAATAAGAGCAAGGCTAAATTTATGCAATTCGATATTACTGACTTTTATCCTTCAATAACAAAAAAATACTTTAATTGATAGCATTAACTACACCAGAAAATATGTAAAAATAACTGAGGAATAATTTGATATAATTCTAGCTTGCAGAAAAACAGTTCTAAAAAATAATAGATCTACATGGGTAAAAAGTGGTTCTAATAATTTTGATGTTCCTATGGGGGAGGGGTTATGATTCTTCACAAATAGCTGACCTTGTGGGTCTATATATATATAGATATACTTAGTACGATTGTTAGCCCGGAACAGATGGGTTTATATCATAATGATGGGATAATATATATCCCAAATTGTAATGGCTCAAATAGCTCACGCATACAAAAGAAGATTATAAGGACATTTAAGTTTTTAGGATTCAAAATAGAAGTTTCATCAAATAATAAGATTGTTAATTTTCTGGATGTGACATTAAACCTTTCGAATAACACATATAAACCTTTTCTAAAAACTGACCAGTACCCTTCCTATATTATTGTAACCTCGAATCACCCGAAGACCATTATTAAACAAGTCCCAAAAGCAGTAAAATTGAGAATAAGGAATTTATCTGCGAACGAGAAAATATTCCAAGAGAGTAGTAAGATATATATGGATGCCCTTAAAAATAGCGGGTTTAGGGAAGAGTTTACCTACCAAGAAGAAAATATACCTAATGATATTAATAAAGAAAATAAAAAGTGCTGTCAAAAAAATAGAAAAACAAATTATATGGTTTAACCCCACCTCATTTTGTAGACTAGCAAGTATAAATGTAGGTAAATATTCTCTGAAATTGATAGATAAACACTTTAAACATAATATACTACATTAGATATTTAATAGAAAAACGTTAAAAATTAGTTACTCCAGCACGAAAAATATTTTTCAAATAATAAAGAATCATAATAAAGAGATAATTAAGGAATTTCATGACCGAACAAATAATAATAATAATAATAATAGCAATAATAATAATAATAGTAAACAAAACGAATGTAATTGTAAAACTCGAATGAATTGTCCCATGAATGGATTATGAAACTTAGATAATGTAGTATACCAAGGAATCATTTACCCAAAAGAAAATGTTAAGGATAGAAAAACTTATGTATGGATTTGGTCGACGAAATGGAAGTCTAGATACTATAATCATATTTTTCTTTCCCCCATAAACGTCTAAAAAACCAAACAGCCCTATCTAAGAAATTATGGAGTTTGAAAAATAAAGGTTTGACCCCGGAAATTCAATGGACCATATTGAAAAAGTCGAATACTCCAAAATGCTTTGATAGTAGATGTAATCTGTGCCTAGAAGAAAAAATACAAATAATGATATACCCAGACCCTAAAAAATTATCAAATCAGCGATGTGAATTAATAGCTAGATGTAGACATAGGAATAAATTTAAACTATAGACAAATATCATCGAAAATGTTTAATTAACTAAAAAATAGGATTAATTTGAGATTTGAGATGAAATTAATAAATTTTTAAAAATGGGAAGATACCATGTGATGTGTATGTACTTTTCAATGGAAGGGTTACTGAGTTAATAGGCTTGAATATAAATTTTGAATTAAAAATTTTAATTTCAAATTCTTACGTAAGGTTATTAAGGAATCTTTTACTTCCCTAAATTATTATTATATCTGGAGCTTTACGTTGAAATGTATTCAGAATTTAAAAATTAAAAAATCTTAATTTACTGAGATTCCAACCGGTAATAAAAAAGAAAAAAGAAAAACCTGAAGTGGGTAAATGAGGAAGAAACTCTTCACCCTTCTTCTACCCCCTCCCACCCTTTCTTCCTGTGTCTATTCTGTCTGTTATTATTTCATCCATTAGATCTGAAGAAGTCCTGTTATTTTTGGCGTTATTGATTCATATCAATACCCATAACAGGGTGGAAATAGATTTATAATCCTAATGTGACGGGTTTTTGTTTTTCTTAAAGAAATTATTGCTCTGTGATATCAGTTACATTGAACTTTTTACCAGGAAAATTTAAATGTTCCAAGTTGAATGATTTTTTGTCCTGACGGAATTATTCCTGACTCCGGTTCAACTAGACCGAATATATATATATGTCAATATTCTCTCCTACCTGAAACAATAACAAAATCAACATTGTAAATTTTGTCGAAAAAAATAATCTTGTGAAGCAATTTCGTCAAGGATGATTTAAAACTTCATTTCTCTGTGAATTCTTTAAATTGTCATGTTTCTTTGGTAGTATCTTCATCTACGCATAGAATTCTACAAATAAGATAATTAACTAATATAATTAACTAATATAATCAGAATCATACTCTACGTTTTAACTTTTATCTATTATTTATATAACGTTAAGCTTGCTTTGATACTGTAAAGTATGTTTTTAGCACTACGTCAGACATATTTAAAGATTCTTATCTCCATCACTTCTTCGGATTGGCCAATTTCTTTGTTAGCCCTGTAAAGTACAGATCCTATTCTACCAGAAACGATTATGAAATCAACTTTTTAAATTTGTGAAACAAAACCCAACCCCTGCAGCAGGAAAAGTTAGCGACACAAGGTCGATTTATTAAGCAGGGTTTTCTTCACCTAGAGAAGAAAAATCCGCTTAAAAATTGTCATACAAAAGATAAAAGTTAGTCGAGGGAGAATAGTTGGATTTATGCCTCCCCCAAATATATTAACTCTTTGAAAAAGCAAAAGCCTTGTCTAGGATTTGGACTTGAGTTACACGGTCCATTTTATAACGATAACCGTTACGCAACGAACAATTCCTTCACGATTAAGGAACAGTTTCACACAATTTTCTTGTTAAATTTTATTCATCACTACTTTTCATCTATATACGATTGGTTTGGTTTGGTTTGGTTTAATGGCATATCAACCCCTGTAGGTTATTTAATGCCAAATACATTTTTATACATATAAACAGGTTTATTTCAAACAATTCACTTTTTACAAAGTTACGAAGCTAGTTGCAAGGCCTCGCGGAAAAGGCGCGCTATGAGCAGTGAATTTGCTAGTTTAGTATGTATCTACCTTTTCCTGCAAGAACTTAGATCAGGACCATAAGTGGGACTGTGGTAACCCCACAGTAATATTTTTGACCAAAATCTAGGTCATAAAGAACGTGTCTAGAAAGTAAAGAAACTATCTCTTTTTTTTTTTAGTCAGATTAGAAACCGAATTGAGAAATTAGTTGATCTGTGGTTTTTCATCACCAATGTCAAACTGTAATATAATGGCCGAGGGATTTCGTTTTATGCCTTTGGGTTTAGTTAGGCTGAGAACCTTTCGGCTCAGAGCATGGGTTAGCTAGGTGCAACATGAACGCAGGTGTTCGCGCGTGCGCGCGGGGCGGACGTGTCGTTCAGAGATGTCAAAATAAAAATCCCAGATAGGGGGATGTGAATGACGTCATGCACCGGAAGTGCGCGGAGGATTTTGGGAGATTTGAAAAAGTCAGTTAGTTGAGTTGAGAACTAGACACCGAACGAGAAGGGTCGACTTTCGGGGCTCGCAGAGGCCAGACGAATTTGCGCGCTATGGGCGCCGCACAAGATAGGGCGGGGGGTGCAGATGAAAAAGTAAGAATAGAAAGAATGTGTATCTCTGTCCTTATGTCGAAGAACCTTGAAACTCAAAGGTAATAAAAAAAGTTTCGTACCTGAACTAAGAAGTCGTTACGTGTTTTTCGTGTTTCGGGATTCCTATGTTCTATGTAAATATGTTATGAACATTCTATGTACGTTTCACATATACATGTATGGGTATGGTACAAAACATTAATCATTGCTTTTGTCGTAATATCATAAGTTTGTGAATTAGCCGATCGAGTAGAATGGTGTAATTGTTAGCAAACTAGATAAGCAAACCTTCACAAGTGAGTTTGAGTCTCATTGGGTGCTCCATTTATACGGCCTTGTGAAACACCTAAGAAAAACTATTAGTAAATTACTAGAATGGCTTTCATCTTCTACAGTATCTCGACAAATTAAATATGCCTTGTGTCATCTGAAAACCCCAAGATAGAAAGATATCAGTAGATTGAGATGAGTTGATTTAGTTTCTTGTTTTATAGCATATCAACCTTTGTGGGTTACTTAATGCCAAAGCCATCCTTTCCCAAGGGATGAACCTTTCGAAAGTGAACATAATAGCGCGGCTGGAGTTCGAACTCGCTTACTATGATGTTGCAGTCCCGCCCGTTAGACACAATGTCAAGGGACATAATAAATCGATAGACTGATGATTTTATTTTTAAAAAGTGCTAGACACAATCAGTTTAAAAGAAACGTCTATGTGGTCAAGATTTAGAAATAAACAATCCAAAAATTATTGTATGACAAAAGACAAGATATTTCTCCAGTGTTTATTCGTACAAATGTATATACGTCAATCATTAAATAAGTTTACAGACTTTTTTCGTATGGGCACTTTTATTGATAGTACACACATGAAACTTTAGTCCCCTTCGAAGTAATCTCCTTCGGCTGCAATGCACTTGTAGTACCGTTCCAACACCTTCTGGAAGGCCCCATGGAAGTCCTTTTGTGTGAGTGTGTCAATGACCTTCGTCACAGCCTCTTTCATCTCCTCAATTGTTTCATATCAGCAGCCTCTGAGCTTAGGGAATAAGCAAAAGTCACATGTAGCAAGGTCTGGACTATAGGGAGGGTGAAGAACTGTCTTGATGCCCGTCTTGGTCAAAGAGTCTATAATAAGGATGGAATTGAGGACTGGTGCATTGTTCTGGTGGAAATGCCACTGAGCCGATTTGAAGAGTGCTGGTCTCTTCCGACGGAATCTCTTCCTGAACACCCTTAAAACCTCAACATAGTAACCCTTTGGCCAATCAACTCTAGTCTATTAACTTCCTTACTCATCTCACATGTCTCATCATCCCACACAGACTCCCTGCCTTCCTTGAATCTCTTATGCAACTCAAAAACTGGTGCTCGATTCATGCAAGATGGTCGAAAAGCAATCTGAAGCATTCCATACGTTTCTGTAGCATTTTTTGCAAGTTTGAAATAGAATTTTATTGCATATCGTTTTTCTAAAGTGTCCTGACGTTCAGATTGCATTTTTGAAATTCACTAGCTCTGACAATCAGGTGTTAGTAGGGTGTATTCCGATTCCTACTGTAGCTGTTAGGTTATTTGAACCTGAAATCATAAAAGTTGGTTAGTCATCTCATAATGTGTATAGCAATAAGATACTGAATCTTCAAGAGTCTACGACAATTTCAAATGCCGGTACAAAAAAGTCTGGAAAATTATTGAATATGATGCAAATCTCGTCCGACAAGGGAAATTTTGTTACTTTTTTTCTTTTCATTACGAGGTCTTCAACTGTGAATGAATAAATGAAAAAGCAAAAAAGAGAAAGATAAAAGGCGGTGAGTAAAAAATCTTCGACACAGAGAAAAAGTACCAGATATTAAGTCCAGAGAAGTTGCAATTGCAGAGAATAAGAATGTGCACGTAGCGAGCCCGTTACGAAGATACAAAGCCGGCTGCATGATCCCGCGAAAAAGGCGCGCTATGCACGGCGAATTCACCAGTTAAGCACATATCAATCTTTTCCCGCAAAAAAAATATCAAAACTTTTCTCACTCCACTCATATACGGGAAAATATATACAGGGGGAGAAATCCCCGTGGCGTAATGGCTAATAGTACCACTGATATTTTTCTACCAGGGCCACACTTAGCGAAGCTTTGCAAATATTTTATAGGTGAATAGGCCAATTGTACCGACCAATTGGTATAATGGTTACAGTGTTCGCCAATGGCCCGGGAGACCTGGGTTCAATCCCCGGTAGAGTCATACCAAAAACTCAAAAATGGTACTTGATGCTTCCTTGCTTAATACTCAGCATTATAAGGTAAGGGTAAAGTAGGGCAATACAGGGAAAGGAGTAGCGCCCTCTATTACATCTTGGTGTTGTAGCTATCGAAAAGGGAGCCTTCGGGTAACACTCGACTACGGTTGCCAACTTTACCAATTAAATAGGCCAAAAGAGAAAAAGAAGATAAAAAGAGTGAAGAAAGGGAGAGCCAGAAAAAGAGACAGACAGACAGACAAATGTCGAGATGGAAAGAGAAAATGCAATAAAAATCATAGGTTTGATATATTTTTTAAACGGCATATCAATATCTTTATAGGTCAATTTAATCATTTTCTCTACTGGAAACCATTGAACTATGCGTAAACGAAGGATTAATGTTACGTTGAATTATTTGTATTTGATGGCATTACTTAAAACTATTTAAAAACAAAGTTAACAAAAAATTAACTTGAAAATAATATATAATGTGTGTGTGTTTGTGTTTGTGTGTGTGTGATATCTAATGTGTAAGTATGTATGTGTCAGTCGTTATTTCTGTAGAACGTTTTTTTATTTAAAAATTGATGAATTTATATTTAAAGGTGATACTAAATGTATAGTTATGAAGTACACCTTTAAACTATTTTTCTTATTAAAAAGTTTATTTTATTCAAAACCAAATATACAATTATTTTGTTATTTCTAGTTGAACATGATACAATTAAAACGGATACTGTTCGTCGTTATTCATTACCAAACTCTACAGCATTGTAATTCTGTGAGTAGAAATATAAAAATAAAGTAGTTCAAATATAAGCACAATTTTTGTTTCAAAGTTTCAGTGCAGTAGATTTTGTAATTAGTAACAACTAACAATATCCGTTTTGATTGTATTATGTTCAACTAAAAATAACAAAATCCTGGTATATTTGGTGCAGAAGTAAATTAAGTTTTTTATCCCAAAATATGTTAGGGCGTGCTTATTTATGAGTGATAGTGCATATAAAGCATTAGCGACACGACATATATATATATATATATATATATATATATATATATATATATATATATATATTCTTTTTTTTTTTAAACATCCATCGTTGACTTAACATCGCTAATATCACCCCTCATGAACCTGATGATGGTTCAGTGGAATTGAAACGCTAGAGTGTCGACTTTTCAATAAATCTCTCCTTTCACTTGGATTACCTTGTTATCAATTTTTCTATACACACACACACACACACACACACACACACACACACACACACACATATATATATATACATATATATATATATATATGTGTGTGTGTGTGTGTGTGTGTTAGAGATGTGATATATATACGAATATATATGGAGAGGGAATGAAAGGGAGAGAGATAAAATGTGAACACCTGTATGAGAGTATCTTTATTTGAAATTATATCATAAAGATACTCCCATACAGGTGATAACATTCCCTCTCTCATTCTCTCTCTCTCTCTCTCTCTCTCTCTATATATATATATATATATATATATATATATATTGCATTTTTAATTGGAGTATATACACTATAGTCAACAAACAAGTACATCGTAGTATGTATGGAATAAAAAATCAATTCCCTTCTGCGCCAAATATACTAGGATTTTATTATTTTTAGTTGAACGTGATACAATCAAAACAGATATTGTTAGTAATTATTTATTAATAAATACTACAGGATAAAAACTCGGTAACCAATATATATATATATATATATATATATATATATATATATATATATATATATATATATATATATATATATATATATATATATATATATATATATGAAGGTCCTCGTGGCATTATGGCAGACGTATCAGACTGCAGCCTCGAAGTAAATAAGTTCGAACTACAGTCCCTAAATTACTTACACTTTCGGTCTAATACCCTTGGGAAAGGCATGAACTCCCTTGACCCCTAAGCAATGGGTTGCTGTTCTTTTACAAGATTGCTCTGGCATCAAATAACCCACGAAGTTTGATATACCATTAAGCAAAGTAACCAGACCAATATATATATATATATATATATATATGTATATGTACTGCAATGTTCGATGGTTTTTCTCGCACCAGGGAGATTTTTGTGCGCTGAGGCTGTCAGCCCAAATGACCGCTTGACCAACTGACTACATGGTCCTTCTCACGGATCCTGTGATACTTCAACGTTGCCACCTCCGTTTGATAAAGATGAATGAAGGTCTCCACACCTTTTGCATTCTTCCACGACACAAACGCCCAGCTTTCGTGTTGCAGCCAATGAAAGGCGTCAGCCGATCGCACTTGTCTCCAAGCAACAGAATAACGCTAATAAGAAAAGCGACTGCCCACTGCTTTTTAAAATTTTCATTTCTTCCATCTCTCTTTCTCTTTCTCTTTCTCTCTTACATTCTTTCTTTCTCTCGCTTTTAATTTCTCCCCCTTCACAAACTACCTCTCTCTCACACACATACACACTCTCTATCTCTCTACCTATCTCTCTTACACTTTCTCTCTGTCTCTGTCTCTGTCTGTCTTTCTCTCTCTCTCTCACTCGAACACAAGTTCTATCTCTCTCTTTCTCTCTGATACACACTTTCTTTCTCTCTTTCTTTATCACTCTCCCTCTCTCTCTTTCTCTCTCTCTCTCTCTCTCTCTCTCTCTATGGTTTACACTTTCTTTTTCTCGTTCTTTCTCTCTCGTAGATATTGACACATTTTATTTAATATATTACTCTCTCATTTACACATTTATGCTTTCTTTCTCTCCCTTTCTTTCTTTCTTTCTTTCTTTCTTTCTTTCTTTCTTTCTTTCTTTCTTTCAGTCTCATGCGCACGCACACACACACACACACACACACACACACACACACACACACACACAGATAAACACACACTTTCTTTCTTCCCTCACTCTCTCTCTCTCTCTCTCTCTCTCTCTCTATCTCCCTCTCTCGGAAACATAGACGTATTCCCTTTTTCTGTCACTCTCTGTCTCTCTGTCTCTTTCTCTGTCTCATACACGCATATTTTTCTTTTCTTCTCGCTCTCTCCACTTCTCTCTATTATGCGCAAAAACTATATATATAAATATATTGAGAGAGAGAGAGAGATAGAGAGAGAGAGAGAGAGAGAGAGAGAGAGATGTGTGTGTGCGCGCACATGTGCAGGTCTGTGTGTATATGTGTGTGTGAGAGTGTGATGGATACCTGTATCTCCCATTTAAATCATATTTTTTGTTTCCAATTGACAAACTTTTCAGCTCAAAATTAATAATAGCCTGATGTAACAATCTTTTTATTTTTTCTTTATCCTGGCCAGAAAGTGTTATTTTCCAATTATTTGTGGAAAGATCTATTCTCTTCTTCAAACTTTGTTTTTGTTACTTGGGTAATAAAATCTTCAAATTTTACTGATTTATTAAGTGAACATGATAAGCGAAAAAGATTTATTTTACTGTCTCAAATTTCGAAAAACTACTTAGTTTTGTTATTTTTTGTATAACTTTAGTATATATATATATATATATATATATATATATATATATGTAAATTTAGAGTCATATATTTTTTTTTATTTAGACCTAATGTAAAGGAAAATATGTTTCTCCATTGAAAATTGTTTAATTTCTAAATTTCATCATCTAGGACACAAAATTAACTTTTGAAAGGAATAATGGCCATTTTCTATACTTTGACAATATAAGTAATTAACAAATAACATACACAACACAGGAGAGAAAATTTGTTTTTGTTTTCGTTTCTATGTCCAATGGCATATCAACATTTGTGGGTTATTTAATGCTAAAGCCATCTTTGCCGAAAAACAATAGTGATTCTATTCAACCCATAGCTTGGGGGATAAGAAGATCCATACCTTTGTAATATAATGGCCGAGGGATTTCGTTTGATATATCTTGCCTTTTGGTTTAGTTAGGTTGAGAACCTTTCGGCTCAGCACATGGGTTAGTTAGGTGCAAACTTGAGCACAAGTGTTGACGCGCGCGCGGGAAGTATGTGTCATTCACAGATGTCAAAATAAAAATCCCAGATTAGGGGATGTGAATGACGTCATGCACCGGAAGCGCGCGCGGAGGATTTTTGGAGATTGGAAAAAGTCAGTTGAGTTGAGATCTTGCCTCGGAAGAAGACAGTTGACTTTCGCTTGCTCGCGGAAGCCTTGCGACGGGTGCGCACGCGTTGGCGGGGACAGATGGAAAAGTCAGCATAGAAAGATTGTGCTCTCTCTCTTTTTTCTCCCCGAAAAACCTTTAAACTCAAAGGTAATAAAAAGTTTCGTACCTGAACTAAGAAGTCGTAAGTGTTTTTCGTGTTTCGGGATTCCTATGTTCTATGTATATATGTTATGAACATTCTAGGTACGTTTCACATATCCGTATCATGGGTATGGTACACCTTTCCTAAGGGTACAAATCCGAAAGTGAATGTAATAGCAAGACTTGAGTTCGAGCTCACGTTGAGGCCGCATAACTCAATCAACTGGGGCTTAATAGTATGCCGACTGCTTCTCTGCAGAGGGGTAAGATTCCTTCCAACGAGTGCCTTGGATATGAAACTAAACTATTTGATTGTCAGGTTCTAGCACTGGAACTTTGTGGAACGAGGAGAATTCCTTCGTCGCCATTACACCCAGATCCACTATGACCTGGAGTGGTAGTACTAATTAGGGTCTCATCTATGAGTCAAATAGAACTATTTTATCGTTTACTTTAGTGGAAACCATTTAACTATGTGCAAACAAATGATGAATGTGAAATTGAATTATTAGTATTTGTTAGCAATACTTGAAACCTTTTTTTTTAAAAATTACCTTCAAACAATTCAATTGAAAATCATTTATAATATATGTGTGTGTGAAGAGGAGTATGGAGTTAGTTCTATTTAACCCATAGATAGGACCCTATCAGGTGCTACCATTCTAGGCCAGATTCCCCAAAGCTCAAGCATCACTGGAACCTCACCATCAGATTGTTTAGTGTCATATCCAGGACACTCATGGAGGCATCTTACCCCTCTGCAGAGGCACTGTCAGTGCATTATACATACCCAGCCGACTGTGCAATACACTGAGTTAAATGTCAAAACAGTTTTATTTCAGATAATTCAGTTTAGCATAAGTATGCTGTTTAGATGTTAAAACAGTTCTATTTCGAGCAATTCCGTTTAGCATAAATACACAGTTTAAATGCACCCCCCAGTAAACTCAAACTACGGTTTAGATCTTTTCAAACCATAGATAGGACCCTTATTAGGTGCTACCACTCCGGGCCAAAGTGGACCTAGGAGCGATGGCAATGAATGGGTACTCCGTATTCCCCAAAGATATAATATTACCGAAACCTCACGATCAGATTGTTTTGTGTCATATCCAGGACACTCATTGGGCTGGAGTCTTAGCCCTCTGCAGAGAAGCAGTCGGTGTATTCTACAGCCCTAGCTGACTGGGCAAGAATAGTTTAAGAGATAACCTCCATCGCAACAATTACCCTGAGAACATAACATTGACTCAAAGAAAAGTGGATCCAACGACCAAAAACTATACCCGAAAACTCACTAGAGTTTGTCTCCACAATGTCAAAGGTCAAGCCGAAAAGATTTAAAAGATATGAAATCAGAAGTGGTACAACTGTTCGAAAATATCTCTTTCGAGTCAAGCTCATAACAGAATACAACATGACCAAGTATTGTGTATACACGATCCCATGTAGTTGTGGTAGAATATACAAAGGCAAAACATGCTTCCCAAAAAATTAAAGCTAGAGGAACATCGAAAGGCAGTATATCGGGGAGAGGTTGAAAAGTCGGGTATGGCTGACCATATATGGAAATAAAAGGAAAACTATCCGCTCTTGTGAGATGAAGTTAAAGAAATAGATAAAGAAGAACATAGAAGTTTGAGATGTTTTAAAGAAGCAGCGAATATATTGGCCTACAGTGACCTGTAAAGGTAACTAAGTATAGAGATGAATACAATTTAGGAACAATTACTCAAAAAGGCTCGATTTTAAAAAATTGCGATCAAATATCGTACATGATAGTAAATTCGCGACCTTAGTCGAGGGTGACCCGAAGGTTCTCTTTTCAATAGCTACTACATCGAGGTGTTGGGGAGGGAGCTACTCCATTTCCTGGATTACTCGATTTTACCCTTGATCCTTACCTTTTAATATTGAGTGTTAGGCAAGGTGGCATTAAGTACCATTCTTTGAGTCTTTGGTATGACTCAACGTGGGATTGAACCCCGGTCTCCCGGACTGTAGCCGAACACTCTACCAACTAGCCCAGTGGCCCGGTAGTAGTGAGTAATATCTTATTGGTTGCTGGAGACATTAGGTTTATGAGTAAAAAAGTAAACCTGGCGACCGTAGTCGAGAGCGACCCGAAGGCTCCCTTTTTTTAATAGCTACTACACCGAGGTGTAAGGGGGGGAGCTACTCCTTTCCCTGGATTGCTCCACTCTACCCTTGATACGTACCTTATATTGCTGAGTGTTAAGCAAGGAAGTATCAAGTACTATTTTTAAAGTCTTTGGTATGAGGCGACCTGGGATTGAACCCAGGTCTCCTGGGCCATTGGCGAACACTCAACCCACTATACCAATGAGCGATAAATCCCCCAAATTTACACTAAATTGTCTAGGACAATTGCACGGTGAATAAATACGTTTGGTAAAAAAGGGCAATTGAGTAAAATCATAATTAAATAAAGTAAAGTTGTCTCCGTTTAGTCGAGGGTGACCCGAAGGCTCCCTTTTCAATAGCTACTACACCAAGATGTAGGGGAGGGCGCTACTCCGTTCCCTGGATTGCTCTACTTTACTCTTGATCCGTACCTTATAATGCTGAGTGTTAAACAAGGAGGTATCAAGTACCATTTTTTGAGTCTTTGGTATGACTCGACCTGGGACTGAACCCAGGTCTCTGGCGAACACTCTAACAGCTAGGCCAATGTCCGGTATGAAAATCATAAATCAATAACAAGAAATATTTACTATAGCTTAACACTTGCGCCTGGTTATGGTTAACGGAATTAATCTACTCCAGTCGATTAAAAAAGGGTTCAGTTCGAGGTTCTGTGTAGGCTCCTGAGTTCGACATGAAACACCCGAAGAAGGCCGAAGGACATATCGACAGAAACAGTGTGAATTTAGCAATGAAGATAAGGACACTGGTCCGAATATTTTCAGTGATGAAAATTTTCAAGCTTCATCTCAGAAATCTCGGCAACTAATCATTCTATTTTATATTAATAAGTAAAGTAAAGTTGGCGACCTTTTGTCGAGGATGACCCGAAAGCTCTCTTTTCAATACCTACCACATCAAAGTGTAGGGAAGGGTGACACTCTATTCCCTGGATTGCTCCACATTACCCTTGATCCTTACCGTATAATGCCGAGTATTAAGCAAGGCAGCATCAAGTACCATTTTTGAGTCTTTAGTATGACTCGACGTGGGATTGAACCCTGGTCTCCCGGACCACTGGAGAACACTCTACTCAAATCCCTAAAAATATTGAATTGTTCTATTTGACTCATGCATTAGATTCTAACTGGTATTACCACTCCGGGTCAGAGTGGACCTGGGAGTAATGGTAATGAGGAGTACTCTACATTCCTCAAACTCCAAGACTGGAGCCTCACCATCAGATACAGCTTTTTGTAATACCAAGGACACTAAATGGTTTCAAGTATCGCTAACTAATAATTCTATGAACATTATTCATAAATTAGAACATCGTTAAATAGTTTTAAACATTGCTATTTAACTCTTGTAATTTAGTATAACAATAATCATTTCCTTGAGGTGAAGGTGCCTGTGGTGTAATGGTTATCGTCGAAGGAAATGGACACGGCGACACGAGTTCGAATCCTGGACGAAACTGATTGCATTTCACATAGCACTAATACCCTTGGGAAAGGCATGAATCCAATTATTCTCCCTCCAGCTATGGGTAAAAAGTAAGACAGATTAGGTTCTTCAGCCTTGGTGAGGTAACTAGTCTATGAGAAGGAAAACACTGAATTCAAACCTGTTAAACTCCTCTTAAAAATTGACCTTGTGTCATATCCTGTCCGAGCGGAGGGGTTGGTAAATATGATAATCATTTGCTTGAAGGCACCTCGTAAATGTTTTCGAATATAGCAAATGATTAAATAGTTTTATTTGAACCATAAATGGGGACCTAACAGGTATTAATATTCCGATAAAGAATGGACCTGGGGGTAATAGCATTGAAGGAATAATAGTTTTGAAGGGTTACACCAGATTCCCCAAATGGAGCCTCACCATAAGATGACTTAGGGGCATATATACAGGATTCTCGTGGTGGATGTCTTTCGTAGAGATGCAGTCAGAGTTTTTTTAACGCCCAGGCTTACTGGACGATAGATAGATACATAGATAGATATACTCTATCACCAATATTGAGCTTTATTTATAAATATAACATATAAATAACTCAAAGTTTATATATATATATATATATATATATATATATATATATATATATATATTATAACAGTGTTGGTTATTATTAAATCACTTCGTGTGTTTGTGTCAAACCAAGTGCAATATAATACGGAGAGTGCTCAATATGTAGGAGAGAGCTATTTCATAATAATAATAAATGAATGTATATTACATACGTGGGACATTCAATAAGTTTCCAGACTTTTCTTGTACAGGCATTTAAAATTGTCGTAGACTCTTGAAGATTCCAAATGTTATTGCTATACAACTTATGAGATGACTGACCAATTTTTATGATTTCAGGTTAAATGAATAGCTACAGCAGGAATTGGAATACACCTTACTAAAGCCTGATTGTCACCGCTGGTGAATTTCAAAAATGCAATCTGGACGTTAGGACACTTTAAAAGAACGATATGCAATAAAATTATGTTTTAAACTTGCAAAAATACCACAGAAACGTATGGAATGCTTCAGACAGCTTTTCGAACATCTTGTAAAAATCGAGCACCAGTTTTTGAGTGGCATAAAAGATTCAAGGAAGGCAGGGAGTCTGTGAGGGATAATGAGAGGTGTGGGAGAAGTAAGGAAGTCAATATACCAGAGTTGATTGGCCAAAGGGTTAGGATTACTATGTTGAGGTTTTAAGGGAGTTCAGGAAGAGATTCCATCGGAAGAGGCCAGCACTCTTCAAATCGGGTCAGTGGCATTTCCAGCAGGACAATGCACCTGTCCACAACTCCATCCTTGTCACAGACTATTTGACCAAGATGGACATCAAGACAGTTCTTCACCCTCCCTATAGTCCAGACCTTGCTCCCCGTGACTTTTGCTTATTCCCTAAGCTCAGAGGCTGTCGTTATGAGACAATTGAGGAGATGAAAGAGGACTTCCATGGGGCCTTCCAGAAGTTATTGGAACGGTAGAACAAGTGTATTGCAGCCGGAGGAGATTACTTCGAAGGGGACTAGGGTTTCATTGGTGTGCTATCAATAAAAATGCCCATACGAAAAAAGTCTAGAAACTTATTCAATGATCCGCGTATATATATTTAATTCATGGAATTTAGACTGTGATCCCTGGGTTTCATGAAGGTTTTGGAAAAAAAAACTCCCTGAAACCCTGGAGTCGCAGTCTAAATTCCATGAATTGAATATGTATATATCTAATATATATTTATTTATCATTATTACTCACACACACACACACACACACACACACACAAATATATATATATTGGCAGCAGCACCCCACAAGACACCAACTGTACGGCCACCTGCCCCCTATCACGAAAACTATTCAAGTTAGACGAACCAGACATGCAGGACACTGCTGGAGAAGCAGAGATGAACTCATAAGAGATGTACTCTTATGGATCCCCACACATGGCCGCGCAAAAGCAGGACGAACAGCTCGAACGTACATTCAGCAGCTATGTGAGGATACAGGCTGTTGTCCTGAAGACCTACCTAGGGCGATGAACGATAGGGAGGAGTGGCGAGAGAGGGTCAGGGATATCCGTGCTACCAGCGCGATATGATGATGATGATGATGATGATGATGATATATATATTATTCAATCCAGTAAATCTAGAATAGGGAATAATTTCAATCAGGACGAATAAAAAATATTCAAAAATAGAATATACAATTTAAATATTCCTAAGAGCTCAATGTAAATGAAAATCCACTGAGCAAATGAACCCCCCCCCAAAAAAAAATATATATATAGAGAGAGAGAGAGAGATAGGTAGATAGATAATCTGTTCTATTCTCACATCTGTTTTATAGTTTTATATTTCAATTAATTCTTACACTCTTACTCTCAAAATCCTATAAATGTTTGCTCTATCCACGGAGTTCAGAATACGTCTGTTACACCCTCTGCAGAAGGATAAGATCCACATCCAAAAAGTTTTCTAGCGTGTGATATTGAACAACATCCGGTGGTGAGGTTCCAGTTCTGGTGAGTGTCGAGTATTTTTTCATTACTATTACTTCAAGGCTCACTCTGAACCGAAGGGGAAGTTTAATTATGTCTATTTGAAAATTATTTGTATTGAGAAAAGTTACTTGAAACTATTATTGTTTACAACAGATTTTTGTCAGTTACTTGAAACCATATAACTCTATGCAAACAAACGATTATTAATTAAGAGAAATAATTGCTTAAAAATAAATAATTGTGTATATAAGTAAAGAAAAGTTGGCAACTTTAGTCGAGGGTGACCGGAAGGCTCCTTTTTCAATAGCTACTACACTTAGGCGGAATCAAGAAACTTTTTTAAAGTCTTTGATATGAATCGATCTCGGATTTAACCCCGGTCTTCCGGGCCACTGGAGAACACTTGACTCATTAGACCATTATAATTATGTGTAAATTATTTGTAAGTTAGCCGACCGTAGTCGGGGGTGATCCGAAGGCTCTCCTTTCAATAACCACTTAACTGAGGTGTAGGAGAGACTGTTACTCCTTTCGCTGAATTGCACCACTTTACCCTTGATACGTACGTTATAATGCTTAGTATTAAGTAAGGATATAACAAGTACCATTTTTGAGTCAACAGTGCCCAAACGAAGAATTGAAGACAAATAAAAAATTTCTATGGAATATGAATAATCAGATCTCATCCTTAAATTACCCACAAGGAATTGATATCTCGTTAAACAAATAAACCAAAACAATAATGTGTTTTACATTTTCTCTCTCCTGATATTTCTATGTCTGTCTATTTGTCTTCTTCTCCACTCTTCCGATATATATATATATATATATATATATATATATATATATATATATATATATATATATATTGTCATCCACAGACAGACTGTTTCGTTGTATCATAACCCTTCAGTGTGGCTAGACAGGCTAGATTCCAAAGAATATATACATATATATATATATATATATATATATATATATATATATATATATATATATATAACTTTGTTTTTCTTTTGGCCTATTTATCTATAAATATTTCCTAAGCTTCGCTAAGTGTGGTCCAAGATCAATACCCTAATGATGCCTCTATAACTACTTATTTACCTAGTCGAAAGAAGTAGGACACTCAGTGAGAATACAGCTTAATACAGTAAACATTTCCATTACGTCTGGCTTGCAAAATAATTCTATAGAGCGAAGTACCTCTCGTTCGTCTCCCTATTGTAATTTTGTTTCGTTCGTAAGCACACACACACACACACACACACACACACACACATATATATATATATATATATATATATATATATATATATATATATATATATATATATATATATATATATACCTGCATATACAGACACAGCCTATTCATTATCTATATATCTATCTAAGTCTGTTCATGCTGAATTATTTGTCCATTTATCAATCACAGTCAGTTCAACTGTATCTATAGGTCTGACTGCCTGCTTTTTTTTCAAAATATATATATATATATATGTGTGTGTGTGTGTGTGTGTGTGTGCGTTTCTATCTTGGTCATTCTGTTTATATCAATCAATCTATCGATGTTCATATCAATCAATCTCAGTATGTTTATTCCTATCAGTCTACCTACAAAACTATTTCTCTTCCTCTTCCTCCTTCTTTGTCAATCTATTAATATTATCATCATTTTTCATACTTTTGCCTTCGATTCTCTTTACATGTTTTCTATCTGTTTCCGAAATTCATTTGTTCAACAATATATTCTATATTCTGATAGATAGATAGATAGATAGATATTAACACACTGAGATAGATAGATAGATAGATAGATAGATAGATAGATAGATATTAACACACTGAGATAGATAGATAGATAGATAACCACTACGCCAAGGGAACTTCCCCCAAAGTTGATAGATCACGTGGTAAATTTATTACATAACTTTGTGTTGAAACTTATACACTTATACATATTAATACATATATTCTTATTTCCCAGTCGGCTGGGGCTATAGAATACACCGACTGCATCTCTGCAGAGGGATAAGACCACCCCCGTGAGTGTCCTTGATATGACACTAAACAATCTGATCGTGAGGTTCCTGTGATGCTAGAGCTTTGGGGAATGCGAAGCGCCCCTTCATTGCCATTGCTCTCAGGTCCATTCTGGCCCGGAATGGTAGTACTTGATAAGGGTCCTATCTATCGGTTAAATAGAACTAACTCATGCTAAACTGAATAGTTTGAATTAGAACTGTTTGACTAAA
>OY757918.1:15447153-15451125 GCA_963585895.1 Sepioteuthis lessoniana
AGACCGAGACAAAAATCCAAAAATCTTTATTCTGAAGCAACACGATCTTCCTCCTTCTTTTTAATGGTCCTTTTGAAACCCAAAAAGTTCAGTGTACGTAAGTTAAAGTTTATATATATATATATATATATATATATATATATATATATATATATATATATCATACAATGACTGATGTTTAAACAGCTAGGTTACTTCCAAAAAAGCCCTCATCAGATGGTGACTCTGGATTCAGGCATGCTATCGAGACCGAAGCATCATATATATATATATATATATATATATATATAATTTAATTCATAGATCATTATCATTTGACATGGGAAAATAAAATTTATAAAGCATATATTAGTAAATACCTATAGAGGTGAAGGTTAAATGCTAAGAATGTATATATATATATATATATATATATATATATATATATATATATATATATATATATATACTCACTGTTTAACTTACACGTGCAGTGTATATATATATATATTTATATATATATATATGTGTGTGTGTGTGTATGTGTGTGTGTGTGTGTGTTCGAGAGAGAGAGAGAGAGAGAGAGAGAGAGAGAGAGAGAGTTAGAAAGAGAGAGAGAGAGAGAGTATGTGGGTGCAAATGTATATATACACACACACACACACACACACACACACACACACACACACACTCCTACAGAAGTTTAAATCAAAAAGTGGTGAGAAGATATATATATATATATATATATATATAGGGGGAAGTTGGGTAGGTGCGTGTACATCTCCAATGAAAATAGGTTCGGTGACCCGAGTTCAAATCCTAAACGCGGCTGTTTTTGTTTTTTTTTATTTTGAGCTAATGTAATAGGGGAGCCTATAAATGAATTTCTTTTTTTTTCTGCTATGAGTAAATAGTAAAGCAGATAGGACTCTTTAACAAAGTGCCAATTAGTCTAGGAGAAGGAAAACTGTAAATTCAGAACCCCCGATTAATAGGGTCGGTGTGGTAGGGTAAGTTGCCGCGTTGAATCAGGTTAGGGATCGTTTAAGAGATCATTCTTTGGTACTACTACCAGGTAGTCCAGTACAACCTGCCACATATTAGTTGGAGAGGAGATGGGAGCTGCCAAGTTACATCCTACTTTTGTTGTAAGAGACGTCCTTAAGGAGTACCACGATGACCCGAAAAAGAGTAACATGGCGGCCCAAAGAGAGAAGCATGGCGATCTAGTAGGAATAGGAAGGTGACCCGAACACATGAAAAACTCTCTCGGACTTTAAAACAAAAAAAACAGCAACAACAACAACAAAAAGAGATTGCATTCAATCTATGGATAAATGTTTGTATTTACCTAATCCCTCCACACTAGCAGGGTGTGACACAAGATCAATCTTTAAGCTGAGTTTAACAGATTTGAAATCAGAGTTTTTTTCTCCTCCACTTGTTGACATACCTTGGTTAAAGAGCCCAGCCTGTCCTACTATTTCCCCATAGCTAGAGAGAGATAGTAGTAGATTCATATCTTTTTCTAAAGGTATTAGTGCTATATAAAATGCAATGAATCTCATCCAGGATTTGAACTTGAGTCACCGGGTTTATTTCCTATAATAATGCCACGAGTACCACCAAACCAATGAAAAAGTTGTATTTCTAATCTTTATCTCTCAAATAGAAAGCATCCCAGATACTGAAAACAAAGTTTCCTCGGGTTTTTTTTTCTATGACGTTTAAATGATAACATTGAAAATGACCAATAATGGTGGAAAGTAGCCAAGGAGAACATTTAGGGACAATTTTTACCTAAAATTGGTAACAAATCTTAAAAATAATAACAAATAAAAATAAATTAATAAAATCAATTAAAAAATACCCTTCACTATAATTTTTAATGAAGCATCTTAAAAATTAACATTGTCGCCTATATTAAAAATTGCAGCCGTATATATATATATATATATATATATATATATATATATATTAGAAAACTTTGCATGGAAAAGTGCTCGATGGTGTTTTAGCAGAACAGGTATAAAACCTAGAATATAATCAGATATACAATGACATGACATTACGTCTGATGATTGTGCGTACGACAAGAAACTTAAAATAACGGACTTGTATAATTGATATTGTTATTATTATGTGTATTTATACTTTTATATATATATGAATTTAAATGCGTTCACGAACATACGAACATTTGTACCAATTGGTTTGGTTTCTTTGTTTAATGGCATATCAACCTTTGTAGGTTATTTAATGCCAAACCCATTCTCCTAGAAGAACAGTAGTATGAACCCCCCTTATCCTCCCATAGCTGGGAGGATAAGGGGGTTCATACATTTCCCAAGGGTATTCTGCCCGAAAGTGAACATAATAGTGCGACGGGAGTACGAACTCGCTTACTACGATTCCGCAGTCCATCGCTTTAACCATTACACCACGAGGACAGCCCCTAATACAGATTGACAGAGATAGATTCGTAAAGAACAGATTAAGATAGATAGACATATCTATAGATAAATAGATTAGTACAAACTGCAAGAGATGTATAGATAATTAACAATATTATATATATATATATATATATATATATATATATATATATATTTATATTTATATATATATATATATATATATATATATATATATATATATATATATATATATATAGTCGGCGTCCAAAGACAATTGGTGTGAATTATTCGCGTATAGAATATTATGAGGAATTTCACATAAATCTATGGGAGTGCCTGATGTATGGCTATTGTTATATATTCCCTATCCAAGTTTATATAATAAAACTCACATACAGAGCCTATACAATGTAATTAGAAGGAAAAACTCAAAACTGGTTAAATTGTCATTATAAATGTATTTCGGTGAAGAATATCATTATATCTCTTCGTCTCTTCAGATGTCTTCACACACTTAATTTGAGGATGAAACTCTACATTCCTCAAGTCTGGCCTCACCATCAGATGCAGTTTAAGGTCATATTCAAGACATAGCTAGCTAGTTTGATAGATAGATAGATAGATAGATAGATAGATAACAGTTTCTATAGAGAGAGATAGATAGATAGATAGATAGATAACTGTTTAAGATAGATAGATAGATAGATAGATAGATAGATAGATAGATAACAGTTTCAGATAGATAGATAGAGAGATAGATTGATAGATAATTAACAGTTTCAGATAGATAGATAGATAGATAGATAGATAGATAGATAGATAGCTATTTAAGATAGATAGATAGATAGATAGATTGTCGGACCAAGCTTGGTCCGTGTTCGTAGATATCATTGCAATTCCTAATCGAACAGTTTTTAAGCTGACACCAATTATTATTCATTTTCATTTTCCGTCGATTTTGATTTTGAATTTCATTCATTCATCATTTCTTTCCATCTCGATTTGTTTACGACATCCATTTTTCCCGCCTCACAATTTTTTTCTTTTTTTCTTTTCCTTTTTCTTTGTCACTAGAATTGTCCTTCTGCCACTTTATTTTCCATTACAATAGTCCCTCACCTCTTTCTCTTCTCTCTCTCTCTCTCTCTCTCTCTCTCTCTCTCTCTCACACACACACACACACACACACACAGACGCATATACAAGCCATTTTTGGCTCTCTGTTACGTATTTCTTTCTCACTTCACTCACCTCTGCAAAAATCAACGACAAAAAAAGAAGAATGCATACCTTCTCAATACTTAATAGCTATCACATTTCTCTCTCTTTCACTCTCATTTCTTTCTCTCTCACTCTATCTCCCTCTCTATCCATCTCTCATATTCTGATTATTTTTATATACCCTCTTTTTTCTTCCCCCCTCTCTCTCTCTCTCTCTCTCTCTCTCTCTCTCTCTATCTATCTATCTATCTATCCCTTCTTTTGATTTTTTGTTTTTTTGTTTTTTAACTTTTTTCCCTTTGTTCCAGTCTATAATCATTATAGTTTATTACTCTCTCTCTCTCTCTCTCTCTCT
>OY757918.1:15451325-15453825 GCA_963585895.1 Sepioteuthis lessoniana
CAGATTACCAAATACACACACACACACACACACATGCGTATACACACACACGCACATACACATATTCTTATTGAGAGAGAGAGAGAGAGAGAGAGAGAGGGAGAGGGAGAGTGAGAAGAAGAAGAAGAAGAAGAAGAAGAGAAAGAGTGAAAGAGAGAAAACACACACACACACACACACACACATATATATATATATATACGTGGACAAAGTATAGGCCCACAGATTACAACACACACATGTACACACACAAAAACACACACACACACACACACAGACACATACATATAAAGTAAAGTAAAGTTGGCGACCATAGTCGAGGGTGACCCGAAGGCTCCCTTTTCGATAGCTACTACACCAAGGTGTAGGGGAGGGCGCTACTCCTTCCCTCGATTGCTCCACTTTACCCTTGATCCGTACCTTATAATGCTGAGTGTTAAGCAAGGAGGCATCAAGTACCATTTTTTGAGTCTTTGGTCTGACTCGACCTGGGATTGAACCCAGGTCTCCCGGACATTGGCCTAGCGGTTAGAGTGTTCTCCTTCTTTCGATATATACATATATATATATGTCTGAGGGGGCACATTTATATATAACGTGTACATAGTATAAGCAACAGATTACCACGCACACATACACATACGCAGATGCATACATACACACGCGCACGCGCGCGCACGCACACACACACACATATATATGTAGAGAGAGAGAAAGAAAAAGAGAGGAGAGAGAAGGAGAAAGAGGGAGAGTGATACATTCATTCATTTGTACGCCACAAAGTATAGATACAGAGATTTACACTCCCACAAACACAAACACACACGCACACACACACATATACATATGTATCTATATACTTATGTATTTATATATATATATATAGATATAAAGAGAGAGAGAGAGAAAAAGAGAGAAAGAGAAGCACATTCATATATATACGTACACAGAATAAGTATACAGGTAGGTACACACACACACACACACACACACACACACATGTATATATATATACATATCGAGAGAAAGAGAGAGAGAGAGAGAGAGAAAGAGTGAAAGAGAAGCACATTCATATATATACGTACACAGAATAAGTATACAGGTAGGTACACACACACACACACACACACACACACACATGTATATATATATACATATCGAGAGAAAGAGAGAGAGAGAGAGAGAGAGAGAGAAAGAGTGAAAGAGAAGCACATTCATATATATACGTACACAGAATAAGTATACAGGTAGGCACACACACACACACACATGTATATATATATATATATATACATATCGAGAGAAAGAGAGAGAGAGAGAGAGAGAGAGAGAGAGAGAGAAAGAGAGAGTGAAGCACATTCATATATATGTATACATAGTGTTGTCCTGCCTCTTAGCTAAACTATCAATAGACTAAACTCTAAAAATAACTTTAAATCCGTATCCAAAGTCGTAATATTTTTACCTGGTCTCGTTTTCAACCAACTGGCAAGAAAGATTAATTTAAAAGGTAGTCAGACACACCACACCTTTCAGAAGTTAAATTCTTCCATCTCCCTCTCAGTTTTGTATGTCTCTCAATAAGTTTAGTCACTATATATATATATATATATATATATATATATATATATATATATATATACAAATCGAAAATTTAAAGACGTTGATTTTAAGCAACAAAAAGTTGACGTCAACTACACGAGTGATAATGAAAAGGACTAAGAGCCATCCTTTGCTTCAAAAATTAGTTATGATAGCAATAAATAAAGGGTCGATCTATACACGAGTAATACTTTTGAAAGATTGAAATTCAAACAGGGGAAAGACGACGATCAACCATCTACTATAAAAATCATTTCTAAATGTTTGGTATCAATAATTGAAAAGTTCTCGGCCCAATCAATAAGCAAATGATTTCAAATATTCAACACTCTCGTACATTTTTTTAAATTTCTTTAATTCTTCCAGAAAATATTCAATAAAAATTTCACATAAAATTTTATTTCCCATCTAGGTCGAAGCGAGAAATATACAAGTATAATAATACATAAGGGGTGTTTCAATATACATGGGACCATGTGATTGCTATAATAACTTTATTAATAATAATGTTGTGTTATTTTTTGTTTCAGATTAGAAAATAGTATATAATAACAATTATTAATCCTCGATCGAAATGCCTTGGATAAGAGAGGAAAAAATATTTTGCCTCTCTACTTATTTGGAAACAAAATCATTCAAAACTGTCTCACAATAGATGCAATCTATTTACATAGAATGTCTCCATATACATGAGACCCATGTGACTGCTAATAACTCTTCTAGTAATAATATTGTGTTCTTTTTAGTTTAAGATTTGAAAACAGTAAACTATAACAACTATTAATCCTCGATCACAATACTTTGAATAAGAGAGGAAAAATACTTTGTGTCTCTACTTATTTGGAAACAAAATTATTCAAAACTGTTTCTAAATAGTCACAACTCATTCATATGATAA
>OY757918.1:15456325-15458825 GCA_963585895.1 Sepioteuthis lessoniana
TGGCGACCTAGTAGGAATAGGAAGGTGACCCGAACACATGAAAAACTCTCTCGGACTTTAAAACAAAAAAAACAGCAACAACAACAACAAAAAGAGATTGCATTCAATCTATGGATAAATGTTTGTATTTACCTAATCCCTCCACACTAGCAGGGTGTGACACAAGATCAATCTTTAAGCTGAGTTTAACAGATTTGAAATCAGAGTTTTTTTCTCCTCCACTTGTTGACATACCTTGGTTAAAGAGCCCAGCCTGTCCTACTATTTCCCCATAGCTAGAGAGAGATAGTAGTAGATTCATATCTTTTTCTAAAGGTATTAGTGCTATATAAAATGCAATGAATCTCATCCAGGATTTGAACTTGAGTCACCGGGTTTATTTCCTATAATAATGCCACGAGTACCACCAAACCAATGAAAAAGTTGTATTTCTAATCTTTATCTCTCAAATAGAAAGCATCCCAGATACTGAAAACAAAGTTTCCTCGGGTTTTTTTTTTCTATGACGTTTAAATGATAACATTGAAAATGACCAATAATGGTGGAAAGTAGCCAAGGAGAACATTTAGGGACAATTTTTACCTAAAATTGGTAACAAATCTTAAAAATAATAACAAATAAAAATCAATTAATAAAATCAATTAAAAAATACCCTTCACTATAATTTTTAATGAAGCATCTTAAAAATTAACATTGTCGCCTATATTAAAAATTGCAGCCGTATATATATATATATATATATATATATATATATATATATATTAGAAAACTTTGCATGGAAAAGTGCTCGATGGTGTTTTAGCAGAACAGGTATAAAACCTAGAATATAATCAGATATACAATGACATGACATTACGTCTGATGATTGTGCGTACGACAAGAAACTTAAAATAACGGACTTGTATAATTGATATTGTTATTATTATGTGTATTTATACTTTTATATATATATGAATTTAAATGCGTTCACGAACATACGAACATTTGTACCAATTGGTTTGGTTTCTTTGTTTAATGGCATATCAACCTTTGTAGGTTATTTAATGCCAAACCCATTCTCCTAGAAGAACAGTAGTATGAACCCCCTTATCCTCCCATAGCTGGGAGGATAAGGGGGTTCATACCTTTCCCAAGGGTATTTGCCCGAAAGTGAACATAATAGTGCGACGGGAGTACGAACTCGCTTACTACGATTCCGCAGTCCATCGCTTTAACCATTACACCACGAGGACAGCCCCTAATACAGATTGACAGAGATAGATTCGTAAAGAACAGATTAAGATAGATAGACATATCTATAGATAAATAGATTAGTACAAACTGCAAGAGATGTATAGATAATTAACAATATATATATATATACATATATATATATATATTTGTATTTATATATATATATATATATATATATATATATATATATATATATATAGTCGGCGTCCAAAGACAATTGGTGTGAATTATTCGCGTATAGAATATATGAGGAATTTCACATAAATCTATGGGAGTGCCTGATGTATGGCTATTGTTATATATTCCCTATCCAAGTTTATATAACAAAACTCACATACAGAGCCTATACAATGTAATTAGAAGAAAAACTCAAAACTGGTTAAATTGTCATTATAAATGTATTTCGGTGAAGAATATCATTATACTCTTCGTCTCTTCAGATGTCTTCACACACTTAATTTGAGGATGAAACTCTACATTCCTCAAGTCTGGCCTCACCATCAGATGCAGTTTAAGGTCATATTCAAGACATAGCTAGCTAGTTTGATAGATAGATAGATAGATAGATAGATAACAGTTTCTGATAGATAGATAGATAGATAGATAGATAGATAACTGTTTAAGATAGATAGATAGATAGATAACAGTTTCAGATAGATAGATAGAGAGATAGATTGATAGATAATTAACAGTTTCAGATAGATAGATAGATAGATAGATTGCTATTTAAGATAGATAGATAGATTGGTCGGACCAAGCTTGGTCCGTGTTCGTAGATATCATTGCAATTCCTAATCGAACAGTTTTTAAGCTGACACCAATTATTATTCATTTTCATTTTCCGTCGATTTTGATTTTGAATTTCATTCATTCATCATTTCTTTCCATCTCGATTTGTTTACGACATCCATTTTTCCCGCCTCACAATTTTTTTCTTTTTTTTCTTTTCCTTTTTCTTTGTCACTAGAATTGTCCTTCCTGCCACTTTATTTTCCATTACAATAGTCCCTCACCTCTTCTCTTCTCTCTGTCTCTCTCTCTCTCTCTCACACACACACACACACACACACACACACACACAGACGCATATACAAGCCATTTTTGGCTCTCTATTACGTATTTCTTTCTCACTTCACTCACCTCTGCAAAAATCAACGACAAAAAAAGAAGAATGCATACCTTCTCAATACTTAATAGCTATCACATTTCTCTCTCTTTCACTCTCATTTCTTTCTCTCTCACTCTATCTCCCTCTCTATCCATCTCT
>OY757918.1:15463825-15588825 GCA_963585895.1 Sepioteuthis lessoniana
ATTGATGTGTGAGAGTTGCTTGTTAACCATTGCACCATGATGAGTAGTAATGGTCAGCTAGCTTAGCTCATTAACCACGCTCGCACTGTAATAATGATACTAATAGTCATGCTAATGCTACTACAACTAATAATAATAATAATAATAAACGGATCACCTAATCTAAGCCAGACGACCAAACCATATAATAATGAATAAAAAAGAAAGAAAAGAACCAGCAGAATGTTGAACTTTGCTGTCCCGGCTGACCACCGAGTAAAATTGAAAGAAACGGAAAAGAAGGATAAGTACCTGGACCTTGCTTGGGAATTGAAAAAAACTGAGGAACATGAAAGTGATGTTTATACCACTTGTAATTAGTGCACTTGGTACAGTCACCAAAGGATTGGTAAAAAGACTAAAGGACTTGGAAATAAGAGGGCAAGTGGAAACAATCCAATTACAGCATCGCTGTGATCGGTCAGAATACTGAGAAGAGTCCTGGAGACTTGAGGAGACTTGTTGTCCCTCAGATTTCAGTAAAAGACCATCAGCGTAAGCTGATGTGAAAAACTCTCATGGAGAAATAATAATAATAATAATAATAATAATAATAATACAGTAACTAAAGGATTATTAAAGGGACTGGAGGACTTGAAAGTTGGAGGACGAGTGGAGACATCCAAACTACAGCATTTTTGAGAACAGCTAGAATACCGAGAAGAGTCCTGGAGACTCGAGAAGACTTATTGTCACTCAAACTCCAGTGAAAGACCATTAGGTAATACAAGTGTGAAAAACTTGAAGAAGAAGAAGAAGAAGAAGAAGAAGAAGAAGAAGAAGAAGATACCTGACAGTCACAGCCCATATAAATGGCCCAGTCGGCTTGCGCTGTAAAATACACCGACTACATCTCTGCAGAAGAGTAAGACTCCCCAAACGAGTGTCCTGGATATGTCATTAAACAACCTGATGGTGAGGCTCCAGTAATGCTGGAGCTTTGGAGAATGCGAAGTTCCCTTTCGTTGCCATCGCTCCCAGGTCCACCCTGACCTGGAGTGGCAGCACCTGATACGGTCTTATCTATGGGTCAAATAGAACTCTTTGACATTCAAACTGCGTACTTATGCTTATATGAATTGTTTGAATTAGAATTGTTTTTTTCATTTAACTGCGTGTAAAGAAAAAATGTGTACTTACGTTCAACTGTATTATTTGAAATAGAACTGTTTTTACATTTCACCCTGTGTTCGTATTAGATAGAAATAAGGAAACCATTTAACTGTCTGCAAAAAAAAAAAAAAAAATTTTTAAAATGAGTCAAGACTCGTTAAAAAATGTTACCGACAAAATGTGTTCAGAAATCATATATCTAACTTATATGTATAAAGAAGATTTGGCATTAAATAACCTACAAGGGTTGATATGCTATAAAACCAAACTAAACAAACGAAACCCAAATGAAATACAAAAATTGCACTTTGCGGAACTTCTCATCATATTATTTCCAAAGTGATTTACAATATTACAAAAAAGATGAATGCATAGAAAACATATAATCACTGACTTCCCTCAGGCTAGGTCTTGGATTAAGAACTTGTAAAGTATCGTGAAAAACCGAAAGTAAAGATGTAGATTAAATAGTAGTAGTAGTAGTAGTAGTAATAATAATAATATGCACAACCCAGCACCTGTCCTCGAAAATGACACACATGAACTCCTATGGGACTTTGGCATACACACGGATCACCTAATCTCGGTCAGAAGACCAGACCTTTTATTATTAGTAAAAGTTGGCGACTGTAGTCGAGGGCGACCAGAAAGCTCCCTTTTCAATAGCTGCTAATCTGAGGTGTAGGGGAGGGCGCTACTCCTTTCCCTGGATTGCTCCACTTTACCCTTGATACGTACCTTATATTGCTGAGCGTTAAACAAGGAGGTATCAAGTGCCATTTTTAAAGTCTTTGGTATGCCGCGATCTGGGATTGAACCCAGGTCTCTCGGACCATTTGCGAACATTCTACCCACTGGGCAATTGTCGACTTTCTGTTCCGGCTGACCATAGAATAAAACTGAAAGAATATGAAAAGAAGGATAAGTACCTCGACCTTGCTTGAGAATTAAAAAAAAAACTATGGAACATGAGGGTGACGATTGTAGCAACTGTGATTGGTGCTTTTGGCACAGTAACTAAAGGATTATTAAAGGGCCTGGAGGACTTGGAAGTTGGCGGACGAGTGCAGACCATCCAAACGACAGCATTATTGAAAACGGTCAGAATACTGAGAAGAGTCCTGGAGACTTGAGAAGATTTGCTGTCACTCAAACTCCAGTGAAAAACCATCAACTAACGCTGATATGAAAAACACTAAAGGAGTAAATAACAAATAATGATAATTAAGTAATAATTAATAATAATAATTAAGTAATAATAATAATAGAAATAATAATAATAATCAGGAACTATCAAACTTAATTTCTTTATTAAAGATGTTTCGTTTTGTTTGGGGGAATTTTGTGGGGGTTGTCAGAAATAATGGTGGGTTTGATAAACTTTTAAAAGTACAATCGGACTTTATTTTCCAACAAAAAAAAAAACGAATTAACGGATATTTTTTTAATTCAGAAACGACTTTATTAATCTTAAATGCATTACTTACTTTTTATAACGTTTCTTTTTGTTTTTTATCAAACTTTCTTTTGTATGACACGTAGAATTTTGGTTGCTCTTAAATGGTAACCCATTTAAGTAATGAGCAGGTTCATTGTTGTTTAACTCCGTTGTCTTAGCGAGAACTGATACATTAAACGTGATTTGTTTTCTTTTCTTATTTTCTTTAATCAATCCATTGTTTTGGTGAAAAACTGAAATATTTATTTAAAATACATGTTTTACGGAATTAATTTTTGAAGCTAAAAGTTGTTCCTCGTCTTTCTTATTGCCGTATATAATCGCATTTCATGTGACTTTCTGAAACATACATTTTCGCCTAATATAGGTTTGATTTGGTTTGGTTTAATGGCAGATCAACCATTGTTGGTTATTCAATGCCAAATCCTGTTTTACATATATGTTTAATATATGATTTGTAAACACATTTTGTAGATACACCCAGTTAAATGATCAAACAGTTCTATTTCTAATAATTCAATTTAAAATAAGTCCAAATATTGCTATATATCACAAACAATTCAATTAATCATCAGTCATTTGTTTACACACACTTAAATAATCAAGCTGTTCTATTTCTAACAATTCAATTTAGCATGTAATTTGTTTGCACTTAGTTTAAATGTCAAACAGTTCTATTTGACCCAAAAGTAGGACTCTGTCATTTCCTACCACTCTCGGCCAGTGTGGACCTGGGAGCGATGGTTATGAAAGGGTACACTGCATTCCCCAAAGCTCCAGCATCACTGGAACCTCAAAATCAGATTGTTTAATGTCACATCCAGGACACCCTTTGGCGGAGACAGGTCTTACCTCTTAGCTGAGATGCAGTTGATGTATTTCATAGTCCCAGCCGACTGAGGTGTAATATCATAGGTTGGTTGGTTGTTTTATTTTACGGCGTATTAACCCTTTTCGGGTCATTTAACCCTGAATAAAGACGTTTTGATAAAATTTTCAAACAATTCAGTTTAGTATAAGTATAATTTTTGATTACACACAGTTGAATGTCAAAACAGTTCTATTTTAAGTAATTCAGTTTAGCATAAGAACACGGTTTAGTTCTATTTAACCGATTGATGGAATCCCAACAGGTGCTACCACTCCAGGATAGAGTCGACCTGGGAGCGATGGCAATGAAGGAGTACTCCGCATTCCCCGAAGTTCCAGCATTACTGGAGCCTCACCATCAGATTGTTTAATATCATAACTAGGACACCCATTGGGTGGGGGTTACCTCTTTGCAGAGACGCAGTTGGTATATTCTACCGCCCCAGCTGACTTGGCTGTAATATTATCGGGTCGTACCGTATACGAGATACAAACTAGGCCTACATTGATCAACTATTTACTCACATAAAGCTTACGTATGATGCAACTCCCTAATATTAAGCTAGAATTTAGGAATCAGAAAGTCGTATTATATGCGTATATATAAGGTATGTTTTAATTTCAACCTCACTAAATTAATACACGTGTATAGGTCGACACAGAGACTAGACTAAAACCCTAGCGGATAGCTAGTCTCTTCCTTCTTAGTAATGGAAATTAAAGAACAAATACTCTATGACTATATCAGACATTTTGTTTGTTTGTTTGTTTGGTTGGTTGGTTGGGGTTTATAGCATATCAATCTTTGTAGGTTATTTAACGCCAAATCCATTTTTATGCACCTAATCAGTTCTATTTCAAACAATTCAGTTTAGCATGAGTACCCAGTTTAATTTTCAAAAATATTTCTATTTCAAGCTATTCAGTTTATTCAAACAGTTCTATTTCAGCTAATTCCGTTTAGTATAAGTACAGATTTTCTTTACACGCAGGTAAATGTCAAAACAGTTCTATATTAAACAATTCAGTTTAGTGTAAGTAGAGTTTCAATGAAAAAACAGTTCCATTTCTAACAATTCAATTTAGCATAAGCACGCAGTTTAAATGTAAGTACAGTTCAATTGTCAAGAACACTTCTATTTCAAGCAATTCAGTTTAGTCAAACAGTGCTACCATTCTGGGCCAGAGTGGATTAGGAAGCAATGGCAATGAAGGGGTACTCTGCATTTCCCAAAGCTCCAGCATCACTGGAACCTCACCATCAGGTCGTTTTGTGTCATATCCAGGACACTTGCTGGGGAGTCTTACCCCTCTTCAGAGGTGCAGTCGGCGTATTCTACTGCCCCAGTCGGCTGGGCAATACACAGAGTTAATGTCAAAACAGTTTTATTTCAGATAATTCAGTTTAGCATAAGAATAATTTAGATGTCAAAACATTTCTATTTCGAGCAATTCAGTTTAGCATAAGAACGCAGTTTAAATGTCAAAACAGTTCTATTTTAAACAATTCAATTTAGCATAAATACGCAATTTAAATGCAAAAACCCCCCAGTAAAGTCAAGAAACCACGGTTTAGTTCTATTTAACCCATAGATAGGATCCTTATGAGATGCACCCAATCTGGGCCAGTGTGGACCTGGGAGCGATGGCAAAGAAGGGGTACTCTGCATTCCCCCAAAGCTTCAGCATTACTGGAGCCTCACCATCAGATTGTTTAGTGCCATATCCTGGACACTCGTTGTGGGGGGGGCTCTTATCCTTCTGCAAGGAAGCAGTCAGTGTATTCTACAGCCCTAGTCAACTGGGAAAAGACATTTTGGTATAATCACAAAAATTCCTTCTTTCTTTTTAATGGCATATCAACCTTTTGGGATTATTTGATAAAAAAAGCCATTATTGTAGAAGAACTGTAGTGATATTATTTAGCCCATAGCTGGAGGATAAGAGGGCTCATACCTTTCCTGGGGGTAAGTGAATGTAATCGTGTGACTGAAGTTTAACTAGCTTATTTCGAGTGAAGCACTTTAACCATTACGAAATGAGAAATCCTCCCTAATTAGGAAAAGGTCATCACTGAAGAAGATACCAATTAAATCTTTTGCTAATACTTTATCTACTTGTCAACACCAAATGGACAATTCGTGATGATGTAAGTTTGTCTTGATTAATCAATTATTCTGTGTAATGAGTTCGATCTTTGATCAGCCTAAGGCAAAATTTCAGCTAGGTTTTGAGGGAAACTTTGCGTGGTGTAATGATTAGCGAACGAAGCTTCTAGACTGCTGTCTGTGAGTTCGATTCTCCTGAGCTGCTCCCATACTTCTGACCTTGTGCTAAACTTAGTAAATCCCTTCTTGTATGCACTGCATGTACTCGTATGTAATTCGGTCTTGAATGAAAGTCGACTTTTAGTTTGGTTTGTTTTATGGCATTGCAACCATTATAGGTTATTTAATGCCAAATCCAGTTTATGCATATATATTAGATATATATGATTTGTGATCATAAGTCAAAGCTAAATGGTTCCAAGTATTACTATGTATCACTTACAATTCAATTAACACCAGTCATTTGTTAACACACAGTTAAATAATAAAACAGTTCTACTTCAAACAGTTCAGTTCAGTATAAGTCATTTGTTTGTCCTCATTTTACAAGTCAAACAGTTCTATTTGACATATAGATAGGACTCTATCAGGTGCTTCTACTTCGGGCCAGAGTAGACCTGGGAGCAATGAAGGAGTACTCCCCATTCCCCAAAGCTCCAGCATTACTGGAGCCTCACCAGTATTTTTATTGTTATATCTTGGATACTCATTGGGGGGGGGTCTTTGCCGTCTGCGGAGATACAGTTTGGGCTGGTCGGCTTTTAATGTATTGTCGCAATATCTTTAATTTATAGTATTAATTTTTGTAGTCAAAGTTTCCTCGTCGTCTTTCCAATTAGATGTTGTGGACCAGTAAATGGTCCGGAAGAAAGACTCGAACTCGGGTTTTCATGGAACAAAGTATATTAACGAAAGTATAATACAACATAGGTAAAAGAGTGTTGAACGTCAGTCTGACTGCCAAAGTGTTAGGCGAGGGAGAACTCGTGCCGAGATTAATATTATTCTCCCGGTATTTATAGCAACAATTCATTACAGTCCGCAGGTTGGGGACGATAACATTAGATAATTTATAGATCTACACCTTTTTTCCCTCTAGAAATTATGCCTTCAAAATTCGACTGATACACAAGTATATCTGGTATTTTGCATTTGATACTAGAATTCACTGTAAGCTGCTTAGATGTATTAGATGTTTTCGAAATCAGTTTTCTTCTGTATATATCATATCTAGACTTTAATTTTCAAAATTGAGAATGTTTCCAGAAAGTTAAAATCCCATGTGTATCTGTGCAAGTGTGTACCTCTACTTGTAACGGTTATTGTCGTAAAAAATGGAATCAGTGACACGAGTTCAAATCCTGGACGAAGCAGTGTGTATTTCACTTCAAGCTCATGCCTTCAGAAAACGTATGAATTCATCTGATATTTGTTGTTTAAACCCGTTTATATTTTTTGAATGCCTGTCCAAATTATGGTGCATTTTTAAAGCCGTCAAATACTGTACATCCGACTAGTCATGCGAGTGCTTAGACGCGTATATGTTTTTATACAAAATGCAGAAGGATATATATATATATATATATATATATATATATATATATACTAATCTAATATCTACCAGTATTCACGGTACCAGAAAAAAACAAAAAAACCCTGGCCAGGAACAAGAGATAAAAGTATCTCGAATCACCGCCCAGGGGAAAAAGAAAAAATTTTGGGTCAAAAAGAAAGAAAAGCCAACGTCGTCCGACTCCTTGAAAAAAATCAAGGGATACGCAGTCAGTGGTCAAAAGAAAACCAAAAAACCCTCCGCGAATGCTGCAATGCTACAATTACTAAAGTGCTCAACACCAGACAATGGAGCCAATTATAGAATTAATCTAAATCGCGAGTCGAAAATCTACTAAAGTTTCACCTTAACGGATCATCAGGAAGACCAATTTATATATATATATATATATATCAGACCCATCACACCCAGTATATATATATATATATATATGTGTGTGTGTGTGTGTGTGTGCAGTTGTTGGTATATAACTACATTTCCCTCGGCTTTAGATATGATTCGTGGTCTTTTTAATTTGGGGTCACATGCCTGTAAGAATGGACAGGACCAAAAGTAGCTGGGGTCTCAGCAGCCACTGTCACACGGGACACTGAACTACTCTGATCTTCATGGTGGGGGCACCAAAGCAGAGGTGGCATCTTTGGGTCAGACAAACATTTTTCTGTGTAATGTCCCAAGGCAGTTGAAGGAAATTATGTCTCACCCCAATCCCGACCCAAAAGTACCTTAAATGGGTTCTAGTAAAAGAACAGTAGCTGTCCTTTTTAACCCATAGGCAGTGGAATAAGAGGGTTCGTAACTTTTCTAAGTGTATTTGTCCAAAAAGGGAACACAAGATCGCCACTGAAGTTCGAACTCACATTCTACGATGCCGCATGTAAGATATTACGCTACGGGGTCACCTCCAAAACGGCTCTTCTCTCAGAATGTCTTTGTTTGTGTGTGTTTGCCTGTATGTGTATGTGCAAAAGAGAGAGAGAGAGAGAGAGAGAGAGAGATGAGAGGGAGGGAGATAGTCATAGAAAGAGGGAGATAGAGGGAAAGAAAGAAAATGTGTGTGTGTGTTTGTGTGTCTGTATGTACTAGAAAATCCGCATAACACGAATATAAAAGTCTACATAATAGTCCTTAGTGGCTGTTGCTATCGAGTATAGTCCAGTTATCTCTATCTCTCTCCCTCTTTGTCTGTCTGTCTGACTGTCTCCTTCTCTCTGACTCTCTCTGCACATATATAGATATAAGGGCCCTTGCGATTTCAAGAGTTTTTTTCATATATTGCTATCTCCCTAATTGCATATATCTCTTAGTATTTGTCTGTTTAAATTTGTATGTACCAATAATATATATATATATATATATATATATATATATATATATATATATATATATATATATATGAACAGACAAAACATTTCTCTGAAGATGCTTATCTATTATTTTAAAAAATATAGGGTCTGCTGAGATCAATATATTTTTAGAAAAAATATGCATGATTTTTCAAGGTTTTTCTTTCATGTGGTATATACATGTTTATGAAAAAAGTAGAAAAACAAAACAACCCAAATTTGATGAACTTATTAATGAAGTCAACGTTGAACGTTTCGGTTATAATAACTTTTTTCAGGTCTTGAAATTCATAAAAGTGTTGTTAAAAATGAAATAGCAGAAAAAAAACACTTTTCATAAATTCCTGAAGAAGGTTATTATAAAGGAAACGTTCAACGTCGACTATCATAATAATTTCATAAAATTTGGGTTATTTTTTGTATTTTTTCATACTGCCAGATTTTATTTCCTTATTTACTTCCATGTGTGTGTGTGTGCATGTGTGTGTTTATCTAAATTTATCAACCTATTCAATTCACATCCATCTATCTATACTAATATCTATGTCTCTCTCTCTCTCTCTCTCTCTACCTTCTTCTTCTCTCTCTCTCTCTCTCTCTTTAGATAGATAGATATTCATATCTATCTATTTATCTTTATCAGCCTGTTCATATCTATCTATATCCAAATCAATATATATCTGGCTTTATCTCTGTCTCCCTCTCCATTCTTTCTTTGTCTCTCCCTATCTCTCACTCTCACTGTCTCTCTCTCTCCCTCTCTCTCTCTCTCTCTCTCTCTCTGTCTGTCTGTCTCTCTCTCTATATATATTTATATATATATTTAAGCATGCTTGATTAAATAATAAAGACACATTTTGTCTATATAATTTTATTAAGATCCTTTCAAGTTTCCTCGTAAGTGTCTTGGTTTTGGGTTGGAATTGGTAAATGAATTTACCAAAACTGTCCCGAGCGATTTCGGACCTTTCATTAGTGATCATCAGGGGTTGTTTGCATGCGTGAAGAGTGTTTTTTAGAGTTCTTTTTAGTTGTTTTTATAACATTACAAAACACTCTTTACACATGCAATAAAAACCCTGATGATGAAAGGTCGGAAAACGCTCAGGACAATTTTGGTAAATTCATCAACTAATTTCAACCTAAAACCAAGGCACTTACCAGGAAACTTGAAAGAATCTTAATAAGATTATATTGACAAAATGTGTCTTTATAATTTAATCAAACATGTTTAAATGTAAGACTGCTGCCTAACCACACACACACACATGCACCTGCATATATATATATATATATATATATATATATTCTCTCTTTAAGAAAAAACCAAAGACTGGTTACTTTAGGATTATAAATTTATTTCCATCCTGTTTTGTGTTTCTGATGTAAACCAAAAATATGAAGAAAAATATAACAGAACTTCTTCAGATCTTATGGATAAAATAAATCAGAATAGACACGGGGGTGGAATGGAAGAGGGGTGAAGAGTTATCTCCCCGTTTTTTTACTTCCGTTTTTTTATTTGTTTATTTATTTTATTCATTTTTATTTTTCTAATTTTACTGTCGGTTGGAATTATGGTAATTTAACTTTGTTTTTTTGCTCTGTAATATTAATTACATTGAGCTCTCTACCAGAAAAATTTAAATGTTCAGTTTTTGAATAATTTTCTTGTCCTGAAGGAATTACTCCCAACTCTGGTTTAACTGGACCGAATAATAATTATATATATATATATATATATGAAAACATGTAGAGATGAAAAAACGCCAGCGGATGATTTTATTTGTAGAAATACGTGTCATCTTTAAACGTTTCTGTTTTTAGACATTAAAGTGAAATTTGCAATAAAATTGCACATCTCACTTAGAAAAAAAATTGTTTTATTTTTTACATTGATCTCTGTTCTTTGAAACACATTTTTCCCATCAAAAAACAAGCTTTTGCATTCCTTCAGGACAGAATATTTTACCCATTAGCCCACGGTGCTCTTCGTGTCATCATCGCTTGAAAACTTTGTTCCACGCAGAAATTCTTTGACAGGAAGCCAAATAAGTAGAAATCAGAAAGAACCAGATTTGGACTAAGGGGGATGTGGCTGCAGTTCCAAATCAAACTGAAAAATTGTTTCCACTGTTCTTGCAGCAGTATGAATCCTTGCAAATTCCTGGTGGAACTGACCTTAGAAAAAGCAAGGTAATTATGCTCAATATTGTGTACTGTACCCACAGAAATCACCAAATGTTCAGAAATGGCCTCTGTTATAGCTCTTCTGTCAACCAAAGTAAGAGCATTAACTGAATCCACCATTTCAGGTGTGTTCCCATTGTAGGTCTACGTTAGCCTATCTTCATCTTGAGTATTATTTCAACTTTCTCGAAACAATTTAGCCCATTTGAAACCTTTTTTTTACTGAAACATGATCCTCTGTACACATCACACATTTTTCAGTAAATTTCGTATGGTTTGCACTTCACAGCCACCGAAAATGTAATGACTTATCTCTGTTCAAATCTTGAGAATGCAGAGTTTACATTGATGAAAAAAAAATTAATTTGGCTTTGTTAAAAAAATTCACCTTCTTTATTTAATGACTATCTATCTATCTATCTATCTTTACCAACCACTCCGCTTGGGTAGGATATGACACAAGATTAATTTTTAAGCGGAGTTTAACAGGTTTGAATTCAGGGTTTTCCTTCTCCTGGACTAGTTCCCTCACCAAGGCTGAAGAACCCTGTCTGTCCTGCTACTTACCCATAGCTGGAGAGAGAATAATTGGATTCAGACCTATCTATCTATCTATCTATCTATCTATCTGTGAGTATAATCTTGTAAACTTAGGCTCAAATCATTTCTGTTTTGAGCTAACTCTGGTTGGTCTTATCACATCATGTTTGATATCTTGTTGAACATTCTGATATGGCCTATATTAAAAATAAAAGAAGACAATAGGGAAACTAAGATTTTCATGTTTCATTATAGGAATAATGTCGAAGTTGATATACCCTTATTTAACGGCTGACTGCGTTAGGTGAAGAATTGTCACTCACCAAAGTTTGACACGGTGACAATTCTTTATGTGGGATATGTTGGAGTGACAATTATTCAAACGATCTTTTGTTTATTATATACAAATATTTAAGCTTCATTCCGTCTCTTGATAAAAATACTTAGATTTTATTTTTTCTTAACATTCATAATTAATTTAGGATTAATTCCAGTAAAGCTGAAACCATATTTACCCAACCCCTCCACTCGGGCAGGATATGACACAAGGTCAATTTTTAAGCGGAGTTTAACGGGTTTGATTTCAGAGCTTTTCCTTCTCCTAGACTAGTTGGCTCACTAAGGCTGAAGAACTCAGTCTTTCCTACTATTTACCCATAGCTGGAGGGAGAATAATTGGATTCATACCTTTCCCAAGGGTATTAGTACTATGTGAAATGCAATCAGTCCTGTCCAGGATTTGAACTCGTGTCACCGTGTGCATTTCCTACGACCAAACCATCACATCACGGGCACCTCCGCCGTAACATAGAATATATTTCAAGTCATGTTTCTTGTGGGATGAATCTACTAAAGTTATTCATTGACTTAAAGGGGAGAGTTCCCGTGGCGCAGTTGTTAACGTGCTTGACTGCGGAATCATAGTAAGAGAGTTTGAAATCCAGTCACGCTATTACGTCCACTTTTGGACTAATACCCTTGGGAAAGGTATGAACCCTCTAATCTTCCCATGTGTTACATAGAATCACTACTGTTGTTCTACAAGAATAGCTTTGAAATTAAATAAACCAAAAAGGTTGATATGCCATTAAACGAAAAAACCAAACCAACCATCAAATAGGAGGTGCGCTTAACGTAATGAATATTGTCGTTGGAAATGAATTCGGTTACTAAAGTTCAAATCCTGGACGGAGTTGTTTGCCTTTCACTTTGCACTTAAGCCCTTTAGAAAGGAATAAATCTGTCTTTTCTCTCTCCCACCACCATCCAGATACGGGAAGACTGGGTTCTTTGGCCTTGGTCAGGCAACCATTCTAGAAGAAGGAAATCTCAAAGCAATACTTGGAACAATTTAATTTTGTTGACTTATGTTGAACTGAATTGTTAGAAATAGAACTGTTTTGATAATTTAACTGTCTTTATCTACAAGATGAGTTTACGAATCACATATTCAATATATATGTAAAAACTGGATTTGGCATTAAATAACCAACAATGGTAGATCTGCTGTAAACCAAACCAATCAAACTGCCAGTCTACGGGTTATTTGGGAACACATTCTAAATAACCCCCTAAATCAAAACTGACAGGTCACTTAGGAACATTTCAATTATTTGAAGTGTGTCAGGAAGGAACAAGGAAGTTCCTAGATAAGGAATTTCCTATTAGCATCCGATCTTTTCTTTCTTTTTAGGTAGAACTTTTTGAAGATAAAAAATAAACAGTAAGTTCATCTATCTCTTCTAATTTCTGTTTGCCAGTAAGCAACGGAAATGCCGAAAATAATTCGACAAAAACCAAGTCACATTTACTTTTCAATGAGCTTCCATTTCATATTCAAAATTTTACTTGCTTCTAATCAACATTTAATGAGGCTTTAGTTCTGAAACCCTGAGGAATGTGGAGTACTCCGTCATTGCCATTACTCCTAGGTCCATTCAGACTCAATGTGGGAGTATCTGTTAGGGTCCCATCTAAGAATCAAATTGTTTAAAAATTATCAGAACGCGATGGGAATACGTGAAAACGATATAACTGTATGTAAACTAATGATCATAATGGAATATCATGTTAGAAATATTTGAAGGCATTTATTTGTATGCAAGACTGGTTATTTGAAGCTATAATTGTTTAATAAGGATTATTGATTTGGTTTTATTTCTTTGCTTAACATCGTATCAACTTTCATGGGTTATTAAATGCCAAAGCCGTCCTTGTAGAATGATAATAGTGGTGGTATTGAACCCGTAGCTAGAGGGATAAAGGTGTTCATGCCTTTCCCAAGGGTATTAGCTTGAAAGTGAACGTAATAGCATCACTGGAGCTCGAACTCACTACGATCTCGTAATCAAGCCTCTGCGCCACGATGCTTCGTCATAAGGATTTTTGTTATACGTCACTTGAAACCATATCATTGCTGGTAAATTATTGGCGTTTGATAGGAATACTTGAAACCATTTAACTGTGGAATCATGTCTTGTAAAATAGGAATAGTTACTGTAAACCGTATAATTGCATATGAATTATTAGTATTAGATAGGAATACTTGAAACCATTTAACTGTGGAATCATGTCTTATTAAATAGGAATACTTACTGTAAACTGTATAATTGCATATGAATTATTAGTATTGGATAGGAATACTTGAAACTATTTAACTGTGGAATCATATTTTATTAAATAGGAATAGTTACTGTAGACCGTATAATTGTATATGCATTAATAGTATTTATGAATCTAATTTTGGCATTAAATAACCCATAAGGAATTAATATGACGTTAAATAAGTAACCCGAACCAATCCATTACTCCTTAAAGAAATTAGTTTTTTGTTTGTCTTTTTTTATTTAAGAGATTATTTAATTTGTTTATATCATCAATAAGCCCTTACAGCAGGACTAACAGAATATATCCACTCTGTCGAAAGGACATTGAAAACACTGAATGTGTCCTCTGCAGACAGGGTAAGTCTACCTTGCCGCCAAAAGAAAAAGAGGGTGTCTTGAGTATGTTACTAAACTAAATCCAGTTGTAAGTTTCTAGTTCTGGGGAGTGTGGAATACCAACTCATTGCCTTTACTTCCGATTCCACCCTATCCCGGACTGGTAGCACCTGTTAGCGCCCCATTTTGGAGACAAATTATTCCAATTCGATAGAATTGTGAAAAAAAACTTTTAAGAAACAACTCTACACAAATGTGAGCGTACAATGAACACGATTCCCTAACTTCTAGGAATAAAATAACCCAAGACGAGTAGACATACCGTTAAAATTGATCAATAAGCACATTCTTCTAATTAAACAAAGCTTCGTTTCTTAACTAAGCTTTGTAAAATGAAGGTTTACTTGGTGGCTCAGGTAGTTGTGTATTTGACACAGTCACAAGTTATCCAGTTGTTAGGAATCCGATTATTAATCATAGATATTTGCTGAACATTTACAGTGATCAAACAATGACGGTGGACAGTGTTAGGCGGTAGGGTTACGGCACTGTCGACAGCGATGTCGATATTAAGCTACAATTTACACGAATTTAAGAGTGCCTTCATCATCTTCATTCGCGCGTATCGGACTGACGAAAGATGTATAAAACGGCTAAGATGGTACCAAGATGTGCTAAGATGGATGATAACATTTTCGTGAGTTAGTAGGATAGCGACAAGTCATGACCTAAATTTCGGGGCTAAGCAAACATCATCATTACTACTGTAAGAAAGTAGATTACATCCTCTGAAGTAAATATTTTTCAAGAGTGACGTAAGTGTGTTATCCTATTTACCAACCCCTCCACTCGGGCAGGATATGACACAAGGTCAATTTTTAAGCGGAGTTTAACAGGTTTCAATTCAGAGTTTTCCTTCTCCTAGACTAGTTGCCTTACCAAGGCTGAAGAACCTAGTCTGTCCTACTATTTACCCATAGCTGGAGGGAGAATAATTGGATTCATACCTTTCCCAAGGGTATTAGTGCTATGTGAAATGCAATCATTCTTGTCCAGGATTTGAACTCGTGTCGCCGTGTTCATTTCCTACGACGATAACAATTACACCACGGGCACCTCCAACACGAAAGTGTATTATTGTACGCTCTCTATCTATCTATCTATTTTGGAGCTTATGTGAAAATGAATACGAGACATTACTTTTGAAATGTCACTTTTTAAACATATCGTATCTCGTCCAGTTGGAGATGAAACTTTGGATATATCAATTAGAGGTGTTTATAAAGTTTGAAGCAAATTTATACAATAGAGAAGAGTAAAGATAACGTTGATATCCACTTTTTAAAATCTCATTGTAAAATAATCAATTTATTTATTTATCCAACCATTCCACACGAGCAGGATGTGACACGAGGTCAATTTTTAAGCGGAGTTTAAAAGATTTAGATTCAGAACTTTCCGTCTTCTAGACCGGTTGCAATACAAAGGTTAAAGAGCCCAGTCTGTCCTACGATTTACCTATGAGTATGAGCGACATATGAAATGTAAACAGCCACGTCAAGGTTTTGAACTTGGTTAGGCGTGTAACCACTACACCAAGGGCACCTCTAAAATAATCAATATATTCCCATCTGGAGGTGCCCGTGGCGAAATGGTTATCGTCGTTGGAAATGGACACGGCGACACGAGTTCAAATCCTGGACAATACTGATTGGATTTCACATAGCACTAATACCCTGGGGAAAGGTATAAATCCAACTATTCTCCCTCCGGCTATGGGTAAATAGTAGAGCAGACTGGGTTCTTCAGCCTTTGTGAGGCAACTAATCTTGAAGAAAAAATTTGAATTCAAACTTGTTAAACTCCGCTTAAAAATTGACCTTGTGTCATATCCTGCCCGAGCGGAGGGGTTGGTAAATATTTATTCCCATGCCAGGTTCGAAAAACAAAAGTTCATTATTACCAAAATGTTCGAGTGGGGGATTTTAACAGCATGTCCACCCATCTCAGGTCACTTTATGCCTTGAGGTTAAGGAATCGCATTCATTGTACACGGATATTTACATTTTTTATGGAAATGTTTCTAAAGATATGTTTGTTTGTTTGTTTGGGTTTTATGGCATATCAACCTTTGTATGTTATTTAACGCCAAATTCATTTTCATACACATAATCAGTTCTATTTCAAACAATTCAGTTTAGCAAAAATACACAGTTTAGTTATCAAAAACATTTCTATTTCGTTATTCAGTTTATTCAAACAGTTCTGTCAAAAACAGTTCTAATTCAAACAATTCAATTTAGCATAAGTATGGACTTTATTTACTCACAGGTAAATATCAAAACAGCTTTACTTCAAACAATTCAGTTTAACGTAAGTACAGTTTCATTGTCAAAAACAGTTCCATTTCAAACATTTCAGTTTAGCATAAGTACGCAGTTTAGTATAAGTACACAGTTTAATAATTAAAAACATTTCTATTTCAAGCTATTCAGTTTATTCAAACAGTTCTGTCAAAAACAGTTCCATTTCAAACAATTCAGGTTAGCATGAGTGCGTAGTTTAAATGTCAAAACAGTTCTATTTCAAGCAATTCAGTTTAGCATATGCGGACTGTAAAATACCCCACAAAAGTCGGTATCCTTGATGATATACTAAACAACATTTGATGTTGAGGCTCCAGTTCTGAACATCTGGGGAGTTTGAAATACAAACAGTTCTATTTCAAACAACTCAGTTTAGCATAAGTAGGCAATTTAGTTCTATTTGACCTATAGATAGGACCCTATCAGGCGCTACCACTCTGGATCAGAGTGGATCTGGGAGCGATGGCAATGAAGGGGTACTCTGCATTCCCCAAAGCTTCAGTATTACCGGAACCTCACCATTAGTTTGTTTAGTGTCAAATATCAGGACACTCGTTGGGGGAGAGGTCTTACTTTTCAGCAGAGATACTGTCGGTGTATTCTACAGCTCCAGCCGATTAGGCAAACAGTTGTATGGTTTCAATTATTCCTATCTAACACTGATAATTATATAAAATTGGCGACCGTAGTCGAGGGTGACCAGAAGGCTCCCTTTTCAATAGCTACTACACCGAGGTGTTGGGAAACGCGTTACTCCTTTCCCTGGATTGCTCCATTTTACCCTAAATACGTACCTTATATTGCTGAGTGTTGCGCAAGGAGGTATCAAGTAACATTTTTAAAGTCTTTGGTATGACGTGACCTGGGATTGAACCTGGGTCTTCCGGACCATTAGTTTCAAGTAATAATTTCTACTTTATAATAATCAGTTGCTTTCCCACTGTTATATGCTTTCAAGTAAGTAATAATCCTAAGGAAACAATTCTACCCTCAATGAATTATTATTCATACAAATAATTTACTGATATATGGCAACAAATATTCCTTTTGAACATGAATAATTTATAAGCAGATCTATCGATCGGTACTATCACTTCAGGTCAGAGTGGACCTGGAAGTGATAGCAATGATGAGATATTTCAAACTCCCTAGATGTTCAGAACTGGAGCCTCACCATCCGATGTTTAGTATATTATCCAAGATACCTACTTTTGGGAGGTATCTTACCCTTCTGCAAGGGATACCGTCTGCATATTCAACGACATTGTGGGTCAAGTATTAGCGATAAGTTCCTAAAAAGTACAGCGCTGAACGAAACACCCTTATCAGTGACCCCTATAAGAGAGTAAAAATAGGGATCTTCATTCGATAGGCTCTTTTTAACAATGATTCGAACATAATTAAATGGTTTTAAAAATTGTGCAAATATGTGGATAGGCAAGAAAATTAAGCAAAAAATCTAAGTGCTTATCTTACATTAGCATACAATCTTATTAAGAGGCGTTAAGATTAGTGTAACGGTTATCATCTTTAAAAATGGCATCGACATTCCGAGTTCAATCCCTGAACGAAGCTGTTTGCATTTCAATTTGTGCTAATACCCTTGGAAAAGTCTTGAAGCCACTTTTTCTTCAAATACCACCCATTCTATTGATGGATAGTAGAACAGATTGTTGTGTCGTGATTTACTCAGCGTTTTGCTTAGATGTGGCACAAGGCCGTATGAATTAAGCACCTAATAAGACACAAACTCATTTGTGAATGTTTGCTTGTCTAGCTTGTTAACCATTGCACCACCAGAGGGATAATATAATTAAGGATGATAATTATATTAGTTTATAATTTTATTTGTAGTAGCAATAAACCTTGACTACAAGGATAAATTGAGACGGTTACGTGCGAGCACTTGTCACACGAATTGCGGGATTTTAGGTGAACAGATTGTTTTGGAAATCACCTTGGACGACATATTTGAGATTTGTTTTCAAATCATTGTTGTAGGCCGAATGTTAAAAAGGAAACGTTCTGTCACCTGACTTAGGATAAAATAAAATTGAATTAAATAAAAGTTAATGACACGTGTTCTTATCATCATTAGAGGATGAAGTAGTTCATAGGTTCTATCAGTAGATTTTTTTTTCTGTTGAGGCAGTTAAGAGTTGAGGGTCGGAGACAGTCGGTTAAGTTCAGAGATTCAAGCCTTCTGGGAGCGAAGGGACGAGAGGGTGAAGTCGGTTACTTTGCTCATTAACCACCCATGAATCTCATAGTGTTTCAATATAACAACAGAATATCTTTCATTCTATCTTCCTCTCGTGTTTCGATGGCTGACTGCTATGAAATGTTGTGGTCAAAAAATAAATTTTCGAATCCAAAGAAACAACGGGTTCATCTTGTATTTTAGAAGTGTAACACCTATTGATGTTCGAGAAAGTGCCGTGTTATTGAGGCAACGTTACAAGAGGCGCCCTATTGTTGTTGTGTTGTGGACGTAACGAAGTTTGTCGATGAAAAGGTTGTCCGAGAAAGTTTAAAAGACGAAGAGGTAAAGCGGTCTTCCATGTGGGGAAAAAAGACAGACACGTGGTTACAAAAAATCCCATTCACGTGTATTTTTTGAGTTATCTTTCTCAAACCGATAGAAACATTATTAAAATACATGCTGTTGTTTTGCTATAGTGAAAGTGTAGGTCATCTATAAATTATCTCCGATTGGAGACGCGGTTTCCCTTAGCCCCGAAATTAAGATCATGACTGACCGCTGTCTTGGTAACTAACTGATCCTTTAAGTAATCCCTGGCCTTCTCTCGCCTCTGAAATGTTAGTCCGTGTGATATAAAGTCATCAGAATCACATAGTATTTATACACAAAGGCAGAGGACTCTCATATAATTTAATATAATAGTTTACTGACTATTGCCAGCGAGTTCTGGCCCTTTTGATATCCAATATTTCTTACCTTGTGCCAAACTTAGTAAAGAGGAGTAAATGAAAAACTGAATACCTCAAAACAAAAGCAGTGTCCGTTCTTCGTATGCATAAAGACAATGAATTGTAAAGAATTTCGAGACAATGTAATAATGTCTCCCTCAGGTTTTGTCTTCAAGATGTCATCATAAAAAAAAGATTGATTGTTCGAAAGAGGTACTAAGATGGATGATGAGAACCTGTCCCAACTAATTTTTGCTGACATCATTCTTATCACCGACTTACTATTAGAAGTACACAAATGCAATCCAAAATCTATGATACCAACCAATAAAGAAAAAGAAAAATGTACCTGGGAATATACTAGCCAATGTATCTATCTACAAGGTGTTTCAAAATAGATGCAACCCATTAATATTATATTGATTTATAAACGAGACAAGTGCAGTGGGGGTATTTAAAACACGTTCTGTAAAAAATGCATCCTTTGAACTAGAAATATGAAATCAATTTTTTTTTATTATTATATTCCAGGACATGCAATATTTTTTTAGTTTCTTGTCTCAGTAATAAATCATTATATTAATGGATTGCATCTATTTCGAGACAGTTTTGAATGTTTTACTCAGCAAATAAGTAGTGTTGCAAAATATTTTCCTCTCTTGTCCAATGCAATGAGATTGAGGATTAATAGCTGTTATACTATTTTCAAATCCGAAACAAAAAAGAACATAACATTATCGTTAATAGAATTATGAGTAGTCACATGGATCCCATGTATATTGAGACACCCTATATAACTAACATTCTCGTTATATTTGAATATAAGCTAAGTATGTTCAAAAAGTATTGAGACTGAAACTCTATTTACCAAGACAAAAATAAACAATGAAGTAAAACCCTTTTTGTCCTATAATAGTTGGTACATTTTTATATACATTTCTTATACTACATGTGACATATATTATAGGACAAAGTTGATATTTTAAAAAGTGGGTTTCAAAAATATTGAGACCGCTACTGTATTTATCAAGGTAAAACTGAACAATGAATGAAATTGTTTTTGTCTCATAATTCGGTTTGGTTTTATGGCGTATCAACCATTGTAGGTTATTTAATGCTTAATCCTCTTTATACATATATATTAGATATATAGGATTTGGTTTGGTTGGGTTTTATGGCATATTGACCATTGTAGGTTACTTAATGTTAAATCCTCTTTATACATATATATTAGATATATAGGATTTGGTTTGGTTGGGTTTTATGGCATATTGACCATTGTTGGTTATTTAATATTAAATCATCTTTATGCATATATATTAAATATATAGGATTTGGTTGGGTTGGGTTTTATGGCATATCAACCATTATAGGTTATTTAATGTCAAATCCTCTTTATACATATATTTAAATACATAGGATTTGGTTTGGTTGGGTTTTATGGGATATCAACCCTTGTAGGTTATTTGATGCCAAATCAGGTTTATACATATATATTACATTTATATGATTTATCGAAGTATTGCTATGCATCACTAACAATTTAATTGAACATCGCTCATTTGTTTTCTCACAGTTAAATGATCAAATAGTTCTGTTTCAAACAGTTCAGTTTAGCATAAGTCATTTGTTTGTATTCAGTTTAAATATTAGACAGTTTTATTTGATTCATAGATAGGACCCTTTCTGGTGCTACCACTCCTGGTCAGAGTGGATCTAGGAACAATGGTAATGAAAATGTACACCGCATTCCCTACAAACCAAGCATTACTGGAGTCTCACAGATTGCTTAGTGTCACGTCCAGGACACTCGTTGGGGTTGTCTTACCCCTTTGCTGAGGTGCGGACGGTGTATTCTACAGCCCTAGTCGAATGGGCTGACTTGAAAGTAATTATATTTTACCAACGAGGATATAAAAGCAAAAGTAGATGTATTCAAATATTAGAAAGCAATTATGTTTTACCATGGAAGATATAAAAACAAATTGCCAAACTTGATGATATACAACAGAAACAACAAAAGTTCCTCTCTCTCTCTCTCTCTCTCTCTCTCTCGCTCTTCCTCTCTCTTTACATACACACGCTCACACAAACGAATATATATATATATATATATGTTGCAAGAAAACGCTGTACCGCTAACAAAGCCTTCATCACGTACTTATAGCATCAAACAGTTTCTCTCCTTCTCTCTCTCTTTCTTTCTCTCACTTTCTCTGGCTTTTTCTCTCTCTTCTTCTCTCCCTCCCTTTCTCTTTCTCACTCACACAAATTAATAAAATCTTGTACACACACACACACACACACACACATATATATATATATATATATGAATAAAATGGTAACCCGGCAAAAAGCCTTCTATGGTGGTGACAAAATAAAATGCAATAATGTTTCTTTGCTGAAAACTTGCTCTACCCAAAGGTGCTTTTGTGCTGCCGTATCTTCAGTAGCTTTGGTGAAAATAAATAGGAGACAATTCTTTCGAATTTATTCCCGTTTACAAATATATCATCATCATCATCATGTTGTGCCGCCAGCACGGATATCCCTGACCCCCTCTCGCCACTTCTCCCTATCATTCATCGCCTCCGGCAGGTCTTCAGGGTTACATCCTGTGTCCTCACATAGCTGCTGTATGTAAGTTCGGGCTGGTCGTCTTGCTTTTGCTTGGCCATATGTGGGGGTCCATAGGAGTAAATCACTTACGAGCTCGTCCTTGCTTCTCCAGCAGTGTCCTGCGTGTCTGGTTCGTCTAACCTGTATAGTTTTCGTGATGGGAGGCAAGTGGCAGTATAGTTGGTGTCTCGTAGGGTGTTGTCGCCAGGATTTGTTCAATATTGCTCTCAACATTCTTGTGTAGTTGCCGTCAAGTTTTTTCTCCAGCCGTTTAGTTAGCGTCCATGTAGTGCATCCATATAGCAGTATCGATATAACCGCTGCCTGGAAGAAACTGCGTTTCATTTTATCGGTCAGGTCTGATTTCCATATGATCGAGAGCCTATCTATAGCCGTCCATGCTTTTGTCAGTCGTGTGTCAATGTCGTTTTCGGTTGATGAGACGCTACTTCCTAGGTAGGTAAATTTGTCCACCAGCCTCAGAGAGGCTCCGTCTAGTGTGGTAATGTTGCCCGTTTGGTTGTAACACATATATTCAGTTTTGTGTGCATTGACATGGAGGCCAATGCCTGCAGCGGCTCGTTCCAAACTATGCAGTAGTGTCTCTGCTTGATTAGGTGAATTCGCCAGTAACGCTAAGTCATCAGCGTAGTCGGCGTCTGTGATTGTTTTTGCGGGGTACCTTTTGCTTCTTTTCTTAGTCAGCTCGAAGCCATTTTCTCTGATTTTGTCGATCAAAGTTCTAATCACGTAGTCTAGACAGATGATAAAGAGGTATGGGGCTAGCGTGTCTCCTTGTCGTACTCCTGCAACAATGTCGAAGTATTCCGTGTCTCCATCTGGTGAACGTACTTTCACTTTTGTGTTTCTGTAGAGAATCATTATTGCTGCTACGGTTTCTTTTGGTAGGCCGTATGCTAGTAGGATTTGTTCCATTTTCCCTCTGTGGATAGAATCGAAGGCCTTGGTAAAGTCGACAAATAGTAATATCGCTTGAAGGTTTTTTGCCCGAACGCCTTCAAGGATTCTACGGATGGTCAATATTTGAGAGGTCGTGGATCTGTTTCTCCGGAAGCCATTTTGGTTTTTCCTAAGGATGTTGTCTATTTTGGGTTCTATGCGGTTTCGTAGTAGGGCATTGTAGATTTTAGCTGCTATGGATGTAAGTGTTATCCCTCGGTAGTTCTTGGCTAATCCGATGTTGCCTTTTTTAGGGAAAGGAAGGATGCATCCCTTCATCCAACTTTCTATCCTATTTTGACTATAGACTGCGTTGCATTGTCGGAGCAGTATGTCGTCGAATTGTCTAGTCTTCCACACGTCTGGGGGATCTCGTCCAACCCTGCAGCTTTCCTATTTTTAATTTTTTTAAGAACCGAGTCGAGTTTTTCTTTAGTGAAAGGGCCTAGTTTAATGTCTAGTTGCTTACTGATAATTCTGGTGATCGGTTCATCCGTTATTTTCGGTGGGTTTCCTAGTAGATTTTTGAAATGCTGTTCCCACAGTTTTACTCTTTCTTGTTGGCTTGCAGCTTTCAGTTTTGCTTTGGCTGTGCTCTTCCTTCTACTTACTTCGTTTATTGTTTGCCAGGCTATCCTGGATTGTCTATCTTCCACTGAGTCTCTAATCTTATCTATCTGATTTTGTATGTATTCTGCTTGTTCTTTTTGATATATTCCTGCTAATTGATATTGTGCCTTTTCTAGTTTTCGGGCATTTGTGTTTGTTGGGTTCTTCCGATAGCTTTTGGAGGCAGTTTTCACGAGTGCACATTTTTCTCTAACCGCTGACGTTTCCCATGGGACTCTATATTTAGTTCTAGATTTTGTTGGGATACATTTTGATGCCGCCTCAAGGTGTGCTTCAACAAAATTTTCATATTCGTCATTTGGGGTAACTTTTTCTGTCTTCTCTTGTAGTGTTTCGAATCTGTTTCTTAATTCTAATGCATACTTGTCTCTAATATCTCTGTTGTTAAGTAGGGCCCAGTCATAGTGCTTAGTTGTCGCTGTTCGTGTGGCGTTTTTTCGTAGGCTTAGTCGTACCTTGGCCGTAACTATTCGATAATCGGAGGACACACCCTCGAAAGAGGAGTATGCTTCGCAATTCATCGCACTATTTTTCCATTTCCTGTTTATAAAGACGTAGTCTATCTGTGCTTTACTCTTATTCGCGTATGTGTTGGTCCATAATTTTCCCTCCCTTTTTTGAAAGTTTGTATTGAGGCAGGTTAATCTATTTTCTATCATGAAATCAATTAGATGTTGTCCATTCCTGTTTGAGGTGTTGTGTAGGCTGTATTTGTTGTTTCTGTTTTTCCCGATTTGTGCATTCATATCTCCGCCAATGACTAGCAGGTTGTGTTTCGGAATGCTACGTACTAGGGAGGATAGCTCCTCGTAGAAGGTGGCTAGTTCGGTTTCTTCGCTAACATTGGTAGGGCTGTAGCAGGAGATGATCGTTGCTTTGGGGTTGCCATTAAACGTTGCACCCATCATCCTAGGTTGTATTCTCTCAATGCTATTGAATGTTTTTTGCGCTCTTGGTCCTATAAGCATTCCCACCCCTCCTACCGATGCATTGACAGAGTTTTTCCATGCCGATACAGTGACCAGCATCCATCCATTGCCAGTGTCGTGATATTTGATATCTTCGGTGTGAGTGTATCGGTGTTCTTGTATACAAATTATGTCTATCTTATGTTCTACGGCTGATGCAGTTAACTCTGGTAGTTGACCTATGGAACATTCTAGAATCAGGTGTCATTATAAAAATAAGGAAATACATAAAAGCTTCATAAATATGTGGATATATAGAAAAACCAAACAATTGTCAGGAAAGACTTGTTGGGTAGAGGTTAGTGCAATTTTCTTTCTTTTTTTTTTTTAAATAACACTGGATTTTCTATGACTTTTAAAATCTGCTGGTGAATTTTTGTTATATTTTAATCTAAGAATCTTGATTTATTTCTAATCGACTAAATTGTTTTACCAGGTGCAACTATCAGCAGTCAACTTAACAATTGTTTGAATTTACAATTTTCTCCTCCGTATTGACGACCTTTGCAATGGATAGGTTTTCTATTCCCGTATTTTCCGTAAAAACTTCAGAAATATGCACATATTTGACTTAAAATAGTTATGTCCTAAATCTCTACTATATTGTGTTCTCAAATGAGGAATATAGTGTATTTTATATATGTGGACATGTTTAGCAGTAATTAATAAAAAAAAAATTAATGACTCTGGTCGAATGCTTCAGTATGCAGGTCAAATAGGATTAGAATCTTTTCTAAAAACTTAGCAGTCTGTTTGCCCACCCTCATAGCAGTTAATTAGAAAACAAAGCAACCCAATTCGAATTCCACCTCCACCTAAAAAAGAAAAAAAAAAGAAAATAAAAACCTTTTAGGGCCTGTATCGGATGACAGGATAAAATGTACCCCAAAATTTCTTTGAATATCCATCAGTCCTGGTCTTTAACTAAGTTAAAACTTAAGGTAAAAAGAAGGATTTTTTTTCTTACACGTACACATGGGAAGCAGCATGATGTACGTGAAGGTATTCGAATGCGCAATGCCTAACATTTCCTGAACGTGTGAGTCTTGCGGCTTAACGCTCAGGATTGTCAGTTCGATCGGGGAACTACTGCTACTCATCTATAAGAGTGGCTTCTATAGATGAGAATAAAAACAGCCATCGAAAGATAACCATGACTCATACTCAAACCACATACATAAACCGCATCGCTCTTCGCGCGGGTAAAAAAGGGGCGCGTCCTGCTGAGGTTGGAGCCCTGGCCTCAGTGTTCGAAAAATCAGCTACAGAACTCAAACAAAAACAACTAAAATGCAAACAAATATATATATATATATATATATATATATATATATATATATATACATATATATATATATATATAACGTTGATAAAGTGACTGATAGCATTGAGAACAAGACACATAAATAGCAGTTGATTCTTGTCTTATTCATTCACTCGAGAAACCGGCATTTTTTTTCTTTAGATGCATCTTCTGACTTTGTTATTTATCATAGACTTGTTTCCTCAAAGACTGACAGGGACCAGCTTTCTGGAAATAGTGTATCCAAATGGCTAAAAACACTCAAGATTTACAGGAAATGTGTTCCTGTGTTCACAATCGGTTCGTCTTAGTAGCCAGATTGATAGACGGATTTATTTGACTTGATACATGAATATGGCATGGCGACTTGCAATGGAATGATCGTGTGCAAGCCGGGCCACAAGACTATTACTTATGAAGTGCGTTCGATTCTCACTGGTTGCCTCAAACTTTTCGCTTTGTGCTGAACAAGATAGATAGATATATATGAACAGACCAAAATAGATTGATTAGTAGATAAGAACGACCTGACATTGATAGATTGTTATGAACAGACTAAGGATAGATAGATAGATAGATAGATAGATAGATATGAACAAACTGAAATAGATTAATTGATAGTTGAGTTTAGTTTCTTTGTTTAATGTCATATCAACTTTCGTAGGTTATTTAATGCCAAAACCATCTTTGCATCAAAACAGTCGTTTTACTATTTAACCCATTGCTGGGGGATAAAGTGGTACATGCCTTTCCCAAGGGTATAAGACCGAAAGTTAATAGATATAAACATCATGAGATAAATAGATACATAGTTGGCTGGTTGGTTGGTATTTTTGACATGAGGGTTATTTATGGTTAAATCCTGTTTACACGAGGTGCATACGATAAGTTTCCAGACTTTTTTCGTGTGGGCACTTTTATTGATAGTACACACATGAAACTCTAGTCCCCTTCGAAGTAATCTCCCCCGGCTGCAATTCCCTTGTCGTACCGTTCCAACAACTTCTGGAAGGCCCCATGGAAGTCATCTTCTGTGAGCATGTCAATGACCTTCGTCACAGCCTCTTTCATCTCTTCAAGGAACTCAACCTGGTTAAATTGTCATGATAAGATTATTTCCCTGGAGAATATCGAGCACTCATAGAGATTTATATGATATTCCTCATATATTCTATAAGCGAATAAATCACACCCACTGGTATTACTGATATATATATATATATATATATATAGAGAGAGAGAGAGAGAGAAAGAGCATGATAGTTTCTGTGACCCTGGGTTTCATGCATTCTGCATTCGTCAGACAGAGTAAATGTTTAATTGAGTGTATGTGTGCCTAATTTGTGTGCTATTGAATGTTAGTATCTTTGTGTATGTGTTATTGCTTGTGCGTACATATATACGTATGTTTACGCATATGCTAGCATGTATCTTTACATATATACAGATATTTCTGCTGCCTGTTTTTGGGAATGGGTGAGACAGAGGAAAAGGGTTTGATAAGGAAAGAGTAGGTGAGGGATTAATGGATTATTGCAATCAGAATGATTTCAGTTTGTTCTTTAATCCTATCAAACTTTATGGTAGCTAAAGGTTTATTTGCTGTGAATATGAAATGTCTGTTTTATGGGGAATTTTGTTGAGTTACTATATATATATATATATATATATATATATATATATATATATATATTGTGTTTTCAAGGGTTTTCTGGTATAGTATATGTACCGCCGAAGCTGTTTATGTAGTGTAGTATTTATGGCAATTAATAAAAATGATGTTGGGTTTTGGATAGCTTTTGCAATTATAATGATAATAAATGTAACAATTACGATCTTAATGGTATTTGACAATACTTACGGGTGCTTACAATGCAATAATGTGAAAAAACAGTGCTTATAATTATTGACAATACTAAAATATTATTTTCATATACAGGCAATACTTGTGGGTGTTCATTATGTGATTTTCCCCACATTATCTCATAATAGACACCAACTAGTAAATAATATTTTTGACACAGCTGTGTAGTTTCATATAACTGATAATGATAATCGTTAGCAACTGATCGAACAATTCTATTTTACCTGTTGATGAGACCCTAACAGGAGATAGATAGATTGATATGAACAGACTGAGATAGAATGATAGACAGAAATGAACACTCTGAGACAGATAGACTGACAGATATGAAGACATTGAGATAGATAGATAGATAGATAGATATGAACAATCCCAGGGAGCCATATATGAATTGAACTTTAGATAGATAGATAGATAGATAGATAGATAGATAAGAACAATACCAGGGAGCCATATATGAATTGACTTTAGATAGATAGATAGATAGATAGATAGATAGATATTGCATTAAGAAGATGTCCCTCAAAACCTAAACTGATATCCGTAATCTTTTCAGATAAAAGCACTTCCGTTCAATGCACCTGCAGCAATTTGTAGATAAGTGTTTACGAACGAAAGAAATTGCTGAGGTCTTATCTCCTAACAAATAGAACTTTTTTTCCATCTCATCTATAAAAAGTGTGTCATTAAGCGACAGCTTAATAGTCAGAAAAATACATGAATAAATAAAAACCTTTCAAACAAAAAGAAATCAAAGCTATATCACTTGACTCTCTTAACTCTTTTATTTTCATTTTTTGTTCGACATCCTATTTTTAACACTTAGCTTCCCGAATTAAGCTGTTGTTTGCAATAGCAAATCATTCATTATCTTTAAAAATAAACTAAAAAGGAAAATGCAATCACTAGAGACTACAGTATTCATTTAACGGGCAACAACTAAATAGATGACTTGGTGGGAAAAAAGCTAGACGGGAACTACTCAAGAATTCTTCGTCCTATTCCAAACACATCCTAGAAGCAGCATTTCACTAACAGCAGCTGCAAAACCTCTTACCTTCCATCTCACAAACCATCCAAATAAGACTAGCAAGACAAGCTGGGCACTGCAGGAGAAATAAGAAGAAACTCACAAGTGACGTATTCCTATGGACTACTACACATGGACTCACCAGTTTTGATCGACCAGCAAAAAATTATATTCATCAGTTCTGTGCAGACACTGGGTGCCGTCTTGAGGACCTACTGTGAGTGACGATTGATAAGGCTCAAAAAATTCTGTACTCTTGAAAATAAAATACTGTAAATAAAAATTTATTCTTTCCTCCATTTCTGGGACAATATTTTCGTGTAAGACAATCGGTTACATAAAAAAATGACATTTTCGTAACTTTTGCGATACGAACTTTTAACTCTGGTAAGAAAAAAATGTTTGGAACTTCACTTTAAACCATAAATATTGACATTCTAAGCAATTATATCCTGGATCAAAGTTATAGACTTTAACAAAATGTTTCACAAGAATTTTAACGAATACTAAGAATTGATTCTAGTAATAGATAGAGTTGGTAATTAACTAATTATAGGATATTTCAGACGAGTTACCGACTAAAGCTTTCTCAATAATTGTAGATTATGCCACCACATAACTCGTGTATATTTATAGGTCACTCAACAACATATCCAGGATCAAATTGTTGGTTATTTCACGACATAACTATTGTTAATTTATAGATTATGCACCAACCCGGATCAATTTGTAGGTTATACCACCTAATTTCTGGGTCATTTGATAAGTTATGCACTACATATCCTGGGTCAATTTGTAGGTTATGCGACCACATATCCCAGATCAATTTGTAGGTTATGGACCACATATCCGGGGTCAATTAGTAGGTCATGCGACCACATATCCCGGATCAATTTGTAGATTATGGATCATATATCCGGGGTCAATTAGTAGGTTATGTAACCACATATCCTGAATACCATTGTATGTCATGGAAATACATTCCCGAAAATATCGATAAGTCAAATTGTCGGTTATTTCCCCACATATTTATTGTTGATGTATAGGTTACAAACCACAGATCCCAGATAAAGTTGTAACTTATGCACAACATATCCGGGGTCAATTCATAGGTTATGCCACTATGTATCCCGGTTCAAATTGTAAGTTATGGCACAACATATCCCCAATCAATTTCTACTTTATTCACCACATATCCAAGTTCACTTCATAGGTTCTGCCACCACACATCCTTGGTCACGTTTTTGGTTAGGTTACCACATATCCGAGATCAATTAGTAGGTTATGTTACCTTATATGCTGGGCCACTTTGTACTTTATGCCCCACATATCTGGGGCCAGTTCATGCGTTTTGCTACCACATAACCCAAGTTAAATCGTAGATTATACCATCATATATCAAAGGTAAATTTGTCGATTATGCCTCCACTTATAAGGTGTTAATTCGTAGGTTATGCCCCCTCATGTTTGGGTTAAATTTCTAAGTTATACCACCACATATCCCGAGTCAATTCGTAGGTTATGCAATCAAATAACTAGGATCAAGTCGTAACTATCATATATCCTGGTCAAGTTATAGATTATGCAACCACATGTTCGGTTTCAGTTTGTCGGTTATGAAACCACGTATCCGGAATCGTTTTGTTGGTTATCCCACTTCATATTCGGCGTCAATTTGTAGGTTATACAACTGCATAAACGAGACCAGTTTGTAGGTCATACAACCACATTTCTGGGTTCATTTTATTGGTTATGCAACATGTCCGGACTCAGTAGGTTATGCCATCATTTATCCTGGGTCAATTTATCCCGGGATACTACTACAAATCCGGGATCAAATTGTTGGTTAAGCTACCATAGATTCAGAATCAAAGTTTTATTCTTTTACACAACCTGTCAATTTAAGATTAAAAATCTTCAATTGATGAATAATTGATTGATAATAAGGGGTATAAAGACAAATTAATTCTAGGATATCTATAAAAAGTCTCTAATAAAACATTTTTTCGATGATTATAGCTTATACTACTCCATACTTGATTCCAGTAAAAAAAAAACTCCAATTGCATGCCTGCTAAGACATTACTTCATCTGACCTTGGCAGGTACCTTTTTATTGATTCACTTGATGGCTGTTTGTCGACTAGAGAGAAAAAATATACAAACAACTTGTTTTAGGGTTAAAATTTTTATTCTCTCTGGTCAGTCTCTGAACTGCAAAAGCAGAAAAAATCGATAACAGATACCACATATAGTATAAACTTAATCGTTCTTCAAGGAACAGTACACTTCTAGTATCTTTATATCTTACTCATTCTCTGTTCACAGCAAACCTTTGTCTTCTCGCACCTCTGCCACTAAAAGATAAAAAAAGAGAAAAACTACTTAATCCATGAGTTATATATATATATATATATATATATATATACATATATATATCATAGACTTCTTGATTTTGTCTCTTTTTCTCTCCTTGTACCCACTCCAGCAATAGATAAAAAGAGACAGAATCACGAAATCCGTGATTTATATATTATGGATTTCGTGATAGAAGGTGCGCGGTGACAAAGTTTCGTTGAGAACAGAGATTGAGGAAAGAAGTAAAGATACATGCAGATTACTGTTATATATATATATATATATATATATATATTGTCATCAACGACAGACTGTTTCGTTGAATCATAACTCTTCTGTGTCTAGACATGCAGGACACTTCAAGCTGGGATCGAAACTATTCGTTAGACTTAGTATCCTACCGCTCAACCTCCAGGCGACCGATGTCAGCTCGGGAATTATAATGCATTATGCATTAGCTCTCTTTTGTTTACATTTTGCGTTACCGGATATATATATATATATATATATATATATAGTTGGATTTACAGATTACCTTACTCTATGGTGGGTGACACTTTAATTGGTGAGCTCACCAAGATCGGTCGCGAAGTGCTAGATTAAGCGTAGTATTTCCAGCTAGCGGACTAAAAGAGATGTTAAACTCTTTCGACTCGTCTTCTCGTTTTATTTTCTGTCTTCTTTTCTTTTCTTTTCTTCTTGAGTATTTTTTATCGATTCTGATTAGAAATTAAAAGTTGTCAATAAAGAAAGAAAACAGAAATATCATGTGGCTTATTAAAAAATGAATAAAATCTGCCCATCAGCGTCGAAATCTTGTACAGTTCACTAGTTTTCTAAATTATTATATCGAGAACGAATTTGAGTTTGAAAGTTAACGCTAATCTCAGTTTCATTTAGTTGAATAGTTTAGTATGGTTTGGTTTTATGGCATATCAACCATTGTTGGTTATTTAATGCCAGATCCTCTTTATACATATATATTAAATATATAGGATTTGATTTGGTTTGGTTTTATGGTATATCAACCATTGCTGGTTATTTAATGCCAAATTCTGTTTTGCATATATATTATATATATGATTTGTAAACACATTTTGTAGATACACACAGTTCAATCAACAAACATTTCTATTTTCTAAGAATTCAATTTAGAATAAGTTAACAAAGTTAAATGGTTCCATGTATCGCTACGTATTACAAACAATTAAATTAAAACATCAGTCACTTTGTTACTCACAGTTAAATGATCAAACAGTTCTACTTCAAACAATTCTATTTAGCATTAGTCATTTGTTTGCAGTCAGTTTAAATGTCAAACAGTTCTATTTGACCCATAGATAGGGCATAATCTGGTGCTATGACTCTGGACCAAAGTGGACCTGAGAGTAATGGCAAACAATTAAAATTAGCATAAATCAGTAAAGTTAAATAGTTTCAAGTATTGCTATTCATCTCTAATAATTCTATAAAAACATCAGTCATTTGTTTACACACAGTTAAATGATCAAATAGTTCTATTTCAAACAATTAAATTTAGCATAAATCAATAAAGTTAAATGGTTTAAAGTATTCCTATTCATCACTAACAATTCTATAAAAACATCAGTCATTTGTTTACACACAGTTAAATGATAAAACAATTCAGTTCATCATAAGTAATTTGTTTGCACTCAGTTTAAATATCAAACAGTTCTATTTGACCCATAGATAGAACCCTATCAGGTGCTACCACTCCGGGCCAGTGTGGACATGGGAGCGATGGTAACTCAGGGGTACTCCACATTCCCCAAAGCTCCAGGATTACTAGAGTTTCACCATTTGATTGTTTAATATCATATCCAGGACACTTGTCGGGGAAGGTCTTACTCTACTGCAGAAATGATAGTCGGTGTATTCTATCACTTCAGCCGACTGGGTTCTAGTTGAATCATGGAAAATTGGAAGAATACATAAGTTGAAAAAGGGAGAAATGAATATTATTCAATCTTTTTGTAAATATAAGGAAAATATTTATTAATTAAGAAAAAAGAAAATAGAGTAGGAAATTAAAAGAGTGAAAGAAAGTTCATTAGTAAAAACATTATAAAATCATAATTGTCTCTGTCCATTCATCACTCCATACAATTTTATTTATACTTAAATGAATAAGTCTAAAAAATAAAGAGGTGTGTTTAAAAACTGAAGCAGTATTTACCAAAAAAGAAATCAACAATCAATAAAACGTTGATTTTCTACAAAATACAACCTGTTCAAAAAGTATTAGATCGTGAAACTGTATTTAGAAAGCGAGAAATCAACAATCAATAAAACATTAATTTCCTACCAAATACTTTCTCCAAAATGTATCAATATTGAAGATGTATTTACCAAGAGAGAAATAAACCATGTATGAAACTTTCATTTTCTTTAAAATATAAGGTGTGTGCAAAAAGTACCAAGTTTCAGAAGCTGTATTTACCTAGACAAAAAAGCAACAATAAAACGTTAATTTTCCTGAAAATAGTCCCTCTGCCATTTAACACATTTATTCCGGCAGGTTTATCATGGTTCGATGTAGCTTTGATGTTGGTGGGAAACTGCATCATCGTATTATATTTCCTCCATGTCTTCAAATCTTTTACTTTTGGTGAATTTTCAATTTCAGAACAAAGGGAAAAATTGTACGGAGATAGGGGAATGGTGACTATAGTGAGTAATACACTTGCACCATCCTGTGTTTTGCCAAAGATTGCTGATCAAAAGATATCGAGACTGTAAATCAAAATGTATGAAGAGTTGGCGTTGACTCATCCAAAGTCTAGATAACTATATTCTAGTCTAGACGTCTATATATCATCATTACTTCACAATATAAGCTACTTAGCTGTGCGTGTGTCTTTTTTCAAATTTTTAAATTTAAAATTTAAAAAAGTGTTATGCATCAGAATCGATACTTTTTTATCGAATTTATATAAACTGACTCGTTTGGTTTGGACCTTCTCATCACTCGTGGAATGGGGCGAAAGCGTTTTTTTCTAATCTTATTTCTTTGTGTATGTGTGTGTGTGTGTGTGTGTGTGTGAAAGAGAAAGATTAGGAGAGAGAGAGAGAGAGAGAGAGAGAGAGAGAGAGAGAATGAGAGAGGTATATGACTGATTGTACACGTGTCGTCAAAAATTACGACGTATAGAATAAAAGTTTAGTTGTTTTTGGGGGGTATTTATAGGTCGAAATACTATATATCTTCTTTTTGGTAAATTGAGTTTTTTGTTTGTTTTTGTTTTTTATTTTTTGTATATTTCTTTTTAATTAGAAATGTGTTTTTTACATCGAATTCAAAAAGAAAATAAATAAAACTAACATATACTCTACAGAAATCATCACGTTTCTCTCCCTTTTAATCTAACTCCGATATTGTTATACTTTTTTTTCCTCTGTGTGTGTGTGTGTGTGTGTGGTTATTTCTTTTCTTTTTGGTTTTTGTTTTTTGATATATATACATACGTGTGTGTGTGTGTGTGTGTGTGTGTGTGTGTGTGTGTGTGTGTGTGTACGTCACTCTCTCTCTTTCTCTTTCTCTCTCTTTCTTTCTCTCTCTTTCCTGCTTGAGTGTGTGTTGTGACATAAATATACCTTATACAAATTTATTGATTCTATGATCTAATCTATCGATAAATATATACATATACATATATACATATAAATATGTGTGTGTGTGTGTGTGTGTTTGTGTGTGTGTGTGTGTGTATGTGTGTGTGTGTTTACCCAGACGTAAAATGTGATAATTTTTTTTTCTAATTATAAATGAATCACAAATCATTGGAAATTCCATTTTCCATCTATAATGATTTGTTTGACGCATAAAACTCAGAATTATAGAAAGGGGTAACATGGGATTATAAGTTTCGATTTTCAAACTGTTCTGCAATTATTCGTAATTGTAAAAGATTTTTCGAACATTACCGCTTTCAAGGTCTTACTCATAAATATTTGAACAAGCAAGAAACCTTTACTTGAGATTGCAGGGCCAATTGTCATAAGTATTTGAACAAACACGTAGTTTATTAGTAATCAGTTGGTTTTGAAAATCAAAAAGGAATATTACGCAAGAAGAAGCTAACTTTATTGCTTTCTGTATAATCGGACATGCATTTAGCCAGCGGTCGTGTCGATACTGCTATATGGATGCACAACTTGGACGCTAACAAAACGACTGGAGAAGAAGCTAGATGGCAATTACACAAGAATGTTGCGAGCAATATTGAACAAGTCCTGGCGGCACCATCCCACAAGGCACCAACTATACGGCCACCTGCCTCCCATCACGAAAACTATCCAAGTTAGACGAACCAGACACGTAGGACACTGCCGGAGAAACAGAGACAAGCTCATAAGTGATGTACTCCTATGGACCCCCGCATATGGCCAAGCAAAAGCAGGACGACCAGCTCGAACATACATACAGCAGCTCTGTAAGGATACGGGGTGTAGCCCTGAAGACCTGCCAGAGGCGATGAATGATAAGGAGAAGTGGCGAGAGAGGGTCAGGGATATCTGTGCTAGCGGCATGACATGATGATGATGATGATGATGAGATTTGGATTCGTTTGGTGTCTTTGTTTAATGGCATAACAACCTTCTTGGGTTATTTAATGCCAAAGCCATCCTTGTAAAAAAACAATTGTGGTTCTATTGAATCCATAGCTGTTAAGGATATGGGGTTTATACTTTTCTGAAGGGTATTAGCCTTAAACTGAAAGCAATAGCGTGACTGGGTTTCGAACTCGCTTACGAAGATGTCGTAGATCAGCACATTAGCAACTGCATGAAAGTAACACCCCCACTCACCTTATATTTGGGGTTCTGAATGTTACAGGAAAATGATCTTTTCAACAGAATCCCTTTTTATTTGACCGTTTGAATAGAAAGTGTATTTTTTTATCCTTCAAATATCTTGATCAGAATTGATCATGGAGATTGAGAAGATAAAATCTCATAGCTATTAGAAAGTGTTGCCAAACTGGCGAGTTTATTTGTGATCTCGTTTCCTCAAAATCCTCAATTGGCCCTGGAATCTCAAGTAAAGGTTTTGTGTTTGTTCAAATATTTATGAGTAACACCACGAAAGCGGTAATGCTCGGAAAATCTTTTACAATTACGAATAAGTATGAGCAAGAGCAGAAAATCTGTTTTATTCCCTCTTTCTCCCTAACTTTGTCTCACTTCTCTTTCTCGCACTCCCATTTCTCATTCCCACTGTTTCTATCTTTCTCAATAACCCCTCTTTACTCTCCTTTCTCATACTTCGGTCCCTCTCTCTCTCTCTCTCAGAGGAGGAGGAGAAGAAGGAAGAGTACCCGTAGCATAATGGCTAATGTGCTGGACAGCAGCCTCGAAGTAAACAAGTTCGAATTCCATTGGCGCTATTGCATTCACTTACGGTCTAATGCCCTTGGGAAAGCTGTTGAACTGCATTATCTTTGCAGAGATATATATATAAATGATATTACTTCTGTTCTACTACGAGGATGGCATTAAATTATCCACGACGGTTGATATGCTATTAAACGAAGTCGAACTCTCTATCTTTCTTCCTCATTCTCTTTCCTTCACTGTATATATTTCGTTCCCAACTTTTCTCTCCTGTCTTTTCTCAATCCTCCTCTCTTTCTCTCTTTCTGTCATTCTCTCATTTCGTTTATCACTCTTCATCGCCTTATTTTCACAATCAATCAATGTTTTTTCTCTGATTCTCTCTCTCTCTCTCTTTATCTCTCTCTCTCTCTCTCATACACACACACACTCACACATTTTCTTTTCAATCTTCGTCTATCTCTCTCTATCTCTCTCTCTCTCTCTCTCTCTCTCTCTCTCTCTCTTACACACACAGACACGCGCGCTCACACATTTTCTTTTCAATCTTCGTCTCTCTCTCTCTCTCTCTCTCTCTCTTTGTCTCTCTCTCTCTCTCTCTCTCATACACACACACACTCACACATTTTCTTTTCAATCTTCGTCTATCTCTCTATCTCTTTCTCTCTCTCTCTCTTACACACACACAAACACACTAACACATTTTCTTTTCAAGCTTCCTCTCTCACTCTCACTCTATCTCTATCTCTTTCTCTCTCTTACACACACACACATTTTCCTTTCAATCTTCCTCTCTCTCTCTCTCTCTCTCGCTCTCTCTTTCACACACACACACACAAATGCTCACACATTTTCTTTTCAATCTTCGTCTCTCTCTCTCTCTCTCTCTCTCTCTCTCTCTTTCACACACACACACACAAATGCTCACACATTTTCTTTTCAATCTTCGTCTCTCTCTCTCTCTCTCTCTCTCTCTCTTTCACACACACACACACAAATGCTCACACATTTTCTTTTCAATCTTCGTCTCTCTCTCTCTCTCTCTCTCTCTCTCTCTCTCTTTCACACACACACACACAAATGCTCACACATTTTCTTTTCAATCTTCGTCTCTCTCTCTCTCTCTCTCTCTCTTTCACACACACACACACACAAATGCTCACACATTTTCTTTTCAATCTTCGTCTCTCTCTCTCTCTCTCTCTCTCTTTCACACACACACACACAAATGCTCACACATTTTCTTTTCAATCTTTGTCTCTCTCTCTCTCTCTCTCTCTCTCTCTCTCTCTCTCTCACGCTCACACATTTTCTTTTCAATCTTCCTCTCTCTCTCTCTCTCTCTCTCTGATCCTTCTCTGTCTTCTCTTTCTCTTAATCTCTTCCATTCTCTCCATTCTTTCTCCCTAACTACCGTCTCTATCTTTCCGTTTTCCTTCTGTCTTCATAATTTCTGACCCAGAGGAAGAATATTCTTTCATTAAAAAGTAATTAAATCACGAGGCATTTTCCAATTTGAATTAAACTCCTGTTAATTCATTTTTAATTATTGCTCACAACAAAAGCTAATCATCATCATCATCATCATCATTGTTGCCGATCTTTTTTATTCCTCCCCACTTCTCACCCCTTCCACCCGTCTTCCTCTTCCTCCTTCATATCACCATCTTTGTTCTTTCCTAACTATCATCATCATCATTGTTTATTCTCGCCAAATCTTCCTCCTCCTACTCCTCTCAACATCTTTTCCTCGCTGCCTCTCCCACCTCTTCTTCAACTTAATCTTCATCTTTTTTATTTCCATACCATCATCATCATCCTTTTCTTTCTTTAACAATATCATCATCATCATCATCATCATCATTATTAGCATCTTTACTCTCGCATTTCATCTGCTTTTTCCTCCTACCCCGCCTCTTCATCATCATCATCTTTTTTCTTTCCTTAGCTATATCATCATCATCGTCAACATCATTACACTTGCAGTATATCTTCATTCTTTCTTTGTCCTTTTTCCTCCCCCCTCCTCTACATCATAATCATCATCATCATCATCATCTTAGTTTAACTTTTGTGATTATCATCATTATCATCATGATTATTCCTGCGGTTCTTCCTTATTTTTTTCCCATCTAAATTCAAAAAAATATTAGAGAAAGACCTTATGTTCCAGTATGAAAGTTGTTTAAGTTGTTTAATTCTTCTGAATGACCATATTAGCATGAAGCTGGGACCTGCAAAATTAATTATCTCTCTGATATTTTTAAAGTCATATTTAACGATTTGAATACAATATTTACAGTTATGAAATCAACGGCTTATTTGAGCCAAATGTCATTCATTCTTTCTTTTATATCGGCTAAACGCTAGTTCAATTGGTTTGAATAGTAGAATACGCCAACTGCGCCTCTGAAGAAGGGCAAGATCCCTCCCTCCTAACGAGTTTCCTGAATATGAAACCAAATCTGATGGCGAGGCACCAGTTCTGGAGCTTTGGGAAATATGGAATACTCCTTCATTGCCATTATTCTCAGGTTCTCTTAAAAGAATTCTAAGAAAATTTTCGATATAAAGAATCTAAAGAACAAAGTTCAAAGTAAAAGAAATTCAAAGAATTTAATATGAAGAGGACACTAAAAGCCAAATTTATCATTTAAAGGGGATTGTTTTTAGGGTTCGGATTCTGATTAAAAAAGATAACACTGACAATAAAGTTTTAAAAATACAAAAGAAACAAGAAAGAAAAGGATAGGAAAAAAAAATAAAGCGTCGCAAATTTTAGAGTAATTTGCGGGAACTTATCTAAGAGAGTGTCCGAGAAACAAAGTTCTTTGAATTTGAGTTTTCTTTTTCTTTTTAGTTTCGTCGAAAAGTTTCCGTTTTCATTTAATTATGAGTCTTCCGAAAGGTTGTTTTTTTCAGCAGGATTCTCGGGTTGAATTTTCATCTTTTGTTTAACTTCGTAGAATTTATGTAGTTGACTTTCGTTTGATTTTAGTTTTATTTCTTGGGAAGTTTCTTGTCGGTTAGAATACTTTCCAAGAAGCGAGTAACGAACCAGTCGGCCGGCTAATTTTTTTCCACCGTGACAGTGTGGCACCCAAGTTCGTACTGAGGGCCCAATAGCAGTTTTCAACAAATAGTGGAAGGTAGCTTTTTCGCATCGTATTGTCTTGGATTACTTCTGCCAAGTCTACTCTGGCCAAAATTAAGCGCCACACGTGGTCGGTTTGTTTGTTTTTTTTGTTAGAAATAAATCTTTATATTCTCTGACCCTGAGTAGTGGTTAGTCCCTGTCAGGGTCTCATCTATGAGTCAAACAGAACTGTTTAATCACTAACAATACTTGACACTGGGTCCAAATAAATGACTGATGTTGAATTGAATTATCATTATTATATAGCAATCTTTGGAACCATTTAACTGCGTGAAAACGAACGAATAATGTTTAATAGAATGACTAGTATACCGTATTTGACGGCATATAAAACGCACGGGTCTATAAGACGCACCCCAATTTCAGCAGGGCAAATAAAAAAAACAGAAAAAACCCAACAAAGTACTCATTTAAAACGTAGTGAAATTAATATAATGAATATTATCAATGATAACACTTTTAATCTGCATGATAGCCTTTTAAATAATGACAATAGGTATATGAAAGTTACTCTAAAGTCTCAGCTAACAGGAGTTACCAGGTAGCTAATTTTGGCAGACTATTGTGAATTTTAAACCTACAAATAGCATGTAATATGCAGGGGAAATTTGAAAGATATTTTTATTAATAAAAAAATGCTTCTTATATGGAGTCAAATACGGTAGCAATATTTGAACACATTTAACTTTGTGTAATAAATGAGCTCTGTCTCGTTTAAAAATTGTTACTAAGAAACTATTTGTTTACAAATCATAGATAGATAGATAGATAGATTTAAACAGGATTTGGCATTAAATAACCTATTAGGGTTGATTTGTCATAAAACAACCAATCAACCAACCATCTCTGCAAACGCAGTTTCTCGATTTATTTGTTCCGCTACAATTGTACTGAACTGAATAAATCTAGACACTATTATTAGGAACCTATACACACATACTCGATTGTTATCATAGCCACAACGTTTCGACTGTTATATCTTCCGTCAGGCGCTGGTCGTTGTCGGAAATCTTTATTCAATCTACTGGGCTAAGTTTTTCAACTATCAATGCTTAAAGTTAATTTATCATCATTCTTTATCAATTATATATATATATATATATATATATATATATATATATATATATATATATATATATTGGGGTTCACAAAACAATTCATTACCACTGCCATCTAGGCTCTGTGATTTGGCCAGATGCTGTCACCACTTACATTTGGTGATCGTCATGACCCGTGGTCGGGGTGCCTGATTAATCTTATCTTATTACTGGTAACAAGAACATTAGAGGAGATGTTGAATTCTATCGACTTAGCTTTCTGTCAGCTTTTGCTTTTGTTTTATCAGAAATCTATTCGCGCCCCAGAGGCAACTATTCACAAAGCTACAAAACATCTATCCCTATTTATCCACCCCTCCGCTCGGATATGACACAAGGTAAGCGGTTGGTTGGTTGGTTTTGTGGCATATCAACCTTTGTAGGTTATTTAACGCCAAATCCATTTTTATGTAAATAATCAGTCCTATTTAAAACAATTCAGTTTAGCATGAGTACACAGATTAATGGTCAAAAACATTTCTATTTCAAACTATTTAAGCAGTTGTGTGTAACAATTCAGTCAAGTGGGTGTCGTCGTGGTGTAATGGTTAAAACGATGGACGGCGGAATCTTAGTAAGAGAGTTCGCACTCCAGTCGCGCTATTACGTTCACTTTTGGGCAAATACCCTTGGGAAAGGTATGAACCCCCTTATCCTCGCAGCTATGGGTTAAATAGTACCACTACTGTTCTTTGAGGAGAATGGCTTTGGCATTAAATAACCTACAAAGAGTTGATATGCCATTAAACAAAAAACCAAACCAAACCAATTCAGTTCAGTGTAAATACAGTTTTAATGTCGAAAAACAGTTCTATTTCAAATCATTCAGTTAAGTATAAGCACGCAGTTTAAATGTAAGTACGTTTTAATTGTCAAAAACATTTCTATTTCAAGCTATTCAGTTTATTCAAACAATTCAGTTTAGCATTAGTATGCTGTTAGTTCTATTTAACCCATAGATAGGGCCCTATCAGGTGCAACCACTCTTGGCTAGAGTGGACCTGGGAGCAATGGCAATAAAGGGGTTCTCCGCATTTCCCAAAGCTCCAGCACTGCTGGAAACTCACCATCAGATTGTTTAGTGTCATATCCAGGACATGCGTTCGGGGGGTCTTACCCCTCTGCAGAGGTGCAGTCAGTGTATTCTACAGCCCCAGCTGATTGGGGAATTTTTAAGCGGAGTTTAACAGGTTTGAATTCAGAGTTTTCCTTCTCTTAGACTAGTTACCTCACCAAGGCTGAAGAACCTAGGCTGTCCTACTATTTACCCATAGCTGGAGGGAGAATAATTGGATTCATACCTTTCCCGAGGGTATTAGTGCTATGTGCTACAAAAGTAATCACTTGACGAAATCATTTATATTTATGGACTAAGCGTATTGCATCGAGGAAAATGGGTTTATTTTGCTGACATATCTTTAGTCAACTTTAATTTGCAATTAAGAGACAATGTTTTGCTTTCTTTTGTTTTGATTTTGGTTTTTCTTTGTTATGTTTTTTTTGTTGCTTTTTTTTGCTTTGTTTTGTTTGTTTGTTTGTTTGTTTTTACTTTTACTGCTTTAAGTTTTTTTTTCTGTTTTTTTGTGTCTTTCATTCTATTTTCTTTCTATCTAAAACATTTTTTCGTTTTTATTTTCTAATTTAACGAAATCAGAAGTTAATTATTCGGATATTATGATTTTGCCTCCTCAGTTCATTGCCTTTTACTAATGATGTCATAATTGACATATGCGCAGAAATAACAAGATGACAGTTTCTCTCTAGTTGAATTTATAGTTCGATAGATAGATAGATAGATATGAAGAGACGCAGATAGATACATAGATAGATAGGTAGGTAGGTATGAAGAGACGCAGATAGATAGATAGATATGAAGAGACGAAGATAGATAGATAGATAGATAGATATGAAGAGACGAAGATAGATAGATAGATAGATAGATAGATCTAATTCTCTGGTTTCTGTTGTTAAGGATCAACATTCTCCGAAAGAATATGTTAAAAACCAATCTTCCAAAATAGTTTTCAAAGAATATAAGTAAAGTTGGCAACCGTAGTCGAGGGTGACCCAAAGGCTCCCTTTTCAATAGCTACTACATGGAGGTGTAAGGGAGTGCGTTACTCCTTTCCCTGGATTGCTACAATTTATATGTATTTATGAGTGAGTGTTATCAAAATAATGATTTATATGGTATTGTCTATATGTTACAAGAGTAGTAAGTTCAATCCACACCAGTTACCTCCTTCTTAAATCCTTGTGTCAAATATAATGTATGCTTAGTTTTTAAAGGCGTCTTGCATGGTCTCAGGGTTAGAGTGCTAGGCTAGCAAGATTTGTGAGTTCTCAAATGTTGGTCAACCCATCTGGGCCGTAGATTATGTCGACCGCTACTCTCTTGAGAGGTAATCTCCCTCCGAACAAGCGTCCTCGATATGACACTAAACCATCTGATGGTGAAGCTCAAATTCTGGAATTTGGGAATGTGGCGTACCCCTACGTAAGCATTACTTCCAGGTCCACTCGGACCTGGAGTGGTAGTACTTGTTAGGATCCAGTCTATTAGTCAAATATAACTGCTTATTAATGATAAATAGAACTATTAGTATTAATTAACAATACTTGAAACCATTTAAATGTGTGCAAAGAAATGAGCTTCGACTCTTTTAAGAATGTTATCTGAAGAGTATTCAATAAAAAATCATATATCACAATTAAGTAAAGCTCTAAATCTATAATTTTACATATGTAAGAGGTGCATGCAATAAGTTACCAAACTTTTTTCGAATGGGCATTTAAAATTGTCGTAGACTCTTGAGAATTCACTATATTATCTCTATACATATTATGATAAGACTGACCTATGTTTATGATCTCAGCTTCAAATGAACAGCTACAGCAGCAATTGGAATACACCCCACTAAAGCCTGATTGTCATAGCTGGTGAATTTCAAAAATGCAATCTGACACTTTAGAAGAACGATATGCAATAAAATTGTGTTTTAAACTTGGAAAAAATGTCACAGAAACGTATGGAATGCTTCAGACTGCTTTTCGACCCTCTTGCATGAATCGATCGTCAGTTTTTGAGTGGCATAAGAGATTCAAGGAAGGCAGGGAGTCTGTGAGGGATGATGAGAGGTGTAGGAGGAGTAAGGAAGTCAATATACCAGAGTTGATTGGCCAAAGGGTTAGGGTTAGGGTTAGAGTTACTATGTTGAGGTTTTAAGGGAGTTCAGGAAGAGATTCGGTCGGAAGAGGCCAGCATTCTTCAAATTGGGTCTGTGTCATTTCCACCAGGACAATGCACCAGTCCACAACTCCATCCTTGTCACAGACTATTTGACCAAGATGGGCATCAAGACAGTTGTTCAGGCTGAGCGACTGTCTTGATGCCTATAGTCCAGACCTTGCTCCCTGTGACTTTTGGCTCTTCCCTAAGCTCAGAGGCTGTCGTTATGAAACAACCGAGGAGATGAAAGAGGCTGTGACGAAGGTCATTGACACGCTCAAACAAGAGGACTTCCATGGGGCCTTCCAGAAGTTGTTGGAACGGTACAACAAGTGCATTACAGCCGGAGGAGATTACTTCGAAGGGGACTAGAGTTTCCTGTGTGTACTATCGATAAAGGTGCCCATACGAAAAAAGTCTGGAAACTTATCGTATGCACCTCGTATCATAAAATATCATAAAATTATATTAATTTTGTGTGTCTGCCCTCTCATTATTTTCCCGAATATAGCTATGCTTATAAGTTGACTATCAAGTGGCTGAAACGGTATCGGGTTTTCGCCAATGATCCGGGAGACCTGGGTTCAATCCCAGGTCGCGGCAGACTTTTAAAATGGTACTTGATACCGCCTTGCTTAGCACTCAGCAATATAAGGTACGTATCAAGAGTAAAGTAGAGTAATCCAGGGAAAGGAGTAGCGCCCTCTCTTACACCTCGGTGTAGTAGCTATAGAAAAGGGAGAGTTCTGGTCACTCTCAGCTACTGTAGCCAACAGAGTAATGTGTTTGCCACTCAAAGATGTTCTTCTTTCTGGGTAAAGCTTAGAACTTTTTTAACGACTCTCGTATCTATATATCTATCTGTTTGTCTATCTTAGTCTATTTGAATCTATCTGGTCTTTTCGAAATTTATCTATCTATCTATCTATCTATCTATGAGGGTTGTTTAAAAAGTTCTCGGCCTCATTTAGATTGAGAGATTGGCCAAACACCACCCACGTTTCTATGGATCTCACCTGTACAGAAATTAAGACGGAATTCTGAATTAGTTTTTACAGTTTTAAAAGAAATTGTAGTGTCTTGCTGCAACAATGTTCAGCTCTTCTTTCTGACAGAAGCTTAGATCTTTTGGAACGAACCCTCGTATATATATATATTGATATATATCAAATATCATACTTTATGGGAGGCAAGGTTTTTTTCGTCCTTTTCGCCTTTCTGAAGATCACAGACTCTTGTGCATAGAATTGGTCAAATATTTCTTGTGAATTCCTCACATACACACAAAAAAATCATCTGTAAGATAAAAGGAGGAATTTCTAAAAGTCAGTTTGTCTACGGCTACATTCCCCTCTGTCTATGTGTTAGTCGTTCTCTCTCTCTCTCTTTTTCTCCCTCACACATGCATACACACACACACACACACACACACACACACAAACACTCACTCGTGCAAACTGGCATAGACGAAGCCACAACGTAATCATGTATCTATGTACATGTATCTATCTATATATGTGTGTGTTTGTGTGTGCGCACGCCACGTGCGTGCGGTAGGTGTGCACACACGTGCGTTGGTTACTTCTGATAGAAACGAAACAAGAAAGCTAATGGATGGGGGAATCTTTATAATGGGAAACGATAAGAATAAAAGATTGGCAACACCAAGTTGAAAGGCGAGGCATTGACGTCCAATTTCACATTTGGCTTGGAACAAAAATGAAAACTTTACACGCGCATAAAAGTACAAGCCCTTTATACAGACATGTATACGTAGGCTGATTTTCTTTTACTTAATTTTTTATGCAAATATAGTTATGGCTATTTACAAATATTATCATCTAGGCATGTCAACAATATGAATTCTCTCCCCCACCTCTCTCTCCCCGACCGTCCCTATCAGCAATCGCGTCTTGTAAGTCCTCTAGACGATACCGAGTGTTTGGACAGAGCTGATGAAAGTAAGTTTTGGCAAGTCGACCAACACTATTGTGTCCATCTTGAGGACATTATGTAAGAACGTTGTTCATAAATTCGTTCTTACATCTCCAGCAGTATCTTGCTCGTCTTACTTGGGTGGTTTATAAGATAGGAGGTAAGTGACCGTGCAAAACTGTACTAAAGTACAGTGCTAAGTAATAAACTGTACCTGGTGGAGCTCTGATGAATGCGAGTCAGCTCTTCGTTGCCATTACTCCCAGGTTAACCCTCACTCGGAGTTGTACTACCTCTTTGGGTCCCTTCTGTGGGTCAAATAGATGTGTTTGAAGTAATGTTTAAAGTGATTTTAAAAATTTACTTTAAAAAATTTCTATTTCAACTAAGTATGGACTTCTTGGCCGTGCAACTGCAGTTTTGTAAATTGCTGCTTCCAGGATTTTTTCAAAACAGTTCGTGGCACCCTTGCGTAGTTCCCATTTAACTTCATCTGAAAAGATTTCTTTAATGTCCAATTAGTGCAACCACACAGTAGTACTAACAGAAGCAAATTCGTATGAAATATAGGCTTGGCTAATGGAGGAGAGACATATAATATTCTTCAGTATATAAAGATTAATTACAATTTTATAATTTATATCTAACAATATAACATTTTATGTTTTTATTTCCATTTTTTTTGTATTTGTATATTTTATACGCTTACTAATGCGTCGAGTCAGCCTTGTCGGCTGTGACTAATCGCACCTCTCCAAAGAGGTAATACCCCACCCTGAACGGTTGTCTTTGGTATGTCACTAAACTGTATGAGAATGAAGCTCCAGTCCAGGAGTCCATGCTTCATCTGCACAAAACAAAATGAGAAACATCCACTTGGCAATTAAAAGAAATTTAATGGACAGCAATCGATAAGCTATCTATCATATGGAAATCAGACCTGACCGATAAAATGAAACGCAGTCTCTTCCAAGAAGCGGTCGTGTCGATACTGCTATATAGATGCACTACTTGGACGCTAACAAAACGGTTGGAGAAAAAGCTAGATGGCAATTACACAAGAATGCGGCGAGCAATATAGAACAAGTCCTGGAGTCAACACCCTACAAAGCACCAACTATACGGCCACCTACCACCCATCACGAAAACTATCCAAGTTAGACGAACCAGACATACCTCATAAGTGATGTACTCCTATGGACTCCCACATATGGCCGAGCAGGACGACCAGCTCGAACATACATACAGCAGCACTGTGAGGATACGAGATGTAGCCTTGAAGACCAGCCAGAGGCGATGAACGATTGGGAGAAGTGGCGAGAGAGGGTCAGGGATATCCGTACTGGCGGCACGACATGATGATGATGACAATATTTTGAAATAATCGTGGATTTTTGCCCGGTATTGTAAAGCGGGTAATTTGGCCTCGGGAGATTTTATAACATTTTTCTTTTAATGGGCCATTTATCTACAGTGAATCGATAGATAAAAAGTTAAATGTTAAAAGGGAAAGAGCAATGTGTAAAAAGTGCCAGGTAAAAGGTATTAAATACCTGATAAAAGGTACCAGATATCAGGTAGATGGTACCAGATACCAAGTAAAAAATATAAGATGACTGGTAAAAAGTTAGAAATTATTGGTAGAGGTTATAATAGGTAATATTTATTTCGCAATACATAATACGAATTTGTAATGATTTAATGCTTAATATACATTTGACAGAAAATAAGATTTAAGATGTGAGTGTTACGTTCTCTACTTCGTACGCTATCTTTGTCCATCGCCAAGCTACTTTCTCTGCGTCCTTTGTCGTCTTGTCATCTTGTATCGTCCCGCTCGTGGTCGTTTCTTACATTGTTTCTCGGCCTTTTGGCTGGGAAGAGCGAAGTTGATCGCTTGGTCTTAGAGGACCGTCCTCCAGGGAAATACTCGCTTGCGGGGCTAAGTTTATTGCTTGGCGCCTGAGGTGCTTCAGAAGGGAAAAATCGACGAGACCAGACATTTTTTGCGCTTACTGCGCATGGATTTCGATCTGTGCATGGCTCACCACATTAAAATGACTTTGTATCAAATCCTACCCAGTGAGAGGTATGGATAAATATTCACATCACTCGTTGTTTCAACCTGTTTTTTTTTTATTCTTCCTTGCTGGAATAATGAAATACTACTAGATTACATTTTCTATGCACATATTACTTTATTTCTTGATGACGACTTTCACATCTTACCCGTAAGAAACTACGGAGAACCAGTTGGAATAGAGATGAGAACTATGAAATGCTCTCTTCGCGATTCTCTTACCAATTAAAATTAAATTATCTCTAAAAGTTCTAACTTTCTAAGAGTCATTAGATCCGGTAACTTTCTTGACCAATAAATCCAAGCTTTCAAATGACCTTGGGGTTCATTACACGTCAATAACATATTTGACTTTTTTAAATCCATCATCACTATATGCCAACGATAGATTTCTCCAATCCATTTAAAAGGGAGATCTAAGATAAAAGATTAATAATGGGTTAAAATCTGGTCGACTCAAACCCAAAACGCCATGGTAAGACACACTTATAGTAATTATTATTTCTGGCTAAGTCTCGGCTTCAAAATAAAACCAGGGTGTAAGCATAGCGAGCATGTTGCGAAGTGACCAAGCCTCCTTGAGGGCCTAGCGCAAAACTGCGTTAACGCGGCGAATTCACTAATATCTGTAAAATTTACAATTATGATCAAATTTCGATTAAAATTTTTATGCTAAAAAACACCGATTTTTAAAGTCTTCCGAAAAACAAGTAAGGATTTGACTTTGATTGCTTGATTGATTTTAAAAGCATTTTAATCCTTTGAGGGTTATTTTGTGCCAAAAGGTTAAGGAACTGCTTTCATAGTACATGTATATCTACATTTCTTGGACCAGTCGGCTAGGTCTGCAGAATACACTGAATACATCTCTGCAGAGGGGTAAGACTCCCCCAACGAATGTCCTGGATTAGACACACTAAACAATCTGATGGTGAGGCTTTAGAAGTACATGAGCTTTGGGGAATGCAGAGCACCCCTTCATTGCCACCGCTCCCAGGTCCACTCTGGTCCGAAGTGGTAGCACCTGATGGGGCCCAATCTATGGGTCAAATAGAAAGAACTAAACTTATGTAATTATGCTAAACTGAATTGATTGAAATTAACTGTTATTACATTTAACTTAGTGTAAACAAAAGCTATATTTATACTGAACTGAATTGTTTAAAATAGAAATGTTTATATGTATGAAAATAGGATTAGCATTAAATAACCTTTAATGTTTGATGTGCCTTAAAACCAAATCAAACCAAATATTCTGCACATAGTTGTAAGATTTCAAATATCCATATCAAGTACTAATAAATATATTGTTTCAAGTTATTTTTCTATCTAATAATAGTCATTTGTTTGCACACAGTTATATGGTTTCTAGTAACTAAGAATAGTAATCTTTAGTAAACAATAATTGCTTCAAATAACTATCCTTTATGGAAATAAATTAGATTGTTTCAAGTATTCTCTATCGAATATGAATCATTTTTAACAGATCTATTTGACTCATTGATGGGGCCGAATAGGGACTAGTACTCCAGGTTTGAGAGGACCTAGAAGTGATGGTGAAGTGGGGTCATCCATACTCACCAGATCTCCAGAAAAGGAGCCTCACTGTGGTCCTGTGCTAATCACAGAGCCCAATGTGGTGTGACTACTAGTTACAGTACTTGTTGTGGCTGTTGTGTTCGAGACTACCACATTTGCTTCTGACTGTTTGCTTTGTCAAGTCCTTCCGTGTCAACGCAGTGTTTGGGAGATCCACGAAGGGGGATTGATACAATTCAGTCGGATCTTCTTCTGACGGTCAGGTAATATAAATGGCTAGATTGTCTAGCAACTCAAAGAATAGATGAAACCCGTTGTTAACAAATAACAAAAATGTTGTTTTTTTATAGAAACATGTTTGTGAGGCAAAAATATAACAAGCAAACAATGTTTGCTTTCCTGGCAAACAGAAGAAGAAAGAACATCGAGAGAGGAAGAGTGTCGAAGAGGTGCGGTTAGTATGACACTAAAGTCTCTAAAGTCAGGGACTTTGAATTTTTGTAAAGTCTGAAGGTTCTTCGGAGTACCTCGAATCTAGAATGGAAGGGATGCTTCTTTAGCAGTCTTGTGTTTCTTCTTGGTCTCTTTCCTCATCCTCACTGATGATTCGTTTCACCATCCCGTTTTTATAGATCAATACCTGGACTAAAAAGGTTTCTGATTAGTTGTTTAATAAGAGACAATTAGGAGTCATATTCCCATTGGTCAGCCAATCCTAGTTCAGAATTATATCTTACAGGTAGAGGGAAAACCCTTTTCAGGGACTTTGAACAATGGGAGCAAGTTTAGAGCAATGGGGTTGAACTAAAAATTCTCAGTCTCACCTGACTGGATGAGCCATGCTAGCTCACCTTTATTTAGGGTGGAGCAAAATTAAATCTCCCTTTTGATAATGACTTTTTAGAAAAGGACAAGAAAAATATGTTTTATGAAATGACCCGTTCCATCATTATGATCGCTGGAGTTACTTGACAACCGAAAAATTAAATAAATTCGCTTGCCTTTAAAATCAAAAACAATTGTCTCGTTTTTAACTGACCTTTAGGAACAATCAACCAGCTTTTTAGGTCAATTTTAGCCTTGAACAAAAGGATACTAATTTTAATGATCCTTTTTGTTTTTGAGATATATATTTTGATTTTCATATATTTCATAAATTTTAATTTTTACATTTTAATTATTTAGCCGCACGTCGTGTCACATCAGATGCAGTTTAGTGTCATACCAACGATACCTTTTTGGTCTTACCCTTCTTCAGAGAAGAGTCTGTGTATTATAAGCCCCACCAACGGGATGAATTTGATTCGGATAAAACATTCGGTACATATTGATTGAAAAGAAGTTTATTATTCAAATTTAGTCAACATTTTTGTAACCACTTCAAAAAATAAAAAAGAATTTGCTACTCTCGCCCTCCAATTCTTCGAGCCATCGAGCACTGTCATATTACCCGGACGCCCCGTCTGCCCTTTTACATCAAACAAAACCATTCTTAAAATACCATTTTAAAATAGGACAGATAGATTTTCGTTGTTACATAAACTTCTAAATAAACAAATGTCCGACCAAGACAATCACGGCTAATTTGAAACACACTTCAGACATGCTTAACATAAATCTCCCACATGGAGAGCTCACTGCCTGGTGTCAATGACAGCAGAGATCGCATAATGGTCAGTTGTAGATACTTGGAAACCAAAAAATAATTTTCATTTTATAACTCGATATGCAACATTACTTGTTCCTTTTCCGTCGTTTCTTTTATAGCATATCATCTATTAAAAACTTCTATTTAATTCTAAAAGAAATTTCTACATAAAACCTTTTCCCCTGAGGGTCGAAATTAGTAGAGAACAAAAAGAAAAATAATACTAATAATATATCTATTTCGCCATAACACTTTTTTCATCTTATATAAATATGGGTACGTGTGTGTGTGTGTGTGTGTGTGTGTGTGGTCTGATAATTGTATAGGCAAGAAACAGACAGTCCTGTGTCTACTCTATCCCAACTTAGATATATATGATCTCTCACCCATATTGAGCATTCTTTATTTATATGTGTTATACCGGAACTATACACTCAGTGACTCTTTTTAGTATGACACCGGTAAAGATATAAATGGACGATGTCTGACTACTTCGTGGGGAAAAGCGTTAATCACTGTCCGATAGACTTGCCAACTCTTCGGCTTGTACCTGTGGAATACCTTTATTAAACCAACGATACAACAATATGCATATCAAGCTATGAGTCTCTATTTAATTGTACTATATAGATGTGTGTGTATGTGTGTATGTGAGAGAGAGAGAGAGAGAGAGGGGAAAATGGAGAAAGGCGTTATCAAAAAGTCTCGAAAGTAAAGCATTTTTTATATTCAAATATAATCTAATTATGAATTTATGTAATAAATCGATGATTTCTAGACGTCTACACAAAGTCTAGGCGAAGACTCGCGGAGTCTTGCGGAGTCAATGCTGATTTGAAATTATTTATATGAAATAATTAAGTTCATTTTTTTTTTAAATAGTGTTTGCTATGTGCTTAAAAACATTTGGTTCACGTTTTTCCTGTTTTAGATTATAATTAAACCTACTTCAAATGTAAAGAGAGAAAGTATTTAAAGTATTAATAACATTTTTCTCTTCCGAGACCAAACCTTGTGTGACCTAATTTTCTGATATCAAATCCTACTAGTGCCATTTATAATATAATGGATGGGAAATCTTGGTAAGGGAAAAAGATAAGAATTACAAATGCCAAGTTAAAAAGCAAAACAATGACGTCCAATTCCACATTTAGATTGAAACAAAAATGAAAGCTTTAAATACACATGCGCATAGACACAGATACGCAAGCACATTCTGTCCACGTGATACAAAAAACAAATCTAAAATTCTGTACATAGGCATGCATGTATGTATAGATAGAGGCGTACAGATTGACTTGCATATATATTTCTTTGAATCATCTTCTGGCTATTTACCTTATCAATAATAGCAAGTTATATTGATGGATAACTCTTGGAAATATTATTGGTGACCACTCCCTAGATATATTCAAAATGTAAAATGAGGATGATTCTTAATGCATTTTATGTAATTAAGAAACCAACTGAGAATTTTGCTTAATGCTTTTTATTTAGACTTAATGGTTTGCTGGGTTGAGTTTTATGGCATATCAACCATTGTAGGCTACTTAATGCCAATTCCTTTTTATACATTTAAATTGGATATGTAGGATTTGGTTTGGTTGGGTTTTATGGCATATCAAACCTAGTAGGTTATTTAATGCCAAATCCTCTTCATACATATATATCAAATATGTATGATTTGGTTTGGTTGGATTTTATGGCATATCAACTATTGTTGGTTATTTAATGTGAATTCCTTTTTATACTTATATATTAAATATACATGATTTGGGTTGGTTGGGTTTTATGACAAATCAACCATTATAGGTTATTTAATGCCAAATACACTTTATATATATATATATATATATATAATTTGTAAACACATTTTTAGATAACATTTTTAAACGCGCTTGAGGTCTTTTTTGCTCACAAAATTGTGACTCTTATATTACAATACTTGAAACTATTGTAATATAAGAGTCAAAACTTAACATCAGTCATTTGTTTGTACTCATTGTTTGTTCTATTTGATCCGTAAATAAGATCCTATTAGGTGCTACTGTTATATTTTGACCTTCGACCCAGCCCAAAAATGCTATTCCAAGGTGATGCACCGGAAGGAAGTGACACATTCCAATGGCCAGTAATCGAAAGAGATCACGTGGGCAGATTAAGCCTTATGATATGAGACAAGGTGAAGGTCCCATTGTGCCACTACAGTGATGCACCGGAAGAGAGTAACCTCTGAACTGCATGACAGTTATTTCCGCTTGATGATTAAACATTCGATTTCAAAGATCCAGTGGGCGATCGTGTGGGCGTTGAATTATTATATAATTGAATTGAGTTGGGGGCCAAAGCAGTTTCCAGTAGAATTCCAGACAGCTAGAGACCAGATGTGGTCGGGAAAGCCACACCCGACCGAGGGGGTCCTCGGAACCCCCCGATGGAGTTAGGGGTCCAGAGAAGATGCTGATAAGATGCCATAAAGAAAGCCAGCATCCAGCAGTGGACCCCAAGACATCTGGTTGAGCATCTAAGAGAACAAGAAAGACACAACATGACGGTCATAAGTAATGGAGGTCAAAATATGAAGTTTATGTTCGGTCTCCAGCACCCTCTCACATGCAAACCTTGAACAACCCTTTCGAACCCTTGCAATAAAGTGAGAGGTGAATATTTTTCTAAAAAAGTCTTCTTGCGTCTTCCTTCCTGCATCTTAATTGTTACTGCGTGCGTCGTTTATTCATGCGTCTGTCTTTGATGTTGTGTCGTTGTGATGCCGAATGATGATGTAGATGACTATATAACACTACCAATCCGGGTCAGAGTGTACCTGGGAGCAATGACGATAAAGGGGTACTCAATATTCACTAAACCTCCAAGGCTGAAGTCTCGCCAGAAAATGGTCAAATGTTATAATCAGGACGTTCGTTGAGGTGGAGTCTTACTCTTCTGCAGAGATGCAATCGGTGTGTTCTATAGCTCGAGTCGACCGGTTTGATAAGATTTAAAGTCAGACGTATTAACTTGGCCTGATGATCGCATAGGCGAAAGACTGACAGCCACCAAGTGCCACTAACTATTTATCTAAGCTATTCTGATTTAGATCTACATACTTTCTATCACTAATATTGAACACTCTTTATTTATAGATTTAGCAAATATATATATATATATATATATATATATAAGTAACTTGGCCGACCAAAGGTTCCTTCTTAAATAGTTATGACACCCAGGTGTAGAGGAGAGCGCTACTCTTTTCCTTGGATTGCACCACTTACCCTTGATCCGTACCTTGTAATGCAGAGTGTTAAGCAAGGATGCATCAAGTACTATTTTTAAGTCTTTGGTATGACTCTACCTCGGATTGAACACAGCTCTACCCGCTAGGCTATATATATCATATATGCATATTATATATATATATATATATATATATACCATATAAAAAATGGAGGACCAAATGTTGTATTGTTAAATAGTGTTCAATATCAATGATAGAGCATTTATATATATATATATATATATAACACGATGCAGTCTGTGATCCTGGGTTTCATGCATTTTGCAATCGTTGGGCAGTCTTTGTAATATAATATATATATTGTCAACGGAACTTGGGGATAGTCAGTTTCTCACCTCTGCGATCATTGGACCAAGTTGTACCCACGCAGTGAGTGTCCCTTTATGTAATGTTAATTGAGGCATGATTGGAAGGGTGATATATACATATATCTATATACATATATATGTGCGTGTGTGTGTGTCTGGGTTGAAAAGTGTTTAAATGATTAACCATACACAATTCTACAATTCAATAGATTTTATTTCTTTAATTTGATTGGAAAGGTTGATAAATAAGTAGAGTTACATTGTCTTTTCTTGTAAGAAAATGTAATAGTTGGGCGTGTTTATTATGCTTCGATATCATTTCAACAATAAAGTTTGTAGCCGTTTGCATTGCTTTGAATCTAGATATTATATTTTGCTTGTGTGAAAATATATCTGAGAGAAACTATATAGAGAGAAAGTATATTTATACGATAATATGTAAGTGTAATGAAGCCGGGTAATCCAGCAGAAGGGAATTGCTATATTAGTAGAAGCATTGTTGTCGAAAAGAGGCAAACAAGAAGAAAGATTCTCGCTCGTAAAAGCCATGTTGAAATTAAATACCTACTTGAAGGAACAGAATGCTGGATTTTCACTCAATAGAAATAAACATGAAACCTTTTAGTAGAATAGAAAATTAATCATTACATCAACTGAAGGTTTATCTATTTTATCGCTTTATTCATAATATTTGGATAGGCTCCAGATTAGATTTAAAAATTGGATGATTATAATTGGTTAAAAATGTATGGATGCACTACATGGACTCTAACAAAACGGCTGGAGAATAAGCTAGACGGCAATTACACAAGAAGGCTGCGATCAATCTTGAACAAGTCCTGGCGGCAACACCCCACAAGACACCAACTGTACGGCCACCTGCCTCCTATCACGAAAACTATTCAAGTTAGACGAACCAGACATGCAGGACACTGCTTGAGAAGCAAGGACGAACTCATAAGTGATGTACTCCTATGGACCACCACACATGACCGTGCAAAAGCAGGACGACCAGTACGAACATACATTCAGCAACTATGTGAGGATACGGGATGTTGTCCAGAAGACCTGCCTGAGGCGATGAACGATAAGGAAAAGTGGCGAGAGAGGGTCAGGGATATCCGTGCTACCAGCACGACATGATGATGATGATGATGATTGTCTAAGAAGGAACAAATTTCTTATTATTGGGTTTTGATCCTTCGAAATTAGCGAGGTAGTCTAAATATTATCGGCAACTATCTCGAAGTAATTTCTAAAAAATGACATCACAAACGAAGGCACCGATTAGTCAACAAAAACAGAAGATGCCAAAATAACAGCTTCCCGAGTTTATTTTTGTACAAAAACAAACCCCCTTTTAGTATGTAAATCAAGTGATTTTTTTTTCTAATATATACTGGGTGCGGAAGCAAATTTAGGAACATTCTCGTATAATAATAAACAACTTAATTATAAAAACAAGATAAATTTTAATCTGAAAATATAAATAACAAAATAAGAAGGTAGACACATAACAGTAAATCTACTCAATATTTCGCCATTCTTTTTTAAATTATTGTATGAATATGCCATCGAAACGATTTGCATGCCTTCAAAATAAATTCTTCAGACATTTTATTCCATTCCTCTTTAATAGCAGTCTTAAGCTAACCAATATTTGGATGGGAAGTTGCATTGGTTCTATTTTCTAAAATTCCTATAGAGCATCATCGAGGGGGATACGGTCTGAGCATAATGGAGGCCATAAAGAAAATCCAATTATTTCGGAAATTAGGGGTGGGGGCTTGGCTACGCGGTTAAGCAAATCATAGATTCTTTGTTGTTTCTTTTCTAGCTCACTCATATTGGGCTGAATTTTTAGTGAAAAAGTTCTTGGATAATAGAGCTAATCATGAAGATTTAGATCGATCACGGTTTTTTTTGGGGGGGGGGTTCGAAAATTGGACTAATCACACTAAAAACGCTTTAAAAATTATTCCATATTTTGCTTCCGCACTCTCTATATAAGTATAAATATATAAATATTTCTCAACAAGTTGTGCTGATAGTACAGAGTTCCCTGAATATCTCGTGTCATCCATTTATATTATCCACCCCTCCTTGGAAGTCTTTTAAAGGGCATCCAGTGTCTGCACAGATCTTGTGTACATAAGTCTTTGCTGGTCGGCCAACACTGGCACATCCTTGTATAGGATTCCATTAGAGAACGTCGATCATGAGATTGTCCTTATTTCTCTTGGAATTCCCAGCATGTGTTGTTCGTCTTACTTGGATGATATGGGAGATGGACTGTAAGTGGCCACACAGCTGCTGTTTTATGGGGTGCTGCTTCCAGGATTAGGTCAAAACAGCACGTAGCATTTGTGTAGTTCACATCTAGCTTCTTCTTCATAAGTTTCGTTATAGTGTATGTAGTGCATCTATACATTAGTACCAAGACAGCCAAATCCTGTTTTGTTTTTCAAATTGACATATTGTATTGACTGAGTTTATCAATAAACAATATTGAATCTGGAAAAGGTTAACAAATAGGTATATTACATTTTTGTACAAGGGAATATAATTAATACAATCAAACGAGAAGTTGTTCAACAACCAGCGAATTACTGTGTAAACAAGACGAGCTTCAGGAATAGCGTTAACTTTGTTTAGCATGTATTTATGTCTTTCTTGGACGATTCCAACTTTCTTGTTGGGGAAATATCTTACCTTAGAACACATATTATCGACAACCAGTTCATTGCAGGTTGAGCCTTCTCTCGGAGTACGTAGATATCGCTTTCAGTAGATGAGATATTGCTGCCAAGGTATATGGATTGGTCTACTAATTTTAGAGGCTTACAGCTTAAGGTGAACATGGCTTCTTGTTTAAAACACATGAATTCTGTTTTATTTGCGTTCATATAGATGTCAATGTTTGCTTGCTCTAAACTATGCAACAGCGATTCGGCTTAGGCAGATGTATTTTGGTGAAGTGCTAGATCATCCATGTAGTCTGTGTTTGTCACAGTTTCGTTTGCTTTTTGCCTTTTTTAATACAATAGTAAAAAAAAAATTTGTAGTAAAAAGTAAAGAAAGTCTGTAAAACTGTACAATACAAAGATGTTTGAGTGGTAGCCAGACTATTCAGAGCGGGGGTCTTCGTGGTGTAATGGTTAAAGCGATGGACTCCGGAATCGTAGTAAGCGAGTTCAAACTCCAGTCGCGCTATTACGTTCACTTTCGGGCAAATACCCTTGGGAAAGGTATGAACCCCCTTATCCTCCCACCTATGGGTTAAATAGTACCACTACTGTTCTTCTAAGAGAATGACTTTGGCATTAAATAACCAACAAAGGTTGATATGCCATTTAACAAAGAAACTAAACCAATCAAAATTCTGAAGTTACTGTTTTTTGTTGTTGTTATCCGTCAACCTTTTTGTTAATTTGACTCCTTTAAAGAAGATTCATGTGAATGGTTTTTACAGTTTTTAAAGAAGAAGGATTTTAAAGAATTAAATTTTGTTTACATTCAGATGACATAACCCCCACCCAAAAAAAGAGAATCTATAAAATGTGTGTACAAACATTATATTAAAATAATTCATTTTGGCTGGAGAAGAAGCTAGACGGCAATTACACAAGAATGCAACGGGCAATCTTAAACAAGTCCTGGCGGCAACACCCCACAAGACACCAACTGTACGGCCACCTACCCCCTATCACGAAAACTATTCAAGTTAGACGAGCCAGACATGCAGAACATTGCTGGAGAAGCAGGGACGAACTCATAAGTGATGTACTCTTATGGACCCCCACACATGGCCGTGCAAAAGCAGGACGACCAGCTCGAACATACATTCAGCAGCTATGTGAGGATACGGGATGTTGTCCTGAAGACCTACCTAGGGCGATGAACGATAGGGAGGAGTGGCGAGAGAGGGTCAGGGATATCCGTGCTACCAGCGCGATATGATGATGATGAAGACTTTAATAATTGTAAAGGGAAATGGGTTAAATAGTACTACTTCTGTTCTTCTAGGAGAATGACTTTGGCAAATACCCTTGGGAAAGGAATGAACCTCCTTATCCTCCCAGCTATGGGTTAAATAGTACCACTACTGTTCTTCTAGGAGAATGGCTTTGGCAAATACCCTTGGGGAAGCATGAACCTCCGTATCCTCCCAGCTATGGGTTAAATAGTACCACTACTGTTCTTCTAGGAGAATGGCTTTGGCAAATACCCTTGGGAAAGGCATGAACCTCCTTATCCTCCCAGCTATGGGTTAAATAGTACCACTACTGTTCTTCTAAGAGAATGGCTTTGGCAAATACCCTAGGGAAAGGCATGAACCTCCTTATCCTCCCAGCTATGGGTTAAATAGTACCACTACTGTTCTTCTAGGAGAATGGCTTTGGCAAATACCCTTGGGAAAGGAATGAACCTCCTTATCCTCCCAGCTATGGGTTAAATAGTACCACTACTGTTCTTCTAGGAGAATGGCTTTGGCAAATACCCTTGGGAAAGGCATGAACCTCCGTATCCTCCCAGGTATGGGTTAAATAGTACCACTACTGTTCTTCTAGGAGAATGGCTTTGGCAAATACCCTTGGGAAAGGCATGAAACTCCTTATCCTCCCAGCTATGGGTTAAATAGTACCACTACTGTTCTTCTAGGAGAATGGCTTTGGCAAATACCCTTGGGAAAGGCATGAACCTCCTTATCCTCCCAGCTATGGGTTAAATAGTACCACTACTGTTCTTCTAGGAGAATGGCTTTGGCAAATACCCTTGGGAAAGGCATGAAACTCCTTATCCTCCCAGCTATGGGTTAAATAGTACCACTACTGTTCTTCTAAGAGAATGGCTTTGGCAAATACCCTTGGGAAAGGAATGAACCTCCTTATCCTCCCAGCTATGAGTTAAATAGTACCACTACTGTTCTTCTAGGAGAATGGCTTTGGCAAATACCCTTGGGAAAGGCATGAAACTCCTTATCCTCCCAGCTATGGGTTAAATAGTACCACTACTGTTCTTCTAGGAGAATGGCTTTGGCAAATACCCTTGGGAAAGGCATGAAACTCCTTATCCTCCCAGCTATGGGTTAAATAGTACCACTACTGTTCTTCTAGGAGAATGGCTTTGGCAAATACCCTTGGGAAAGGCATGAAACTCCTTATCCTCCCAGCTATGGGTTAAATAGTACCACTACTGTTCTTCTAGGAGAATGGCTTTGGCAAATACCCTTGGGAAAGGCATGAAACTCCTTATCCTCCCAGCTATGGGTTAAATAGTACCACTACTGTTCTTCTAGGAGAATGGCTTTGGCAAATACCCTAGGGAAAGGCATGAACCTCCTTATCCTCCCAGCTATGGGTTAAATAGTACCACTACTGTTCTTCTAGGAGAATGGCTTTGGCAAATACCCTTGGGAAAGGCATGAAACTCCTTATCCTCCCAGCTATGGGTTAAATAGTACCACTACTGTTCTTCTAGGAGAATGGCTTTGGCAAATACCCTTGGGAAAGGCATGAACCTCCTTATCCTCCCAGCTATGGGTTAAATAGTACCACTACTGTTCTTCTAGGAGAATGGCTTTGGCAAATACCCTTGGGAAAGGCATGAAACTCCTTATCCTCCCAGCTATGGGTTAAATAGTACCACTACTGTTCTTCTAGGAGAATGGCTTTGGCAAATACCCTTGGGAAAGGCATGAAACTCCTTATCCTCCCAGCTATGGGTTAAATAGTACCACTACTGTTCTTCTAGGAGAATGGCTTTGGCAAATACCCTTGGGAAAGGCATGAAACTCCTTATCCTCCCAGCTATGGGTTAAATAGTACCACTACTGTTCTTCTAGGAGAATGGCTTTGGCAAATACCCTAGGGAAAGGCATGAACCTCCTTATCCTCCCAGCTATGGGTTAAATAGTACCACTACTGTTCTTCTAGGAGAATGGCTTTGGCAAATACCCTTGGGAAAGGCATGAACCTCCTTATCCTCCCAGCTATGGGTTAAATAGTACCACTACTGTTCTTCTAGGAGAATGGCTTTGGCAAATACCCTTGGGAAAGGCATGAACCTCCTTATCCTCCCAGCTATGGGTTAAATAGTACCACTACTGTTCTTCTAGGAGAATGGCTTTGGCAAATACCCTTGGGAAAGCCATGAACCTCCTAATCCTCCCAGCTATGGGTTAAATAGTACCACTACTGTTCTTCTAAGAGAATGGCTTTGGCAAATACCCTTGGGAAAGGAATGAACCTCCTTATCCTCCCAGCTATGAGTTAAATAGTACCACTACTGTTCTTCTAGGAGAATGGCTTTGGCAAATACCCTAGGGAAAGGCATGAACCTCCTTATCCTCCCAGCTATGGGTTAAATAGTACCACTACTGTTCTTCTAGGAGAATGGCTTTGGCATTAAATAACCTACAAAAGTTGATATGCCATTAAACAAAAGAAACCAAACCAGACTCTTCAGACATCAATTTAACGAGAATATTTTGAGAAAAACTGATCAATTTGAAACAAATATAATAGCTAAACTTATCTATGACGAATGACAATCCGAAAAATGAGAAAGGTTTTTAGCTTTTTATATATTTAAGATGCTAATTGTATTTATTATATGTCTACATCTATATTTTCTTCTTGTGACAACTTGGGAACAACACTTACTGTAAGTAATCTAAGGCCAGTTTACCTGACGAAGCAAATCTAAATAAAGTTCCTATAATGCGTCTCGCGTCGTGTAATCCTATTTACCCAACCCCTCCGCTCGGGCAGGATATGACACAAGGTCAATTTTTAAGCGAAGTTTAACAGGTTTGAATTCAGAGTTTTCCTTCTCCTAGACTAGTTGCCTCACCAAGGCTGAAGAACCTAGTCTGTCCTACTATTTACCCATAGCTGGAGGGAGAATAATTGGATTCATACCTTTCCCAAGGATATTAGTGCTGTGTGAAATGCAATCAGTCTCGTCCCGGATTTGAACTCGTGTCGCCGTGTCCATTTCCTACGACGATAATAATTACACCACGGGCACCTCGCGTCGTGTAATAGTGTGCTCATCTAGTTGACTATTGCTAATGAGTTCAAGTCTTATTGGATGCTCCATACAGCTGACCTTGAGCCAAACTAACCTAAGCTTAGAAAAGGATTACTTTGCTGATGGCTTCGAGTCTCACTTAGAGCCAAACCTAGGCTCAGTAAATGAAGATAGATAGATAGATAGATAACGAGACATGGGATTATTTCCAGGTTTTATACCTACCATCACTGAGAGTTTGTTTCTCTGCAAATCAATAGCGAATAAGGATAGACAATAGTCAGTAACCAGCGTGTTTTATTTGGTAAATAAAGTATTAAAACCCCCTTCCTCGGGCAGAATTCGAGCTTTGTAGACATGAATGGATGTCAAGTCTAAAAAGGTGATAAGCAGAAAGAATAAACAAGTGTCTGAAAGAAAAGTAAAAGAAAAAGTAAGGAATGGTTGAAGACTTTGGAAAATGTAAAGCATAATTTCATTTAGAACAGTCTAGGTAAACCTTGAACAGAGTCTTCGTGGCACCAAGGAAAAGCGTTTGATGGCAGTCAAAATGGCGGACAATGTTCACATCATTTCGTACTCACTCATAAAATGTTTATTCTATATACATTGAGTTATAAGTCTGCTTCGTCTCATAATCAGATATACTCGTGAATACAACTAAATTCTCTCTCTCTCTCTCTCTCTATATATATATATATATATATATATATATACATCTTTTTTCACACATATACGCGCAGTGTTTCACCCACCCACTCATTTTCACTGTTTCTTTCTATGACTCACTCTCTTAGTATATCTGCTCCATTTTGCCTTCTCCCTTTTGTATCTTTCTTTCTTTCTTTCTTTCTTTCTTTCTTTCTTTCTTTCTTTCTTTCTCTTCAATGCTCTCCGTTTACTTTCTCTCTTTCATTCTCACTTCTTTAACTCTTCTCCAATACAATTTCAAAATCATCCTGTTTCTATAAACTGTTCACCATTTGACCCACTTTTCTAATTTTCCTACCTTTCTCTCTCTCTCTTTCCCCCTCACACTCACTCACACACTCACATACACTCTTTTTATCTCTCTTTCACACACACACACACACACACACACACATATTTACCAACACTCATACACTTTCTCTCCACACACACACATACACGCACACACGCATCTAAGCTTCAAGCGACCTACGTGTCTAGCCACACTGAAGAGTTGTGATACAACGAAACTGTCTGTGGATGACAATATATATATATATATATATATAATTTTCTTTCTTTGTTGAATGGCATATCATCATATGTACTATGACAGTAATTCATACGATATACTATGGTAGATCAATTTTATCTATTACAACGAGGGAATAAGATTATATTGTTACTTCTATTCAGAAAAGAGTAGAAGATTATATATTTCATAATTGCCTCCATTATGTTGAAAATTTAATTTTCAAAAATATGTTCACCAATTATCCCACAGTTCCAAATTGATCTGTCTCAATTGATGAGACTATCTGAAATGTATCATTCTAATAAGAATCTCGTATCAAAGCGAAAATTTCGTAAGACCACACACACACACACACACACACACACACACACTCATATATATATATATATATATATATATATATATATATATATATATATATATATATATATATATATAAATTGGGCTGTGGATACCGTTTAGATGACTTGCCAAGAGTGATGGCCGATAGGGACTGATAACAAGAGACAGTCATGGGAATCAGTACTATCAGCATGACCTGATAATGGTGATGATGATTATGGGATGATGATGAAGAGGAGGAGGAGGATAATGTGTATATGTGAGGTAGATTTTTTTTTGTGGTATTTCGAGGAAACCTTTCCTCTTCGTCTGGCGAAAAGAATAAAAATGAAATATTTTAATTGATAATTTTTTTAAGTTATAAGCGTTATTTACTTATATAGGTCATGTTATTTGTAACAAATATATATACCTACATATATAATTACGATGTTTATTTTAGATATATGAAATGCTTTATATCAACGTGGAAAAGATTTTGAATAAAGCGTGTACGTCATCTGAATAGATGAGGATTATATTCTACACCGAAATAAATTTATAACTACACTTTGACCGTGGTTGAGTTTTCTTCCAATTATATATATATATATATATATATATAATCCTGATACCTTTATGGGTACTATGCTAGAATACACATGTGCTCACATATACAAACACACACATATACACACAAACGCATATATATATATATATATATATATATATATATATATATATATATATATATATATATATATATATATATATATATTCTAGCGTAGTTCTCATAAAGATAACGTGATTATTATGTGAACTTTCTACCAGTAGAAACACTAGAGATATGATAACCATCTGTATATTACTTAATTACACACACACACACACACACACACACACACATATATATATATATATATATATATATATATATATATATATATCCGTATCTTTTTCTCTTACTGCATTTTCACTTCACCACCCTCTCTATTATTTCTTTCTTTTTCCTTCTTCCTGATCAATAACTCTCTCGTTGTCTCTTTGTTGTAAGCGTCGGTCGTTCATGTACTTCCGTTGATCACAAATTGCTTGACTTGCTGTCATCATCCAATGGGTAGGGGTCAGTATTTCCTCAGTAAATGATCTCGGAATAAAGCATTTAATGCTCTGGTAGCTAGGATCGTTTTTAGTGAGCAAAATGCAATTAAACAAGTTACACAAGATCTAGAAAAAAAAGGAAAAAAAAGAATGTATGCATTTAGTATTTACATATAGATATATTCACAATATACAAAGATAAATATATCTTGCTACCTCTATTTGAATCATTCAGGACGTTTTATGAATTTTTATATGTTTTGTTCCTTATTCTTATACTTTTACATATGACGTCATCGATCTTATTTCCTCTTAATATATTGCATTCTGTCATCTATTTCACTCTGTTAGTATCTATCTATCTATCTGTTCATATTCCTCTATCTCAGTCTGTTCATAGATATCTTTGTCTATGCACATAAATATAGATTATATTATCAAATGGTGAACCTTGGGAAATGTAGAGTACCCCTTCCTTATTATTACTCCCAGGTTCACTCGGTCCCGGAATGGTTGTACCTGTAATGGTCCTATATTTGAATCAAATAGATCTGTCTGCAAATTATTGGAATCAGTTCGGAATACTTGATATATAATTAAGAAATTATATGAAAATCTAAGTATAATCCTATATAATGCTCTAAATTAACTTCCAGGCATGAAATAGCCACAAACAATTTGATATGCCATTAAAATCAAACCACCTCGAAACAATCAACAAGAAAAGAAATAAATAAAGAAAGAAGAGGTGGGGGGCGCTTAGTATTGCGACAATCACTAAAGGAAATGAAAATGACGATTCGAGTTCAATTCCTGGATGAGGATGTTTGCACTTAACCTCACACTAGTACCCTTCCGAAAGACATGAATCTGTCTCTTCTCCCTCCTCCACCATCTCAGCCATAAATAAATTGTAGAGCAGACTGTGTTCTTGAGAAGGCAACAAGATGCCCGTGGTGTAATGGTTATTGTCGTAGGATATGGACACGGCGACACGAGTTCAAATACAGAACGAGACTGATTGCATTTCACATAGCACTAATACCCTTGGGAAAGGTATGAATCCAATTATTCTCCCTCCAGCTAGGGGTAAATAGTAGGGCAGACTAGGTTCTTTAGCCTTGGTGGGGCAACAAGTCCAGGAGAAGGAAAACTCTGAATTCAAAACTTGTTAAAACTCCGCTTAAAGATTGACCTTGTGTGATATCCTGCCCGAGCGGAGGGGTTGGTAAATATAAACAAGTGTAGGAGAAGGAAAACACCACTTAAAAGTTGACCTTGTGCCAGATCCTTCTCGCAGCGGAGGGGTTTAATAAATACATATGAGTGTGTTTGAGGGCAAATCTGTCCATTTTGTAGTCCATCTCTACCTATCTATTTGTCTGTCTATCTGTCTAAGATGCACGGCATAAGAGTAATTGTCTGAGGAAAAGGACCAAACAAGACCCAAGTTCAAATCTCGGACGATGTCGTTTGCGTTTCACAGCCGCACTGATGTTTTTGGCAAAGGCTCCAATACATCTCTTCCTCCCTCCTTGCCTGAGGGTAAAATAATTGTACAGCCTGAGCTCTTTAGGAATGATAAGGCAACTGGTATTGAAGAAGGAAAAGCCGTAGAGCGTTCGGCTAGGAACCCGATAAAAATCTACTTGCTAGCATACACCAACATTATGATAGATGTGATGTGACAGCAACCTTATGTCCCTCAAAGACACAGGACGAACTTACATCTCATATCCGTTTATCTGAGAATTAATTTTATTTATTTATTGTAGACTTTTTGACCTCATCTTGATAGTTTTTTGTGTTGTTTCTTCTTCACAACGTTTCGGCCAAATTTTGGGGCCCGTGGCGCAGCGGATAGAGGCGTTGAGCCTCTACAGTTCCAGGTGAGCATTGTCAGAAGATAGCGGTTTCAAATCCTACCCAAGCCGGCCAGAGGTTTACTTGGTCAAAAACGTGGTGCGATAGACAACAACTATGGAAGGTAGTAATTACTGGGGATACGGTTACAAGACTCACCATTCCTATCCGAGGTCGCGGTTAATCACCTGAAGAAGGCCAGAGGTGAAATTTGGCCGAAAAGTAGTGAAGAAGAAACAACACAAAAACTACCAAGATGAGGACAAAAAGTCCGCAATAAATAAAAATTTTAAAAAAGGAAGAATGATAAAACATTAGCTAGAAGGAGCTATCATTGCCACTTGCCCAAGTTTACTTGTACCACTCAGGAGACAGTTTTAAATGTGGCAGGTATTTCGGCCTCACTTTCTATATATATACACAGGGGCCTGACAATATTTTTCGGACACTTTAGTATTGGACTTTCTGAGTACCATAGAGTGGCGAAATTCCTTCAATAGAATAGCATAAACATATAAAGACAATACCTGTAATAAAAATGGAAGAAAATCGATTAGGTAAGGAAAAATATTTAATTTTCATCATTTTTTACAAAACACACGCGACATTATTTTTCGGACATCGTTGAAAAACTGTTAATAGTCTGTAATATCACCTTTCTTCTCAATAACTTTTATCAATCTCTCTTCATAATGATCGAATATATGCACAATAACATCTCTACGTGTTTCTATTAGTTGTTTTCTGGCTCCTAGTATTCGTTCCCATAGTTGAGCCTCTTTCGTTATTTCAGGTCCATCATAGACAAGTTGCGCAAGCATTTCCCAAACATTTTCTATTAAATTTAGATCTGGGCTTCTTACAGGCCATTCCAAAGTAGTCATATTCACTTTACCCATCCATTCTTTCATGAGTTTTGTCACATGGATGCTGCAATTGTCTTGCTGTAGAACGAAATCATTCCTCATCTCTCTTCTTATCCTTGGTAGGGCTTTCTCGTCCAGCAACTGTTTGTAGCTTTCGCTGTTCTGTCGTCCTTTCAGCCACTCCAACCATATATTTCCATTAGCAAAGATCATACCCCAAACCATAACTCCTCCTCCTCCCATCTGTCGTTTGTTCAGTACAACAGGTTCACCCTTTCTCGACCAAGTACACCATCCATCGGGGCCATCAAACTTGAAACGCTTCTCATCAGTAAATATAACCTTTTAAAGTCAACATGTTTTGTTAACCACCTTTTAGCACACTCCAGTCTTGCTCCTTTGTGTTTATTTGTTAGAGTAATTTTTTTCTTAGCCTTTGCATACTTCAAACCAATCCTATGCAGCGTTCTTTGTACTGTTCGGATGTTTACATCCAATTCACATTTCTCCTTCACTTTTCTTGCTGTAACCTTTTCTCCAGATGTCAAAAGCCGTGTCACAGTCCTCTTCATTCTCCTTTCAGTCCTTTTGCCAATTGATCTTTTCCGCCCTCTCTTCTTTTTCCGTTCGGAGTTTGTCTTCAGCATGTATTCGACCGTTGATTTCGACAGCTTCAAATCCATGGCGATCCTTCTGATGCTGAGGCCATCTTCCCGCTTCTTCCGAGCCAAACAAACGACTTCTTTTGAATGCATTTTACCTCATTAAACTTAATTGTTTTGCCAAGAAATGTCCGGACTATTTATGCTGTTAGATTGTACTATGTTAACATAGTAGTTGGGGTGCCAGTGCCCCAGAACAGGGTACAAGCAGAAAGTTTGCATACAGCAACATATGCATGAACATAGCTCTTAATAAAATAGGATTTTTTGTCATGTCCGAAAAATAGTGTCGCGCAAGTTTTCGCAAAAATCACAAAAAACTAAAATTATCAAAGCCAAACTAAAAAAAAATGATTACACTAGTAGTGGATTTTCACTCCTCAACTACGTACTTACAATCACAAAAGTTTTTGGCACTAGTGATCACCTTGAAGTACTTTTTTCAAAGTGTCCGAAAAATATTGTCGGGCCCCTGTATATAGTGTTAAGAGAGAGCGAGAGAGAGTGAGAGAGAGAGTGAGTGAGTGAGTGAGTGAGAGAGAACGAGAGAAAATTTAATGACATAAGAAAATAAAAGTATTATTTAAATTCTTACTTCTCAGAATGTGAAATGGCTCTGGACAATAGGTTCTAATCTTAAATTCGAGAAGTTTTATTTTCTATCTTATTAATTTTGTTTATTAAAAAAAAGCAAGAAAGACAAAATAGAACCCCCCAAAATAAATATAGAATGTCCGTTTTGTTTTGCTTTATTTGTTTTAAGCTTCAAATTTTATTTGGTATGTTTGGTTAGATTATTTCATTTTATGGCATACAAACACTTGATGGTTATATAATGCCAAATCTTCTTAGATGTATCTCTGCAGAGAGGTAAGACCCCCGGCAACGAGTGTCCAAAATATAACACAGTACAATCTGATGGTGAGGCTCCAATCCTCGAGCTTTGGGGAATTTGGAGCACGTTTTCATTGATATTACTCCTAGGCCAACCCTGACACCGAGTGGTAGTACCTGTTTGTGTCCCATCTATTGATTAAATAGAACTAGTGTCCTGGTTATGACATAAAACCGCATCTAATGATGAGGCTTCAGTTCAAGAGCTTTGAGGGAATTTGAAGTACTCCTTTATTGCCATTATTAACAGGTCCACTCTGACCCGAAGTAATGATACCTGATAGGGTCCAATCATTAGCCAAACTGTTTGACCCTTTAACTGTGTACAAATAAATGACTGATGTTAAATTGAATTGTTAACATCGAATCGCAGCATTTGAAACCATTTAAATCTACAACCAAATGAGCCCTGGCTCGTTTAAAAATGTTACCTACAAACTATTAGTTAAGAAATCATATTTAATATAGGTATAAAAAGGATTTTGCATTATGTAGTTTACTAGGGTTGATATCCAATTAAACCTAACCAACCAACCAACCTGCATATATATTATGATTTTTGAGCAAATAGTTTGTAACTTTATTTTTAAATAAGTGAGAGCTCATTTGTTTGCACACAGTTAAATTTCAAGTATTGCAATATACTGTTTGCATGCAACGCAATGGTTTTAAGTATTGCGATTCTACACTGATGGTGTTATTGAATATCAGTCATTTGTTTCAGTTTAATGGTTTCCCATATTGCTATCTAATACTAACAGTTTTATTTGCCGAAAGTTAAATTATATCAAATATTGCTATTTATTGTTTGCACACTGTTAAACGGTTTCAAGTATTGCGGTTTAGTAAAAATAATTCTATTTAATGATAATTCTATTTAATATTGATAATGGAATTAAGCGAGTTGACATAAATGGGATGCTAACAGGTACTACCACTTGGAGTTAAAGTGGACCTGGAAGTAATGACAATAAAAAAGCACTCTACATTCTCAAAGGTCCATGAGTGGAGCCTCACCATAAGATTGTTTTGCGTCATATCCAGAATACCCGTTGAGGGTGGGGGTCTTATCTCTCTGCAGAAATGCAGTTAGCGTATTCTACAGACCCATCCGACAGAGCTATCAAATTTTATAATCGATCTTATCAACAATTTGATCAAGTCTAATTCAGATGAAATCCAGATCTTAGATTATTTTGCTTTTCATCGAGAATTTGATACAGAATCATAGAATATTCCTTTTCTCTCAGAAGCTAAGTTCCCTCTTAATTTAGCAATCTTTTTAGTACATATATATATATATGAAAAAATATATGAAAATAATATACAATATGAAAATAATATACTGTGGAAGTTGAGTTGTTGAAGATAATTCATTCCAAACTTATGTTCGACAAACGATTTGTTCCAAAATTGAAACATTGCTGTTCCGGTAGACTCGGCCAGTCGTTCGGCCGTGTTCGGTTTGCCTCCTCACTCATTCACGCGCGTTCCATTTTCATCGGCTCGACTTGTGTGTTTGAATTCTAAAAATTTGATTAATCACTGTGGCATATTTCAGTCAAACTCTGAAAGTCGTTCGATAACCGAGGTTCCACAATACACACACAAACACACACACACATATACATATATATTATTTTCTGTTATTTAGTCGATATCTTTAACTTATTATTCAATCTAATTTGTTGTATCTTGCACACACACACACACACACACACACATATATATATATATATATATTATATATATATATATATATATATATATATATATATATATATATATATATATATATATATATATATATATATATGCGTGTGTTGCGGGGTATGCTAACCAGTATAGAATAAAAAAAACTCTAAACTTAAACCTGTAAATCTCCAGTTGAAAATTGATCTTGTGTAACATCCGGCTCATGTGGAGGGGCTGGTATATATATATATATATATATATATATATATATTGCTCTCCAGAACTCTTTTAATGATTCATTCTGAAAGGTCTCAACTCCCTCCGTCTCTTTTTCAGGTTCTTTGAGATTGTTCCGATGATTAGTAACATTGATACTTCCATGTTTCCCAGCTTGTTTTATTCTTCTGATTTTCCTTCACTTTTATTCTGATAGAATAGCGAAGTTTTCAAGTTGGCAAGTTCAATGCGCGCTTGGCGTAACGGTTTTCCTCGAAGGAAATGGAATCAGCACTCCGTGTTCTATTCCAGGATGAGGCTATTTGTTTCATCAACTCTGCTTAATACAAGTAATTTGCTCGCAATTATGTTTCAAATAATTTTATCGGATACAAATAATTTGTACACAATTATATGTTTTCAAGTAACTATTCCTATTTAATCGTAATAAGCATTATTATGTGGTGTAATGGTTAAAGTGATGGACTGCGGAATCGTAGTAAGCGAGTTCGTACTCCAGTCGCGCTTTTGCGTTCACTTTCGGGCAAATACCCTTGGGAAAGGTATGAACTCCCTTATCCTCCCAGATATAGGTTAAATAGTAACACTACTGTTCTTCTAAGAGAATGTCCTTGGCATTAAATAACCTACAAAGGTTGATATGCCATTAAACAACCAAACTTATGTTATATTTCAAGTATTTAAACACATGTTTGAACCATAAATGGAATATTTAGAAATATTACCACTCCGGATCAGAGTGAACCTGGGAGTAATGGCAGCTGAGTGGTTATTCCACATCCCCCAGATTTAACGTCATACCGAAGACATCTCTTTTTTTTTTTTTTTTTTTGGTGGAGGAAGAGTATTACCGATAAAGCAGTCGGCATATTCAACTAGACAGTTGTAAGAATATTACTTGAAAAACTCAACATGGTCAATTCCATATAAAAAGACTTTTTATCATTAAGGGTTTTCGACCTATTGTCTTCATATTTATTGTTATTTTCCCACGTTTCGGCCGATATGTCCTCCGGCCTTCTTCAGGTGTTTGTCGAACTCGGGAACCTTGTGAAAAAATTGCATGTAAAAAATAAATGCCGACAAGGGGCTACCGGCAGTCTTTTCTCTCTCCTCCCCCCCCCTCTCTCTCTCTCTCTCTCTCTCTCTCTCTCTCTCTCTGATACATTAAAACAAGTGCTATCTACTAGAATCGAAGTCACTAAAAATGTTTCTCTAAATTTTGGAGATGAAGCTTGATAATCTTTTGCACTTAGGGTATTCATTTTTATTGTTATATCCACAACGTTTCGGTCGATGCTTCCTTCGGTATTTTTCAGGTGTTACTTTTCGAACTCAGTTGCCTACATGTAGCATATCAGATAAAAGTCTATGAGCTTTTTAGTGAAGTTGTCTGGAGGTTACAGGTTCAATCCTGACTACAGGTAAAAATAAAAAGGAATGCTTACTGTAGCTTAACACTTTTACTTGGTTATGGTCAACAGGATTAGAACAATCACCTCCCCACGTAGATAAAATAAAGGGTTCGTTTCGAAGTTCCGTGCAGGCTCCCGAGTTTGACAAGAAACAACTGAAGAAGGCGGAAGGATACCTCGGTCGAAACGCTGTGAATATAACAATAAAAGTGAAAACAATACTCTGAATTCTCTAACTGATAAAAATCCCTAACAAGGATCAGCTAATTTAGCTTGCTGACCATTACACTTCGAGGGGTTCTTAAATCAAATTGATTTAACAAACCCATGTAAAAATCATATGATTTTATGCTCATACAAAAATCATGTGACTTTGTGCCCATATAAATACCATATGACTTTATACCCATATAAAAACCAAATGATTTTATCATCATATAAAAACCATATAACTTTAAGCACATATAAAATTCATTTGATTTTATTCCCATATGAAAATAATATGACTTTATGCCCTTATAAATGCCATATGACTTTATGCCCATATAAAAACCCTATGACTTTATCCTCATATAAAAACCATATGACTTTATGCCCATATAAATACCATATGACTTTATCTATTATTCTTAAAAAAATATTTACTAAACTGTCTGAAATCGCAGGTGGTGGGGTACTTTTACTATTTTGACCCGAGCTCACTGCTTGCTATGACCGACCGTGTTCCTCATAGATACGTTCTCCTTCACTTTCATCCATCTTTTACTTTATCTAACAAAATCTCTTTTCTTCTTTTGTCATCTTTTCTATTTCATCTTCTCCTCATCTCTCTCTCTCTCTCTCTCTCTCTCTCTCTCTCTCTCTCTCTACACCGCGTGAGCTCATGACTTATCTCAAAACGATTCATTAGAATAATCACCACAGCTCGAATCCTTCAAATAAAAGTCAACTGTGTTTAATGACTCCATTTAAATGAACTAATTCGCGCTTTTTAATCTATAAACAATGTCCATGTTATGTCTCCGAGGTGACAGTCTCAATAACATTCTTATAGAAATCCATTTAAACAATTGAATAAGAGCAAAAAGATAAAAAAAAAGAAAAGATACATTCGAAAATTCCAAAAGAAATGTCAATGTTAATTATTTTGTATTTGTTCTGTTTCTCCCAATTAACCGACTCAACTTCCGTTTCGTTTTAAGTCCAGTTCTTTTCTGTTTCTCATTCGTAATCATGTTGACGATGATCCTGTCTAAATCGGATTATAACTGACCTTTTCAGTAGTCTTCGGCGAATTAAAGGATTACAATCAAACTAAATCGCCTGTACTGTAAAATGGTTTGTCCATTTATTGATAACGACTTCAACTTTCCTTAATTAAAGATATTTCATTTCTCCTGTAAATTTACTTTCATTTTAATTCCTGAGAACTTCTAGTTCACTTCCTGGATATGACACTAAACAATCTGATAGTGAGGCTCCAGTCCAAAAGATTTAGGGAATGTGAAGCAACCCTTCATTGTCATTACTGCCAGGTCTACTCTGACCCGATGAGGTAATACTCGATGGGGTTCCATCTATGGGTTAAATCAAACTAGTATTCTGGGTATGACACTAAACTGCATCCTGAGGCTTTGGGGATTACCAGGCTCTCTCTGTTAGGGCCGCATCTATGGGTCAAATAGAATTATTCCTGTTACATAGTAATACTTCAAGCCGTTGGTTACATAGTAATACTACAAGCCGTTTAACCATATTTACCAACCCCTCTGTTCGGGCATGATATGACACAAGGTCAATTTTTAAGCGGAGTTTAACAGGTTTGATTTCAGAGTTTTCCTTCTCCAAGGCTGAAGTTTTCCTTCACCAAGGCTGAAGAACCTAGTCTGCCCTACTATTTACCCCTAGCTGGAGGGAGAATAATTGGATTCATACCTTTCCCAAGGGTATTAGTGCTATGTGAAATGCATTCAGTCTCGTCCAGGATTTGAACTCGTGTCGCCGTGTCCATTTCCTACGACGATAACCATTACATCACGGGCACCTCCTTCAAGCCTTTTAACTGTGTGAAAATTATAAATAACTATACAGAAACAATCTGTGTGCAAACAAATGTCTGATGTTCAATTGAAATGTTAATGTTGACTATCAGTATTTAAAACCATTTAACTGAGTATAAACAATTGATTTATATCAAATAGAACTATTAGTGTCGACAATATTTGATACCATTTACCAGAGTACAAACAAGGGATTAGTGTTTAATTGAATTGTTAGTGTTTTAGAGCAATACTTGATTAATTAAATGATTTTAAAGAAATGAACTATGGTTCGTGTAAAAATGTTACCTACAAATTATTTGTTGACAAATCCTATATATTTAATGTATGTATAAACAGGGTTTGGCATTAAATAACCAACAAGGGTTTATATGCTATAAAACCTTACCAACCTAATACTTCAAATTACTTGCCAAACTAAAATATGTTTAATGTGATGTCTCGTTCCACATGAGAGAGATAAAATCAGTGAAAAATCGATGTATATCTTATACAGTTCATATTTATCCCACCCCTCTACTATGAGAATGTTGTGACACAAGACCAATTTTTCAACGGTGTACCGAGTAAGGAAGCAAAAATAGGAATATTCTAGTATAATAGTAAACGTCTTCATTATAAAACAAGATTAGTCTTAATTTAAAAAAATAGACATCAAAATAAGAAGATAGACACAAAGCAATGAATTTACTCAATATAACTGCCGACTTTTTTTTTCAATTATGGTATCAACAGACCTTCCAAACGATTGCGCGTCTTCAAACTAAATTCTTCAGACAATTTATTCAATTCCTTCTCAACAGCAGTCTTAAGCGAATCAATATTTGGATGGGAAGTTACATTTCTTTTGTTTTCTAAATCGCCCCATTTAACATAATCAAGGTCTGAGCTTAAATTTTGTTTAATTGTCCTTATAGTTTGCTTGTGGACTTTCAATTCATTAGCCTGCTTTCTTATTGACGTTGTGGGGTCCTTCTTAATCACCGTAGCGAGAGCAATAACGAAAACCTTCTTTTTGTTCTTTATTTAATCCTCTACTCTATTTTCCTTTGCTTTGTATACCGTAGATAAAGAAAATTAACTTGGTTTCGGCGTTAACCAAATCATAGATTTTTTGTCGTTTCCTTTCTTTCTCAATCATATTTGGCTGAATCTTAATTAAAAACTGCTTGATTAGTAGAGCTAATCACTTGAATTTAGATTTATCAGGTTTTTTAAAGAATTATACTAATCTGATTTTTAAAACATTTTTAAAAATCATTCCATATCTTGCTACCGTACCCTGTAGTGTTGGTTTGAATTCAGAGGTTTTTTCGGGGGAATACTGTACGCATAGTGGTTAACGTGACATCTTGGTAAGCGAGTTTGACTTGCTAGGGAATTATTTCATTCACTTTTGGGCTAATACCCTCAGGAAAGGATTGGTTGTTTTGGTTTCGTTATTTAACGGCATTTCAACTTTCATGGGTTATTCAATGCCAAAGCCATCATTGTAAAAGAACAGTAGTGATACTATTTAACTGATAGCTGAGGAGGGGGAGATAAGAGGGTTCATACTTTTCCCCAAGGTATTTATTCGAAAGTGAACCTAAGAGCGTGGAATAATTTCGAAACAGATCTATTTGAACCAAAGATGAAATCCGAACAAGTACTACCACTCCGGAACAAAGTGGACCTGGAAGTAATGGCAGACTCGTCAGATCTCCTCAACTCGAGCCTTACTATAAAATGTAGTTTAGTAGTGCACCCAGGACACCCCTTTTTAGGGAAGATCTTAACCTTCTGCAGAAGATAGTCTGCTACACCGACAAGGGCATTAAACCTGTTTGAGATAATGAAGTGTTCATCGTTTTAAAATCATTGTGAAAATAAATTTTTGTTTCGAATGTGACTGGATACCATAATTGTTAAACTTCGGCATAAAATGACCACACATGATGTTAATCAACCAGTTCTTAATTTGTGAAAAAAATACATATAACAGATAAATAAGGGATAGCTAGCATTCTTCTCTGTCCGAGACGATAAGACGAGAGTTATCAACTGGGATTTTCATCTCCCGTGTGTTGCGACTAGCAATTGGATTTCCGTGTCAAGGGACTTTTTGTGGGAGGGTAGGGGTACAGATAGGAAAGTCTGGGGTAGGAGATTAAATAGATTGGAACAGAGACTGGAGTGATTTGAACCTGGTATGGTTAAGTTTATTTAGTTATTTACTAAGCTTAGTCGTGGCACAAATCCAGAAGTATGGAGTACCCAGTGAGAATCGATCTCACTAAAATGGTTTGGTAATTTAGCTTGCTAACTAGTGCTTTACGAGAGATACTCAGGTTGAGTTCATTTTCATATTTACCCAACCCCTCCGCTCGGGTAGGATATGACACAAGGTCAATTTTTTAAAGCAGAGTTGAACAGGTTTGAATTCACAGTTTTCCTTCTCCTAGACTAGTTGCCTTACCAAGGCTGAAGAACCCAGTCTGCCCTACTATTTACCCATAGCTGGAGGGAGAATAATTGGATTCATACATTTCCCAGGGGTATTAGTTGAGTTTATTTTACCATCGCAAAGGAAAAGAAGGACGATCGAAAGAAAAGAAAATTTGAATGCGAGGAAGGACGGAAGTTATTACCCGTAAAAATAAGAAAAGATAGGAGGCGAAGAAGGGTGGAACAAAGGAAGGAAGGAAGGAAGGAAGCTATTATCCATTAAAAAAGTGGAAGAAAATTATTACACTTAAGAAGAAAGATGGAGAAAAAAGAAAGAAGGAAGGAAATTAATACCCATGAAAAAAAATGAAAGAATGAAAGAAAAAAAGAAATTATCATAAGCAAAGGAAGAGAAAAGAAAGGGGAGAAGCAAGGAAGAAGGAAGAAGAAAATAAAGAAAACAGAAGACGGTAGTTACCCCAAAAAATCACTGTATTAAAATCCCTAAAATGCCTTTTATCCTGAAAAGAAAATTTCTCATTACCCTGTATTGAAGCTAGGTTGCTTAAACGACACACACACACACACACATACATATATATATATCAGGGAGCCCTGAGTTCAATCCCAGGTCGAGTCATACCGAAATACAGTCGGCCTACTTACTATATATATATATATATATATATATATATATATATATATATATATATATGCTGCTTTATTTTTTATTAATTTTACTTTTAATTTATATTTTTGTTTGTGTGGTTGAAAAGAGCAAACAAGGAAAACTATGTGAATTGTTTTCTACTTTACGAACAACAGAACTTAAGTGAATCCAGAAATTAACCAAAAGATTTTTGGTTTCTAGGGATTTCAGTTCTGTCTCCAGCCATTCTCAGAAGTGTCATAATTTGTTTATATAGAATTTGAACAAGGTTAATTTTCATTGTCTCAATCTTTAGTAAGAACAAGCCTTTTTACATATTTGTTTTTGTACTATTTTAACTAAGCTGGTGTTGTCACTGAAGCATCGTGCAACAGTCACGATTCAAAAGAGAATGATGTCGGTTGGTGTCGCGTCAGATAACACCATACTACAGTATGAGAAAGCGTTTAATTTGAATTACGTAGTGCCTTCAATAGGTTTCCAGCCTTTTTTGTACGGGAATTTAAAATTGTCGTCGACTCTTGAAAATTTACTATGTTATTGCTATACATCTTACGAGATGAGGGACCAATTTTTATGATTTCAGCTTCAAATGAACAGCTACAACAGCAATTGGAATACACCCTACTAAAGCCTGATTGTCACAGCTGGTGAATTTCAAAAATGCAATCTGGACGGAAGGATACTTTAGAAGTACGATATGCAATAAAATTCTGTTTTAACCTTGGAAAAAATGCCGCCACAGAAACGTATGGAATGCTTCAGACTGCTTTTCGACCATCTAGCATGAATCGAGCATCAGTTTTTGAGTGGCATAAGAGATTCAAGGAAGGCAGGGAGTCTTTGAGGGATGATGGGAAGTGTGTGAGGTGGATGGAAGTCAATACATCAGAGTTGATTGGCCAAAGGGTTAGGGTTAGGGTTACTATATTGAGGTTTTAAGGGAGTTCAGGAAGAGATTCCTCGGGAAGAGGCCAGCACTCTTCAAATCGGGTCACTGGCATTTCCACCAGGACAATGCTCCAGTCCTCAACTCCATCCTAGTCACTGACTATTTGACCAAGATGGGCATCAAGACTGTTCCTCACCCTCTCTATAGTCCAGACCTTGCTCCCTGTGATTTTTGGTTATTCCCTAAGCTCACAGGCTGTCGTTATGAGACAATTGAGGAGATGAAAGAGGCTGTGACGAAGGTCATTGACCCGCTCACACAAGAGGACTTCCATGGGGCCTTCCAGGAGTTTTTGTAACGGTACAACAAGTGCATTGCAGCTGGAGGAGATTACTTCGAAGGGGACTAGAGTTTCATTTGTGTACTATCAATAAAAGTGCCCATACGAAAAAAGTCTGGAAACTTATTTAATGATCCTCGTAAGTACATTTAGAACTTCATGTTTCTGCCCGAAGATTTTATTGAAGGTTGTTTTTTTTTTATTACATAGTGAAGACTACTAGTATATCGATTCTTTCTTACTGTTGGTTGTATGTAAAATCTGGATATTTTCGACCAGAATTTAACTTTTTCGGCGTTTCTAGTCGTATGTGCTTGTTGAGATAAATTCTGATCACACTCTAAGGGGAAAGGTGTAAGATAAGGCGTCTTGATAAGATACTTGTATTTTGTTCTGTATAAGAATTTGACGGTGGGAGCAACGTTCTCCAAAGAAGCGCATGAATTCTTATGGCATTCGTTTGGCGAATGGGAGTTATTTTTCTTTTATATGGAGACGGGTTTTGACTAATTACTACGTGAGAGGTTTTAATCTTTTGTAGAAAATACTTTGTTTAATACGTTTTCAAGAGTTGACTGGAGAAGTGTATGGACATGTAATACGTTTTAATGTACGTCCAAATGTTTGTAGTTTACGTGAGTCTGACTGCAATATTTACCAACCCCTTGAATTCAGAGTTTTCCTTCTCCTAGACTAGTTGCCTCACCAAGGCTGAAGAACTTAGTCTGCCCTACTATTTACCCATTGCTGGAGGGAGAATAATTGGATTCATACAGGAGAATAATTGGATTCATACCCAAGGGTATTAGTGCTATGTGAAATGCAATCAGCCTCGACCAGGATTTGAACTCGTGTCGCAGTGTCCATTTCCTACGACGATAACCATTACACCACGGGCACATCATGATTGCAATAAAATAAGTTATTGGTCTTTTTATCATTGATGTGGGAATGAGAAGTCAGGTCCATTTAAGTGAACTTCCATGTTCTGCAGTCATTGCTGTCTTTATTGTTGTTATGGGTTCTTTCCAAGGGCTTTGTCTATTTGGTTGTCAACGATAAAGTTAAGGAAGCTGTTATTTGTTGGTGTTTGTTTGATATTAGAAAGTTTTTTGAGGAATATTGTACACGTGGAAGAGATTAATACGTTCTACTTATAAAGTTGGGCTTTTGTTTTTGTTTTTATAACGGCGATTTTATAGCGATCTGGGCATTCTCTATTTCGAGTTTAAACGACTTGTAAGCTTTTTATATAGTATTATTATCGACTGAAACATCAAAGAAATGAAGAGAGAGAGAGAGAGAGAGAGAGAGAAAGAGAGAGAGAGAGAGTGAGATAAGAGAGCAAAAAATATATATTCTAGATGGCCAGAGAACACGTTAGAAACACATTATAAAAGCTAAAGCTGATGCTAAAGATGATTCTATCAAGAAAAGGATGAGGAAGTCTAATTAACATTCTATAGTTATCTCTTTCTTTTTTAAGACATTCACTGACGTGTATAGAATATATATATATATATATATATATATATATATATATATATATATATATGAAGGGTGATTTTTTTCTTTTTTTATTGTTGGTTCAAAGAAAGAAAAAAGTATATAATTCAAAATGAATAGATCCACTAAAAGATTTTTATGTTTTTAGAATAATTTATTTCGTTCCTACATACATGTATGTTTCTAGCTTGTTGCTTTCGTCAGCGAACATACGGGACAAATATTCGACTAAAAAGCCTGCACGAGGGAGTTCGAGTCTCACTGGGTGCCCCATTCATGTGGCCTTGTGCTACATATGTTCTCTAAAGAAAGCAACAAGCTGGAAATATACACGTAGGTAAGAACGAAATAAATAATTCAGAAAAAGTACATATATATATATATATATATATATATATATATGTGTGTGTGTGTGTGTGTGTGTGTGTGTGTGTGTGTGTGTTTGCCAACCCCTCAGCATGAGCTAGATGTAACACAAGGGCAACTTTTTAATCGGAGTTTTACAGGTTTGCATTCAGTTTTCCGTCTTCAAGACCGGTTGCCATACCATGCTTAAAGAGCACAGCCTGACATACTATTTACCCATAGCTGGAAGAAGAATAGTTGGATTCATGCTTTTCTCAAAGGTAGTAGTGCTATGTGAAATGCAAACTGCCTCGTCCAAGATTTGAACACGAGTCGCCAAGCCTATTTCCTATGAGGATAACATTTACACCACGAGTGTCACTGTCTGTCTTTTATTCTGTCAGCCTGTCTATCTGTCTCTCTATCTCCCTCTCTCTCTCTCTCTCTCTTTATATATATATATATATGTGTGTGTGTGTGTGTGTGTGTGTGTGTGTGTGTGTGTGTGTGTGTGTGCGTGCGTGTGAAGACGAAACAATCGATGAAAATGTTGATAAATCAGTTCTATTCATACGTATATATATATATATATATATATATATATATATTAAAATGAACAGGTCCGCAAATGATTTTGAATGTTGCATTTAGATTTTTATTATTTCATATATTTGTCCTCCATACATATTTCAGACTAAATGATAAATCTCCTGAAGAAAATGTAAAGTCTGAAACGTGTAGAGCACATGTATATGGAATAATTAAAACCTAAATACTAAATTTAGATTCATTTGCTGATCTGTTCATTAATATATATATATATATAGAGAGAGAGAGAGAGAGAGAGAGAGAAAGAAAGAAAGAAAGAAAGAAGGAAATACTTTTATACAAGACTTTGGGCTTTCGTCATGAAAACAGACCCTGATGATATAGGTGCTTCTGTTTAGAAAGGAATGAAGAATTCTAGTAAATATTTTTTAGTTATCCCCTTTTTATTGAGAACTTAGTGGATTCAAAATATGCGGTCAGTTCAAAAGAAAACCCCACTAAATTATTTTTCAATCATACTTAGTATTCTTTCCAGCAAAGTGCTTTATTCTCTACGTTAGAGCATTTTTAGTGTATTGCTCTAATAAAATTCTCGCTATGATGGGTCCTTTTTGCTTGCTTACAGTTATATAAATTCATCAAATGAGAGTTTTAGCTATATATATATATATATTCGCTCATTGGTCCAGTGGGTAGAGTGTTCGCCAATAGTCCGGGAGACCAAACACTTTAAGAATGGTACTTGATACCTCCTTGCTAAGACTCAGCAATACAAGGTACGTATCAAGGGTAAACTGGAGCAATCCGGGGATAGGAATAGCGCTCTCCCCTACACCTCGGTGTAGTAGCAATTGAAAAGAGAGCCTTCTGGTGGGCCTCAACTAATACCACCAACTTTATATATACATAAGGAGAAACTGAAGATTTTTGTAAATCGGACAAGATGATTGAAATAAGTGGAAAAGTGAATAAACTAAACACTTACAACGGGTTTAGTAGAGATATTTCGTTCTTTATTCAAGGAAGAACCTCTTCAGACTCTGTAGTATGTGTTTAGTTTACCCTCTTTTCCACTTATTTCTATCATATAAGTATGAAACATATATATATATATATATAGAGAGAGAGAGAGAGAGAGAGAATTAAAGCCATGTCTTTATATGTGGGCGTATAAAAGTAATGTAATAAACGTTAGAGTAATTGATTCACAGTTTAGACATAATTATATCAAATTGAAATCTTTCAGCCGTACACACTCGGTGTTCTTAATTTCATTCCCGCCTTTAATCTTTCATCTTCCTTCGCTTACTCCAAATTCCTCATTCCCTTCTTTTTTTTCCTTGATTTCGTTTAAGTTCTGTTCTCTTCTTCATCGTCTTTGTCTTTTTGGTGTCTCACTCGAGACAATATTCAACGAGCTTCGCTTGCAGATCATTGCTCGGGAATTCGATTCTCACTGAGCACATCACCGTTCTATCCTTGTGCTAGACACAACAGACCCCCTCCTCCCCCCTCTCTCTCTCAATTTCTTCTTCTTCTTCTTCTTCTTCTTCTTCTTCTTCTTCTTCTTCTTCTTCTTCTTCTTCTTCTTCCTTGTGGGTCGAATGGATCAAAACATGAATTTAAAAGAAAAGTGAGTTTATGAAGAAAAAGTGAGTTCATATAAAAAATTGTTACAAATCATATATAATTCATATATGTAAACCGGATTTGGCATTGAATAACCCATAGCGGTTGATATGCCGTGAAACTCAAACAAATAAACAAATTTCTTCTTCTTCTTCTTCTTCTCTCTGATCCACTTTGAATCTTTCTATCAATTTTCCTCTTTCTTTCCTTTTATACTTTCTTTCTTTCATAATCTACTCTCTCCCAAACTTCTTGCACTCTCTCTCTCTCTCTCTTGCTCACACACATACACACGCAAACACACTTGTGATATTATTTTACACGATAATGGTACACATTTGCATTTTTAGCATTACATTGGGGACCCTAAGGCTGGTAAGCGATTCTCCAAGAGCTTTCGATAACTCCAGTGATGGTTAACGAGCCTTGAAACCATGCATAATCACCTCTTATTTTTCTGCGGACCAAGCTGTTCATGTATAGAATTTAGATGCTGAATTCTCGAACGATAGTTGCATAAAAATGAAGCTGAACATGAAAGGTCACTTGAATGGACCTGACTTATCCTTACATCAATGACAAAGCACTACACTCTCGGCAGATGGCCCCAAATTTCCATTCGGAGAAAATCTACACTAGGGATCATTCCTAATAGAACTCTCCTCAGTCAGTTGGATACACTCAAAGCTATGTGAGTATATATATATATATATATATATATATATATATATAGTTTACCACTTATGAATAAAATATGAATATACAATATCGGTAATAGATCATACAAGTTAAGATAGCGAGCACATTGACTCAACGACGCTTGGTGACTTCGGCCCGATGATCATATTGCCAAGGAACTCTCACTCACCAAGCGCCATTGAATCTGTGTTTACGTTAGCTTGTATATATATATTCGCAAATATATGTTCATACACACACACACACACACACACACACACACACATATATATATATATATCATGCATACATGCGTACATATATGTACATATACATATAGAAACACACACACATAAACACACATACTTATATTGCCCGGTCAGCTGGAGCTGTAGAATACACCGATTGCTTCTCTGCAAAGGGTTAAGCCTCACCCCCACTTTAGTGAGTGTCCTGATATGATACTAAACAATCTGATGGTGAGGTTCCAGTAATGTTAGAGCTTTAGCAAATACGGAGTACCCCTTCATTGCTATCGCTCCCGAGTCCACTCTGACCCGTAACCGCAAATAGGAAAAGTTTTTGCATGAAAAGAGTGCTCGATGTTATTCAAGCAGAGCACTATGAACCAATGAAATATTAGAATTATGGACACAATAAATCTATAACTTAAGTTCGTGAGTTTTTCACAATCTTCAGACGGGCATATCGTAAAAATAACCAGTCTCGTGTCTCTATAGCATGTGATTAAGTCACGTGATATGGTATTGTTGCGGGAGAGATTCACACGAAAGAATGAAATGATAAAGTGTTAGAACACTTGACATTCAGACGAGTTGTCCGTCAAAAATAGAGGAGAATAAAACATGGTATTAAACCTGGTCAGATGGTAGATAGAAAAAGTGATATTTCTCTAAACTTAGATATTACTTTGGTAAATGTATATATATTTGTCTCTGCCTCCCACTAGACACAATGTCATGACACAAGGTTGTCTTATAGTGGGGATTTAGGAAGGGGAAAGTCAGGCACGAGATGAGGCTCGAGTCTTCTGGATTTATGCTGGTCAATTTCTCAGTGTAATGTGAGTCAGATTAGCCTCCTGTTTGACTTGGACTCACTCGATATATTACCTGACTCCGGCACGTATGCCTGCTCATAGCTTGAACCAGACCCGAGAGTCTAGTGCTATCCTATCCTTGTCAATGATTCTTTGCTCACCCGACGGTGACCCCGCTGAAGCCTGGAGACATTTGGCCTTGAATCTATCATTGACCTTGATACCCCATCCGGCACGAATGCCAGACGACCCTGCTAAAAAGCCGGGGAAGGATACTTAGGTATATGTATATTAAGTATATAAATTATTTGTCGCTACCTCCCACCAGACAGGACTTGACACAAGGTCAATGACACGATGGTCGGCTTAAAGTAGGGATTAGGGGAGGGGAATGTCGGGCACGAGCGGAGGCTCGAACCCTGCTGGTCAATACTGGTCATCGGCCAACGAATGCAATATGGGCCTGATGAGCCTCGCTGGTCTTGGACCCAAATCTGGGTCCAGGCACGTAAGCCTGATTATAGCTTAAACTAGACAGCAAGGTCTAGTGCTATACATAGGGGACAAAGGTGTCAATGTTGCAGCTCGCCCACCCGAAGGTGGCCCAGCCGAAGCTGAGGGCCTTTCCGCCTCGAATCTGCCATTGATTTCGATACTCCATCCGGCACGAATGCCAGACGGCCCAGCCAAGGCCGGAGAAGTATACTTAGGTATATGTATATTAAGTATATAAAGCTGCTGTGTGATATTTGTCGCTGCCTCCCACCAGACAGGACTCGACACAAGGTCAATGACCCGACGGCCGAAAATAGTTGGGATTTAGGGGAGGGGAAGATCAGGAATGAACCGAGACTCGAACCCTGCTGCTCATTGACCCACTAAGTGCAATATGGGCCTAATGAGCCAAGCTGTATCACGAACCCAAATCTGGGTCCGGGCACGGATGCCAGGTTATAGCTTAAACTAGACAGCAAGGTCTAGTGCTATACATAGGGGATAAAGGTGTCGGTGTTGCAGCTCGCCCACCCAAAGGTGGCCCAGCCGAAACTGAAGGCCATTCAGCCTCGAATCTGACATTGATTTCGCTACTCCATCCGGCACGAATGCCAGACGACCCAACTAAAAAGCCAGGGAAGTATAGTATTTGTCGCTGCCTCCAACCAGACAGGACTTGACACAAGGTCAAAAGCCCGAAGGCCGATTAAAGTGGGGATAAAGAGGAGGGGAAGGTCGGGCACGAGTCGGCTGGGGCTGCAGAATATACCGACTGATTCTCTGCAGAGGGATAAGACTCCCCTAACGAGTGTCCTGGATATGACACTAAGCAATCTAATGGTGAGGATCCAGTAATGCAGGAGTTTGGGTGAATACGGAGTACCCCTTTTAATGACATCACTCCCAGGTTCACTCTGGCCCTGAGTGGTTGCACTTGATTGGGTCCTATCTGGGGATTAAATCGAACTAAACAGTGTACTTCTAATAAACTGAATTGTTTGAAATAGAACTGTTTTGATATTTAAACTGCATACTTAGGCTAAACTAAATTGTTTAAAATAGTACTGTTTATATGTATAAAAATCGATTTGGTATTAAATAACCTGCAATGGTTGATATGCCATAAATCCAAACCAAATCTTATCAAAAACTCATGAAGTAGATTCTGTTGCTATTTAGTTCTAACAATTTCACATCAGTTATTTGCTTGCACACAGTTATACATATATAGATGATTTGTAGATGAGTGGTTTGTAGTTATTTAAATTTTAGATCAGTTGGAGCTAATTTGTTTGCCCTCAATTAAGTATTGCTATTGTTTGCACCCAGATGGTTTCAAGTATTTCAATGTAACACTAGTAATTTTATTCAGAATAGATTATTTTGTTGCACACGGTTAAATGGTTTCAAGTATTGCTATGTAGCACAAATGATTATATTCAACATTAGTAATTAATTCACGAACAGTTCATTGGTTTCAAGTATTGCTATGTAACACTAACAATTGAATTTAATATCAGTCATTTGTTTACACACAGTTAAAGGGTCAAACAGTTCTATTTGACCATGAATTGCACCCTAACAAGTACTAACACACCGAGTGGCAATAAAGAGACATTCCATATTTCTAAGAGCTTTGTGAGTGGAGCTTCACCGTCAGATACAGTTTATTGTCATTCATTGTGAGTCATACTTCTCAAAATTCGGTACCATTCAACAGCCCCAGCCGACTGGGTTAAGATTATCTTGTTGATAGCCTTAATATGTGTTCCCATCAGAGATATAGTTATTATCAACCTTGACCTTATCGTAAATCAGACCATTCAGTTAAAAAATTTAAATAAATTTTTCAGAACTTAGATATATTTTTTCCCAAAAAATAGTTTTGATTTGATTTCTTTATTTATTGGCACGTCAAGCTTCGTGGAGTTTTTAATGCCAAAGCCATCCTAGTAGAAGAATATTGGTGGTACTAGTGAACCTAGTGTTGGAGGGATAAGGGAAATCATATCTTTTCCAAGGGCATTAGTCCAAAAGTGAACGTAATAGAGTGACTGGAGCTCGAACTCACTTAACTATGATGTCGCAGTCCAGCACGTTTGCCACGATGCCGAGAATATAGGATGAATATATATATATGTATAAAAAAAAGTGAAAACTTTCACATAACCGAACCTTTAATCAATTCAAGTGAATTTGTTTTGGTTTTTGATATTATTATTCGTTTACTCTTTTAGAGTTTCTCACATGAGTATTATCTGATGGTTTTTCACTGGAGTTTAAGTGACAGTAAGTCTCCTCAAGTCTCCAGAACTCTTCTCAATATTCTGGCCGTTCTCAGTAATGCTATCGTTTGGATAGTCTCTACTCGTCCGCCAACTTCCAAGTCCTCCAGGCCTTTTAATAATCCTTTAGTTATTGTGCCAAAAGCACCAATCACAAGTGGTGCAATCGTCACTTTCATGTTCCACAGCTTTTTCTATTCTCTTGCAAGGTCGAGGTACTTATCCTTCTTTTCACACCCCTTCAGTTTTATTCTGTGGTCAGCCGGGACAGCAAAGTCGGCAACTTTGCAAATTATTATTATTATCATATTACTCATTCCAGAGTTCTTCACACCATCGTTAGCTGATGGTTTCTTACTGGAGTTTGAGTGACAGTATGTCTCCTCAAGTCTCCAAGACTCTTCTCAATATTTTGGCAGATCTCAATAATACTGTAGTTTGGATGGTCTCGACTCTTCCTCTTATTCCCAAGTCCTCCAGTCCCTTTATCAATCCTTTATAGGATGTACCGAGTGCACCACTTACAATTGGTATCACTGTCACTTTCATGTTCCACAGTTCTTCTCAATTGTCTAGCAAGGTCCAGGTACTTATCTTTCTGTTCGTTTTCTTTCATAATTATTGTTATTCTTGGTGTGGTCGGAGGGGAGTTGTTTTTATTTGTTGGTTGGTTTATTCGTTTGTTTGAGTTTTATTTTTATTTTTGTTTTTTCTTCTTTTTTTCTTTTTCTTTTCTTTTTTTTTCTTTTTGATATAAGGTTATATTTCATTTCACTTTTGTTAAGTACGGGTTCGTATTGCTTCACAAAATATTAAAACAGATATAGAAATCTAACAACGTTTTACCGTAAATTGAGACGTACAAGTCGACATTTTAAGTCTGAGAAAAGATCTCTACAAAATTTCGGGTCGATTTATACGACAGGGCTTAAATCTAAGCCCTTATCACAGAGTGATTAACCAGTGGAGCAGTACTACCAAAAAAAAATCGATATACACCACATACCATAACTCAAGCAGACTGCCACAAACATTTCCTACTTAAACTTGTGTTTGGTGAAATTTTTTTACAAATTAACACCAAGATTAGTATAAAATGATAAAATTGTTATACAAATTAAGTATTATATAAATACTATACCACACAGAAAAAACCGGACATTGGCATGATGGTTAGAGTATTCGCCAATGACCCGGGAGACCTGGGTTCAATCCCAGGTCAAGTCATACCAAAGGCTCAAAAAATGGTACTTGATAAACACTCAGCATTATAAGGTAGGGATCAAGGATAAACTGGAGTAATCCAGAAAAAGGAGAAGCGCCTTCCCCTACACTTTGGTGTAGTAGCTATCGAAAAGGGAGTTTCAGGTCCCCAACTTTACTTTTACTATATCACATACAGTTTCCACCAACTGATGCACTGACTGTAAACACAAACTGAAATGCCACAGAATCTGATTGCATGTTTGATGGGGTCGACCTATACAGTTGGTATTGGTCTAAACCAGAATTTTGAGCAAAAAAATGGTCTTTCATTTGAATCTTGGTAGCAGTAAATCTTCTTAGGTCTCCAGGGCGTTTTTCAGTATTCCGGCCAATCTTAACAATGTTTGGAGGGTCTGAGATTCGTCCTCTGATTTCCAACTCTTCACCCCCCCCCTTGCCAAGCCGTTGGAGACAGTTCCAAGAGCACCAATTGTAATTATTATCAGCGTTACACTCGTGTTCCACAGCTTTCTTAGTTCTCTGGCAAGGTCCAAGAACTTGTCTCTCTTTTCGTTTTCTTTGATTTTCACTCTGTGGTCCACCCGGAACGGCCAAGTTTAATATACGACAGGTTCCTTTTTTTTCTTTTTTTTTTTCTTTTTTTTTTTTTTTGTTTATTATCTCTAGGTCTGGTCTTCTGGCCGAGATTAGGTGACCCGTTATTTTTTCTCAAAATCCCAGATAATTTTATGTGTCTTAAGACGGATTCTGGTTTGTGCATGTACCATTTGGTAATATGCTCAAATTTAAACTTCTTGCACAATTCCCAGTGGATCACCTTTCCCACACAATCGTGTCTTGATTTATACTCTTTTTGAACTAGTTTGCTGCATTCGCTTATTATGTGATAAATCGTTTCGTCTCTATCACCACATAACCTACCCTTTCTATTCTGTTGCATATTATCTATTTTTGCTTTGAAAAAGTTGATCCTTATGATGTTGTTTTGTGCTGCTATTAGAAGAGATTCCGTTTCTCTCTTAGTTTTCTTTTTGTAGCCATGTCCAGGTCTTCTCGTGTGAGATTTCGTCTGTTTAGCGCTTGAAAAACACCGTCATTTACGTGGTGTATTCAATAAGTTTCCAGACTTTTTTGTACGGGAATTTAAAATTGTCGTAGACTCTTGAAAATTCACTATGTTATTGCTATACATCTTATGAGATCACTGACCAATTTTTATGATTTCAGGTTTAAATGAACAGCTACCACAGCAATTGGAATACACCCTACTAAAGCCTGATTTTCACAGCTGGTGTAATTTCAAAAATCCAATCTGGACGTGAGGACACATTAGAATAACGATATACAATAAAATTCTCTTCTAAACTTGGAAAAAATGTCGCCACAGAAACGTATGGAATGCTTCAGACTGCTTTTCGACCAACTTGCATGAATCGAACATGAGTTTTTGAGTGGCATAAGAGATTCAAGGAAGGCAGGGAGTCTGTGAGGGATGATGAGAGGTGTGTGAGGAGTAAGGAAGTCAATACACCAGAGTTGATTGGCCAAAGGGTTAGGGTTAGGGTTATTATGTTGAAGTTTTAAGGGAGTTCAGGAAGAGATTCCCTCGGAAGAGGCCAGCACTCTTCAAATCGGGTCAATGGCATTTCCACCAGGACAATACACCAGTCCACAACTCCATCCTTATCACAGACTATTTGACCAAGATAGGCATGAAGACAGTTCCTCACCGTCCCTACCGTCCAGACCTTGCTCCCTGTGACTTTTGGTTATTCCCTAAGCTGAGAGGCTGTCGTTATGTGACAACTGAGGAGATGAAAGCGGCTGGGACGAAGGTCATTGACACACTCACACGAGAGGACTTCCATTGGGCCTTCCAGAAGTTGTTGGAACGGTACAACAAGTGCATTGAAGCCGGAGGAGATTACTTCGAAGGGGACTAGAGTTTCATGTGTGTACTATCAATAAAAGTGCCCATACGAAAAAAGTCAGGAAACTGATATAATGATTTTTGTACTTTTTTTCCCATTTCTTTTTCCGCGTTTTTATTTTTCTATTTGTTCTTATATTATTTGTGTTGTTATTGGCTGCTGTAGTGAGTCTTTCTTTGTTCTTTTTAATGTTTTCTTCAAGTCCTCGAATTGATGCATCCACGCTTTTTTTAAAGATTTTGGCAGGTCCTCTTATTCTTTTTTTTCTTGACACATATAATCTATCTACATCATCTCTCAGATGTTAGACTTTATTCATTGTCATCAGCTTTCTTGTAATCTGATCCGTTTGTTGAAGTTTTTGTCCTTTTTAAGAATAGTCCTGAGCATCTTACGAGTGGAACTGTTCAGGTGTTTATCCTTTTAATGAGATTACTCTTGCATAGCTTAGTTTCGAGAAGCTTTCTTGTTTGTCAGAGAAGCTTTTTTGTTATTTTTTTCTTTTATTTCTGTTTGATGTTGTCCATTTCCAATATTCCCAAGTACTTGTAATTTTCCTTTTCTTCGAGCGTTCTCAGTCTTTATTTGGCTGCTCTATTCCTTTTGTTATTCGTCTTTTTTCCACTTTTCATGATTATTATAATTATTATTATTATTATTTGAAACCATACAACTGTGTGCAAATTATTTATATTACATGGGAATACTTGATAAGTAGAATTACTAATGTTAAATAGCAATACTTTAAACCATTGAACAGTGAGAAAATAAATGATTGATATCACAGAGAATTGCTCGGGTTAAATAGGATTTTTTGAAACCGTTTAAATGTGGGCAAACAAGGGATTAATGTCAAATAGAATTTTCGAAGTTAGACTGGAATAGTTGAAACGATTTAACTATGTTCAAACAAATGAAGTCTGTTAACCTGTTTAAAAATTAATGTTACGTACAAACTATTCTCTAACAAATCACACACACATATATATATATATATATGTGTGTGTATGTGTGTGTGTGTGTGTGTGTGTGTGTGTGTGTGTGTGTGTGTGTCTGTGTGTGTGTGTTGGTATAGCTTTAAATAGAGCGTACATAATATGTAACATAAAAAACATTTTTTTTAATCATGTCTCGTCAGAGAACACCACGATAAGAGACAATCAACACCAAGGAATATATAGAGTTAACCAATAGTTGACCAAAAAATCACCTCTCCATTTTCCTGTGTTGATTGCGTCCTATAACGTATTCTCTTACGGGACGTGATCGAAAAAAAATGTCCTTTTCAGAACATATGATATACTAAAATTTCGCTAATACCTCATAATATATATATATATATATATATATATATATATATATATATATATATATATATATATATATATATATAAGCTATATTTGGGATTAAATATCCCACAAAGGTTGTGAAGCTGTAAAAAAAAAATAACCCACCAACCAGTCAGCCAACCATACTGATTTTAAAGAACTAAACTGATAAAAACTTTTGAAATTATTTCAGAGTTTTAAGTTTCTTGAAATCTTTTGAACATTTTTCGCTCCCCTCTTTAATCTTTTCATATTCTATCTATTTTTTAAAGAATTTTAAGTTTGGATCACTGACTTGATCGATTGTCAGATTCATTCATTCTATTCTTAAATACATAGACTGTGTTTATAGTTTTTATTTCATACGATACACCGTATATACTCATGTAATGGAGGACATTTTAAGACCGATTTTTCACCTCAAAGACAAAGGATCGTTCATTACAGATTTTATTTTTGTTAACATATAGTATAGTTATTTGTCGCACGCCCCACCAAATGGGTAAGAATGGTCCATCCTATTTATAGATTCGCCAGTCAGCAGCAGCAGCAGCAGCAGCAAGAGGAGGATATTGGCCAATCAGTGATGCTTTGAAGCATATAAGAGGAGGGGCAAAATGTTCGACGTTCTCTTACTGTTCTCCAGTCTTCTGATGGCAAGACATACCTTTTATATTAAGTATTCTGGAGGATAAAATGGCTACACGCGTTCTAAAAAAGAGTCTCCACATAAACTATATCAATTTTCAAGATTATATTGTTTTTATTTATCATTGTTTATTATTTATAACACCTGCGAATATGTACAAATATCATAAATAGAAAACAGTTAGGTTGAAAATTCATTATCGTGACAAAAACTTATGTTGCATATTGCACCACTTGACAAATAACGAAAAACTCGTAGATATATAGAAATCTAATTTATATTTTTATTCTTCGACGGCGACGATTGTGTGTAGTAGGAATACAGTCAGAGAGAGTTCGCACTTATCTTCTTTCAGTGGCGGAGACCCTTTTTATGAAGACGTGCAACGGCCGGAGAACACACACGGGGAGTTGACAGGTTTGCTTGAGTGACCAGCGGGTCTCTGCCCTTCGCTTGAGAGACCAGCAGAACTCTCGTTTGAGCGACCCAGTGGATCTCTGCCTTCTGTCCCAAATTACAGACCTTATATTGTCTTTTCAAGTCCCATGCGGAAGTATGAACATCCTCTTTATCTCATGCATTGACTGGTTATCAGAACTTACATACTTCCATTTTTTTCGGTAATTTGTTGATCTTATCTGGGAACGGAAATATCTCTCACTCAATCCATAGGCACTGAATTATATTCTTGCCATCATCTTTTACTTTTCTCTTTCCTGTGAGACCACTTTGTTGATGTTATCTTGCGACTGCATTGAATCTGCTAAGGTCATCGTCGCCATCTAAGCTAGTATATTACACTTACAAGGTATAGACAACTTCATTATGTTATGTTGTTGCATAGATATATATTTAGTTTAGGGTCGAGATGGATGTGCTGAAAAGTAGAATGTTTAGTCACCCAAAAGAAAATTATCTTTGAGTAGAGTGTTCGCCAGTGGTCTGGGAAACCGGTGTTCAATCCCAGGTCGAGTCATGCCAAAGACTCAAAAAATGGTACTTGATGCCGCCTTGCTTAACACTCAGCATTATAAGGTAAGGATGAAGGGTAAAGTGGAGCAAACCGGGGAATGAAGTAGTGCCATCCACTACACTTCTTTGTAGTAGCTATTGAAAAAGAAGCCTTCGGGTCACCCTCGACTAAGAACTAAGGTATAGGCTCGTGTAACAAACGACTTTCTAAGTTTTTTCAGCTTAAAAAAGTGTTCGAGGGATCATTCATTACACGAGATATGTTCATAAAACATTGAAGCTTAACTTTTTCCTTGATCAAAATTTGTCGTAACTTCCATCCTAAGTATCCTCGCATAGCCTATACTTTTAAAAAGTGTTAAGATACGTTATTCTTGACATTGTTTACTGTTTATAATACCTCTGTGAATATAATATATATGAATATTATAAATAGTGAAGAAAATTACGTAAAAGCCTTTGTATAGACAGAAGCTCCACTATGTGAAAGCATTATAATGTACGGAAAAGCTTTGATTTTGATTTTATTACAGAAGTTTTGAAAGTATAAATAAAATGTTTGAATATTTTCTATTTATGTCAATGAATGCTACAGAAGTAATTTTGTAGATTAGCAGAGGCAAAAGTTTGGAGTCTTCCATTTCGAACGAAATCGTTCATTAAGCGACCGTCATCGAGGGTGTACCAAAAGCTCCCTTTTCATTAGCTACAACACCAAGGTGTAAAGGAGGCGCTGCTCCTCTCCCAGGATTGCTGTGTAACCGTAGGTTATATCAGTCGATTTTAATACTCCCAAGTTCAACTGGTATGGCTCATCAAAATATTTTTCTGACTTTGTTTTTCTTTCACATAGCCTCATAAAATAAAACATTGGTATGAACACGATTTTTGATGTAAAATTTATTCAATTGTCATAACTTCCACCCAAAGTATCCGCGCATATCCTATACCTAAATAAATACAGTTAAGATAATAAAGTTTTCACTTTACATTGTTTACTTTTTATAACACCAGTGTGAATATAATATACATGAATATTTCATCATCATCATCATCATATCGCACTGGTAGCACGGATATCCCTGACCCTCTCTCGCCACTCCTCCCTATCGTTCATCGCCCTAGGTAGGTCTTCAGGACAACATCCCGTATCCTCACATAGCTACTGAATGTATGTTCGTGCTGGTCGTCCTGCTTTTGCGCGGCCATGTGTGGGGATCCATAAGAGTACATCTCTTATGGGTTCATCCCTGCTTCTCCAGCAGTGTCCTGCATGTCTGGTTCGTCTAACTTGAATAGTTTTCGTGATAGGAGGCAGGTGGCCGTACAGTTGGTGTCTTGTGGGGTGTTGCTGCCAGGACTTGTTCAGGATTGCATGCAGCATTCTTGTGTATTATAAATGATAAACTATAGGATTTACACTCCAGTTCGTGGAGTAGAAAATTCTGGTAAAATAAGATCAAAGACTCAGTAGTTCCTGAAACAAAAATTGTAAGGCATCAACAAAAATTAAGTAGTTTCGGGAACCTCATTGGACAGAATAGTCACGTGCCAGTGTTTTCAATAACGTCCGTGCGTTTTGAATTCGTCCTGCGCAAAAATAAATCATGCGGTTGGAGCCGGTCACGTGATTAGGTTACCTATATAAATCCATGCTTTCAAAAACAATTTCCTATTTTACTCTTTTTCTTTTTCACTCTTTCACTCACAGCCGGACAGCTTTTTCTCACACACTACCTGACGTTCTAAGATCTCAGACACCCGAAGAAACTTGCAAATTCTCTCACATTCCTTCAGGCAGTGGCAGACCCGTCCAGAACTTCAGACAGCAGGACTCAGCATAACAGTCAGTAAAAAATACATTCATAGTATGCTTAGCTATTTTCGTCCATTCCACTTCAAATGGACGTAAATGCCTGCTATTACAAACGTGTATACATGTCCAGCCTGTAGATGGACATATACGCCGCTGCTGTGTGCTTTTGTCAACTGCCTACATACACACACACGTATATATGTAGGTAGAACTTGTTGACTTTTAAACATTCAGTTTTGACCGCGAACGTGCGTACACGCAAATATTTTGATCAATACTCCTTACCATTCCAGCTAACGTATTTGTATTATACACACCCACACACACACAAATACATAACAAACATATTCGAACATTGCTAATGTATATTAACTTTTCCAAGTTTGTTTTTTGTTATATAAAATCTATCTATTTTAACATTCTCGTTATCGTGAAATTTTCTTTTGTCTGCATTGTTCATATTCTTTGTGTTGTTAATTGTGGAATGACATTCGAATTTTTGTTTTTAACAAAACCTCGAGGAAACAAATCCATTACTCCACGAGTAGCAACCATCGACTTTCCAGCCTCCACAATATAAAGTTACGTAAAAGCCTTTGTGTAGACATAAGCTACGCTATGTAAAAACATGTTTATGCACGGTACGGCATTGATTTTGATTTTATTACCGTAGTTTGGAAAGTATAAATAAGCGTTGGAATGTTTTCTCTAGATGTTATTGAATGTTAAATAAATATTTTTGTATGCTAGCATAGGCAAAAGTTAGGGGTTGTTCATTGCTCGTTGTAAATGATAAAAACAACTTTATATGACTGAAAATTTTAGGTCGATAATAATATCATAATATGATTACTCGCAAATATACGGTAATTTCTCTATTCGTGATAACTCTTTTTTCCCAGTAATGATAGAGAAAACAAAAAAAAAGGACTCACTACGATTAACAAGCTGAAAAAATACCACTCCCATATATTTGTCTACTCATATCCTTCCTATAAAAACAAGGTGGACTTTTCCCGATTTTTTCCGATGAACCGTCCACTTTCTTAAGGATGCCTGTGTCACTCAACCAACGTTCCCATTCCTCCAGCATCGCAATTCTTCCCAGTGAAAAGAGAGTAATGGAAGAATTCGCGTTCGTATGGTCACGGCTTCAACAGATACATCATCATCATCAACATCATGTCGTGCTGCTAGCACGGATATCCCTGACCCTCTCTCGCCACTTCTCCCTATCATTCATCGCTTCTGGCAGGTCTTCAGGGCTACATCCCGTATCCTCACATAGCTGCTGTATGTATGTTCGAGCTGGTCGTCCTGCTTTTGACGGGCCATATGTGGGGGTCCATAGGAGTACATCTCTGATGAGTTCGTCCTTGCTTCTCCAGCAGTGTCCTGCGTGTCTGGTTCGTCTAACTTGTATAGTTTTCGTGATGGGAGGCAAGTGGCCGTATAGTTGGTGCCTTGTTGGATGTTCCCGCCAGGACTTGTCCAATATTGCTCTCAACATTCTAGTGTAATTGCCATCTATCTTCTTCTTCAGCCGTTTAGTTAGCTTCCAAGTAGTGCATCCATATAGTAGTATCGATACGACCGCTGTTAATACAAAATTCCGTATCATTGAGAGAATTGAAAAAGATATCAATATAAAATCTATAATTCTAAAAAAATAAACAAATGGCTAAGAAGTCTGAAAACATATCTGCCATTTAGATTTAATTAGAAACTTAATCACCTGAACTTGAAAAAAAAAATTGGAAGACCACTAACATCTATACAAATAAATAAACCGGACAATAAATCGTTGCTGATTAGAAGTACTACTACCTCTGAATAATAACAGTGAAAAAATTCACCTAAACTCACAAACAAGTCGGTCAAGTTACGGTTAATTTGAAACGCACTCTTCACGCATTTGATAAAAATACATTAAACAGGTGCTCTCACCACAGAGAGACAGATACTTATATGTATACAAAAGACCAACCAAACACACTTTGTTCGGACAACATTCTTTATTATACCAATGGATATACTAACAGTACATTTGATAGATAGATAGATAGATACTCTAGCGCCAAAAATTATTAGAAACAAGCTGCTCTCCTATGAATGATAAATTTTAAGAACTAAAAAGAATGTAAAATCCACACTATGTCATTACGGGCCAGCTGGTGTTTATATGTACATATACAAAAATCAATAGACTCACCGTGAGATAAAATCTAAAATTCTTGCAAGACAAGCAAATTTATTATTGGGCTTTATATACGAAGGAGCAAGGCAAATATCATAATATTCGAATTATAAAATGTTTTGATAAATATATAGGATAAAATTACTTAATACTCAGAGTTCCACCTAGTCGATTTTTACGTGAGAATATTCAAGCATGTCTGAAGTTTTCTGAATTCTTCAATATGCTATTTCATATAGACCGCCATCGATATCTGATGCACTATTTAAGTTACGTGACTTTATTTTTGTCACGTAATTAAACTTGGTTTCATATTTTATTGGCGACATTTTGAGAAAGAGTGATAATGGAAGAGAGAGAGAAAGAGAGAGAGAGAAAGGTGGGGAGAGAAAGCATTTGATATTTGGTTTGTGCAAAAAAAAAAAATTGGAGCACCCTTTTATTCTCTAAATCACGGAGTCAAAAGTTCATTTTCTATATTCGTTTCTACGCTAGATTGATACTACACATTTGGGGTCCTTGGTTCAAATCTTAGGTGTCTCCTCATTTTTTCTTTCGATTTTATTTCATACTTCCCTCTATTAATACCACGGACTTCAGTTTTCCGGTGATCACCTGATGTCAGGTGGGTGTTATTAAGCTGAATCGCTTGGTCACAGAGGGCTTCCCTCCCCGCTAAGCAATAGTAGGACTGAGTTTGTCACTTGATGCCTATGGCGCCCAAAATGTGGAATACTGACGGGATCAACCATTTCTTGTGATGACTGTGCATGAGTCTTGCTTCGGTGTACCCCCGCAATAAAATGACCATGTGTCAAATCCGACCTGGTGGATGGTCGGATCAATATATTCCCTCTTCATTTGGGTCTTCCTGTTACATTTAGTCATGACAAGCCGCAGTTGAAATATAAATGTCATTGATGATGTTCGTACATAAAGAAAGATATTAAACTTATAGAACTAGTACAGTGTCATCCAACAAAATATGTCCGCCTAATCAAACGTCGCATTGCCCAGTCGGCAAGTGGGAATATAGAAATACAATAGGATTTACCAAACGCGCGAAGTAGCAGAATGTGCAACAAAATTGGTTTTACACAAGTGTAAAAATTCTCCAAGCCCTGTTAGCATTTCCTTCTTATTGTGGCGCCCCAGGAGTCGAACAATAAACCCAACCTTTTAAACAGTGGAATGAAAGTGCTGCTCGGGGGACAGTGCCCTGAAACTGGACGTCGTAAATTTGCATCCGTCAATCAAAAAGGCCGAGAAGTGGTGTTTATCCAACCAACCAACAACGTTATTGGAATGTGACTCTAGTTATCCCACAGGAAGCATGCCTCCTAAGGGACAGCCACAAAAATTCTCCATAACCCGTCAGCATTTTCCTTCAGAGGCACCGGTAAATAAACCCGGCCCTTATCCCTTTTAGGCGAGAGAAGGCTACTTTGAACTAGGTAACTTTTTATACCTCCAGACGCAAGGCTGAGAAGCGATGATTGAAGTTTGGAAGATCCTAAATATCAATCATAGAGTAATATTAGCGTTGTTGAAACATTTCCAAACCAAAACCAGAAGACACCACCATAAATTATCGTCATCATCATCATCATCATCAAATCGTTCTGACAGCATAGATTCCTTTGACTGTTTCTGGCTATTTGTCCCTATCGGCTATCGTTCTTGATATATCTGCTAGAAAATGGTACAAAGTTGACAATGTAAATATTTTGCCGGTCAGCCTACACTGATTTGATTTGCTTTGGTTTTAAGGCATATCAACCATTGCAGGTTATTTAATGCCAAATTTGGTATATACGTATACATTTCATATATATGATTTGTAAACTTAAGTCAACAAAGTTAAATAGTTCCAAGTATTATGATGTATCACTAACAATTCAATTGAATATCAGTCATTTGTTTACACACAGATAATCTAACAGTTCTATTTCAAACAATTCAATTTAGCGTGAGTCAACAAAGTTAAATGATTCCAAATATCACTATGTATCACGAATTCAATTCAATTAAACATCAGTCATTTGTTTACAAATAGTTAAATGCTCCAACAGTTCTATTTCTAATAATCTAATTAAACAAAAGTCATTTGTTTGCACCCAGTTCAAATGTCAAACAGTTCTATTTGATCCATAGATTGGATCCTATCAAGAGCTACCACTCCAGAATAGAGTCAACCTGGTGGCAGAGGGAATGAAGGGGTGCTCCGCATTCCCCAAAGCTCCAGCATTACTGGAGCATCACCATCAGGTCATATATAGGACACTCGTTAGGCAGTGGGGGTTACCTCTCTGCAGAGATGCTGTCGGTGTATTCTACAGCCTCAGCCAACTGGGCTGGCCAATACTGGTGTGTCCATGTGTTGGAGTCCATATGAGAATGTCATTCATAGGTTGGTCCCGACTTCTCCAACAATAGCATGTCTTGCTTATCTTATTTTGATTGTTTGTGAGATGGGAGGTATGTAGTAGTACAACCATATTTACCAGCCTCTACTCTCGGGCAGGATATCACACAAGGTCAATTTCTAAGCGAAGTTTAACAGGTTTGACTTCAGAGTTTTCCTTCTCCTAGACTAGTTGCCTCACCAAGGCTGAAGAACCTAGTCTGTCCTACTATTTACCCATAGGGAGAATAATTGGATTCATACCTTTCCCAAGAGTATTAGTGCCATGTAAAATGCAATCAGTGTCGTCCAGGATTTGAACTCGTGACGCCGTGTCCATTTCCTACGACGATAGCCATTACACCACGGTATGTGGTAGTACAACTGCTGTTTTGTCGGGTGCTGCTTCCAGGATTTGTTCCAAACTGTACGTAGCATCTTTGTGTATTTCCCATCTAGTTTTCACTCAAGGCGTTTTGTTAGAATCCAATTAGTATCACCATACAGTAGTACTAAAATGGCTACAACTTGGAATAATACCTGTTTTGTTTTATCAGAGAGATTTCCGTATGGTCTGTAGCATTATATGTGTTAACATTTTTAAATATTGATATGCCTTTCAGTGAGTGAGATATTACTACCGAGGTGCGAATTAATTTTTATTTATTGCGGACTTTTTGTCCTCATCTTGGTAGGTTTTTTTTTTTTTTTGTGGGTTGTTTCTTCTTTCACTACGTTTCGGCCAAATTTCACCTCTGGCCTTCTTCAGGTAATTTTACCGCGACCTCGAATAGGAATGATGAGTCTTGTAATTCCCAGTAATTACTGCCTTCCGTAGTTGTTGTCTATCGCACCACGTTTTTGACTAAGTAAACCTCTGGCCGGGTTGGGTAGGATTTGAAACCGCTATCTTCTGACAATGCTCACCTGGAACCGTAGAGACTCAACGCCTCTATCCGCTGCGCCACGGGCAATCAAGGATGGATTTTTTGGTCTTATAAATCCTTATCTGGTCTTCAATAGTCGGGTCCGTACCGAATTTTTGTATTTGTCTTTAATTGGATCATTTTGAGATGAGGCTTCTTAATCTGAGAATTAATTTTTATTTATTGCGGAATTTTTTGAGGACAAAAAGTCCGCAATAAATAAAAATTAATTCTACGGTTCCAGGTGAGCATTGTCAGAAGATAGCGGTTTCAAATCCTACCCAAGCCGGCCAGAGGTTTACTTGGTCAAAAATGTGGTGCGATAGACAACAACTATGGAAGGCAGTAATTACTGGGGATACGGTTACAAGACTCATCATTCCTATCCAAGGTCGCGGTAAATCACCTGAAGAAGGCCAGAGGTGAAATTTGGCCGAAACGTAGTGAAAGAAGAAACAACACAAAAAAAACTACCAAGATGAGGACAAAATGTCCGCAATAAATAAGAATTAATTCTCATCTCAAAATGATCCAATTAAAGACTACGACCGAGGTATATGATCTGCTGGGTGGAGAGGGATATATCGAGATAAAATCTAATGCAAGATTAAAAGATAGCAACAGAAAGTTATAATGAAATGATAAGTTAGAAATTTGAATGCTTTAAACGCAATTCGATTCGGACCAAAAATGATGTCCTTTACATGAGTGTTTATAGATTAGCTTTCATACTTACATACTTACCTGGCCTTTTGGCTGGACCGTCTGGCATTCGGGCCGGGTGGGGTATCGAAACCAAAGGCAGATTCGAGGCCGAAAGGCCCCCAACTTCGGTTGGGCCACCCTCGGGTGGGCGAGCTGCTTTTCAGACCCCCCCCCCAGCACCTCTCGTATAGCACTAGACCTCACGGTCTAGTTCAAGCTATATTCTGGCATACGTGCCCGTATCTAGATTTAGGTCCGTGATACTGTTTGACTCATTAGACCCACATTGCACTTAGTGGGTCAATGACTAGCAGAGTTCGAGTCTCGGCTCGTTCCCGACCTTCCCCTCCCCTTTATCCCCACTTTAATTGGCCTTATGGCTTTTGACCTTGTGTCAAGTCCTGTCTGGTGGGAGGCAGTGACAAATACATTCAACAATGACAACTAAAATAGTGTGAAGTGAATCAATCATAATCATTATAGTGTGAATATCAATATGTGGCTGTAGAATACACCGACTGCTTCTCTGCAAAGGGGTTATAGCCCCAAAACGAGTATCCTGTATATGACACTAAACAATCTGATGCTGAGGCTCCAGTAATGCTGGAGCTTTGGGGAGTGCGGTGTATCCCTTCATTAGCATCGCTACCGGGTCCATTCTGGTCCGGAGTGGTAGTACCTGATAAGGGTCCTATCTATGGTTTAAATAGAATTAAGCCATAGTTTGAGTTAACTGGTTTTGGCATTTAAACTGCGTATTTATGCTAAATTGGATTGTTTAAAATAGAACTGTTTTGACATTTAAACTGCGGACTTATGCTGAACTGAATTGCTCGAAATAGAACTGTGTTGACCTCTATGCTTAACTGAATTATCTGAGATAAAACTGTTTTGACATTAACTGATGACATTAAATAATGCGGAGCGCCCCTTCATTGTCTTTGCTCCCAGGTCCACTTTGGCCCGGAATGGTATCACCTGATAGGGTTAAATAGAACTAAGCTGTAAACTATTGCTAAACTGAATTGTTTGAATTAGAACTGTTTGACTCAACTGAATAGCTTGAAATGGAAATATTTTTGACAATTAAACTGTGTACTTATGCTAAACTGAACTACTTGAAATAGAACTGTTTTTAACATTGAAACTGTATTTATTCTAAACGAAATTATTTGAAATGGAACTGTACTTACGCTCAACTGAATTATTTGATATAGAACTGTTTTGATATTTAACTGTGTGTAAACAAAATCTATAATTATACTAAACTGAATAGCTTGAAATAGAAATGTTTTTGACAATTAAACTGTGTACTCATGCTAACTTGAATTGTTTGAAATAGATCTGATTATTTGTATAAAAATGGATTTGGCGTTAAATAACCTACAAAGGTTAATATGCTATAAAACCAACCAACCAACCAACTATCAATATATGGGAATATCAATATGTGTGAATATCGATACATATGAATATCAGTATAGTGTGAATATCGATATATATGAATATCATTAGAGGTTTTTTGGTTTGGTTTGTTTGTTTAATGGCATATCAACCATTGTATGTTATTTAATACCAAAGCTATTCTCCTAGAAGAACAGTAGTTGTACTATTTAACCCATAGCTGGGAGGATAAGGGGGTTCATACCTTTCCCAAGGGTATTTGCCCGAAAGTGAACGTAATAGCGCGACTGCAGTACGAACTCGCGTTCTACGATTCCGCAGTCCATCGGTTTAACCATTACCCCATCAATATAGGGTGAATATCAATCCACAAACAGGAAATTAAAGAAATGATGATGGCCATTAATAGTGAAAACACTTTACGTCTTTCTTTTTGATATAATTGAAATATTTTATGGCAATCAAAGCGGAAACAATTCTGTAAACATTTATATGTTCTTTTGAAAATGAATTTTGGAACATTAAAAACGTTTATTTTATTTTTAAATTTCATTTTCTTTTTTTTTTTTTTTAACGGCTCTTGGAATAAAATGTGGGTATACAATTAAAGAAAAACTTTTCCTTGTCAAATAAATGAAATTAAGAATGATTTTTTTTAAAATATCCCATTTTCAACTCTTCTAAATACGTTATGTTTGCTGAAATATAAACATATATATTTTTTTAATGTAACCATTTGCCGGGGGCGGGGTGCTGTTTAACAACTTGTTGAAAAGTAGTCGTGCTTTGAATGGAGTTGAAGAAATAAATTAACTTCTGATCAATTTTGTATAAAATCGATTTTAAAATTCACCCAACCGAAAAAAAACCAGATTTTTGAATTGAATCAAATGAAGTTCTAATGAAAAGATATTTAAGAAAAAGTTTTTTTTTATGTTATTAGAAAACGAAATCCTTATCAAAGTATTTCCAAAATAAACAGGATAGTATCTCTCTCTCTCTCTCTCTTTCTCTCTCTCTCTCTCTTATTTCATACAGATGAAATGGAGGTAACTAATGTCCAATACTATCTCGACTTGCATGGCTGGAAGTCCATGACAACCAAAGAAGTATAATTTGAGGCATCTTGACAGACTCCAGTCAATAATCGGAATCTTCATCCGCGTAGATGCATCAATTTGTCCTCCGCCCAGTCAATGCAGCTTAGGCTGACTGTAAAGGTGTGTTCTGTGTTCTGGATATGACACTAAACTTCATCAGTTGGTGAGGCTCCAGTTCTGGAGATCTGAAAAATGTAGAGAATTCCGTCATTACCATGACTCACAGGTCCACTCTGACCAGGAGAAGAAGTACCTGTTAGAGTCCCATCTATGAGTCAAATTGATCTATTTGAAAATTATTAATCCTAAATATGAACGTATATATCTACCCAACCCCTCTGCCATTGGTAGGATGGGACACATGGTCAATTTCCAAAAGTGTAAAGCTGGTTTGAATTCAGAGTTTTCCTTCTCGTAGACTGGTTGCCTTAACAAAGCTAAAGAAGCCAATTTGCTCCACACTTTACCCACACATGAACACATCATCGTCAGGCAGCCATTAAAAACATTCAATTATCTGCTCTGTGCGAATACTGGGTGTCGTCTAGATGACTTTTCAAGTGAGATGGTCAATAGGGACAAATAGGAAAAAGTGTTAAAGAAATCTGTACTGTTGGCATACGTTGATGATATATATATATATATATATATATATATATATATATATATATATATATATAAAACAACAATCGGTCACATTAGGATAATAAATTCATTTCCATATTTTTATTTGTCGTCTTTGGAATTATTCCCTATTCCGGTTTTACTGGATTGAATGATATTGTATACATACACACATATATAGTTAAAAGTTATAGCTTCAAATAACTACTCTTAAGGCAAATAATTATATTTTATCAAGTATTCCTAACTAATATTAATAATTTTAAAAATAAGAAAAAAGTCTATATGATAAGCTTTCATCTTTTTCGGCTTTTATAACTCCAGCAGAAAGTAGTTTTGTTTAGTTGTTTAACGGCATAACATCTCCTTATGGCCTAATGCGTAGAGTGTTCGCCAATGGTCCAGGAGACCGTGGTTCAATCCCAGGTCGTCATACCAAGGACTCAAAAAATGGTACTTGATACAGCCTTGCTTAGTACTCAGCACTATAAGGTGAGGACCAAGGGTAAATCCTAGGAATAGAGTAGCACCCTCCCCTACACCTCTCCGTAGTAGCTATTGGAAAGGGAACCTTTGGGTCACCCTCGACTAAGGTCGCCAACTTACTTTTTTTAATGTCGAAATTTGATTAATTTCTAAATGTTATAACTTTATATTTTCAACGTTTATTGCATTTTTATTTCCCTTTAATAAATAAAAATAATTTGCACAATCTGACAGTAATGATTTTTTGACCCAGTCGACTGGGGCTGAAGAAAACACCGACGGCATCTCTGCAGAGGGGTAACACTCCCCTAACGAGTGTCCTTGATATGACACTAAACAATCTGATTGTAAGGCTCAAGTAATTCTGGAGCTTCGAGGAATGTGGAGTACTCTTTCATTGCCATCACTCTCAGTTCCACTCCGAACTTGAGTGGTAGCACCTGATAGGGTCTTATCTACGGGTCAAAAGGAACTAAACCGTGTACGCACGCTAAACTGATTTCTTTGAAATATAACTGTTTTTACATTCAACAGTGGATAAACAAATGACTAGTATTTGATTATCTGTGTGTAAACAAAAGCTATGTACTTATGCTAAACTGAATTGTTGAGATTGAACTGTTTGATCATTGGACGGCGTGTAAAACCATTTAACAGCTTAAAAATGTTATCGACAAAATGTGTTTAGAAATAATACATATATATATATATATATATATATATATATATATATATATATATATATATATATAAAGGATTTGGCATTAAATAACCTACAATGGTTGATATGCCATAAAACCAAACCAAACCAAACCAAACCAGTAAATAATCTAAACGATTAGATCGTTTTTTCTATGTTTAATGGCATATGAATCTTCTTGGATTATCTAATGCCGAAGCCATCTCTTTAGAAGAAAAGTAGGAGTATTATTTAACCTATAAAATTCTCCATGAAGAGGATAATAAATTCCATGCTTTGCCCAAAGTGAATGTCATAGAACCACTGAAGTTCGAACTCACTTACAACAATGTCACAATTCAGGACGTTAGCCACTAATTAGTTAATAACTAATAATAATAATCTTTACTAAACAATAATCCCTTCAAGTTACGATTCATACGAATAATTTGTTTACAGCTAAATGGTTTCTCATATTCTTATCAAATAATGATTCTATTCAATAATAATCATTTGTTTGCACACAGTTGAATGGCTTCTATTATTGCTAACTAATATTAATTATTCTATTCAATATTAATCATTTGTTTGCACACAGTTAAGTCCTTTAAGGTATTCTTATTGAAAATATTTTTATTTCATATTAATGATTTGCTTGCACACAGTTATAAGGTTTCCAGTATTCCAATCCAATACAGATATTTTTCAAAAAGATCTATTTGTCCCATAAATGGGACCCAAAACAAGTAATACCACTCCGGTTCAGTGTTAACCTGGGAATGACAAATGAAGAGTTACCCAGTCGGCTAGGGCTATGGAATACACCGACTGTTTCTCTGTAGAGGTGTAAAACTCCCTCAACAAGTGTCATGGATATGACACTAAACGATCTGATGGTGAGGTTCTAGTAATGCTGGAGCTTTGGGGGATGCACAGTAGCCCTTCATTGCCATCGCTCCCAGGTCCACTCTGGAATGGAGTGGTAGTACCTGATAGGGACCTATCCATGGGTCAAATAGAACTAAACTGTAGACTTATTCTGAACTGAATAGCTTGAATTAGAACTGTTTTGACATTTTAACTGCGTACTTATGCTAAACAAAATTGTTTGAAATGGAACTGTTTTTGTATGCTAAACTGAATTGTTTAAAATTGAAGTGTTTTCGACATTGGAACTGTACTTACGCTAAACTGAATTGTTTGAAGTTGAACTGTTTTGACATTTAACTGTGTATAAACAAAAACTGTACTTATTCTAAACTGAATTGTTTGAAATAGAATTTTCACTAAACTAAAAGCCTGAAATAGAAATGTTTTTTTTTTTTTTTTAAATTACACTGCATATTTATGCTAAACTGAGTTGCTTGAAATAGAATTGTTTATTTGTATAAAAATGTATTTGGCATTAAATAACTTACAATTGTTGATATGCCATAAAATAAAAACAAACAGACAGACAAACAATTCAACTATGTGTAAACAAAAAATGTATACTTATGCTAAACTGAATTGTTTGAAATAAAAATGTTTACATATATATATATATATATATATATATATATATATATATATATATATATGTATGTATATATATATATATATGGATTTTTCATTGAATAACCTACAATGGTTGATATGCCATAAAACCCAACCAAACCAAATCATATATATTTAATATATATGTATAAAAAGGATTTGTCATTAGATAATCTACAAGGGTTGATACGCCATAAAACCAAATAAAACCAAATCATACATATTTAATATAAATGTATATAGAGGTATGTCATTAAATAACCAACAATGGCTGATATGCCAAAGAACTAAACCAAACCAAATCATATCTACTTAATATATATGTATAAAGGGGATTTGTCATTAAATAACCAACAATGGTTGATATGCCATAAAACCCAACCAAACTAAATCCTTTATATTTGATATATATGTATAAAGAGGATTTGTTATTAAATAACCTAAAATGGTTGATATGCCATAAAACCCAACCAAAACAAACCAAACCATATATATGTAATATAAATGTATAATGGGGATTTGGTATTAAATAACCTAAATAAGCCATAAAACCAAAACAAAGCAAACCAAACTAAATAAGAACTTATACTCCGGTTCAGCGTTCACTTGGGAATTGAAAGGAAGAAGTGACTACACTGATAAACCTCCAGAGCCTCATTTCTAGAGGTAGATTAATATCATACGTAGAACATCCCTTTTTAGGGTGTGGGGTTTACTTTTCTATAGAAGATGCACTCGGCATACTCTAACCCCTGCCAACGGCCACTGTTGCTCAGCTCTGTACACATCATTTAAATTTGAACTTTGAATAAATAAGGGGAATTTTGTTGATGGAGTTGGCAGTAGGACACACTATTTACAGTTGCACCGTTTGCAAAGAAATCAATAATAATGGGTCCCTATTTACTGAGCACTGCGCCCTGGATTTTTCCTAACAGGAGAGTCAGTGTGTTTACACTCTATGGACTGGATTTTCGATTCAGTGTCGTCGTGTCAAACCATATTTATTTATTTTTTACTAAAATATTCTTTTCCATACCCATTACACATTCTTCTGTACATTCCACATCGTTCGCACTTCTCAGCCACAAAAAATTTGATGACAGATTTCTGTTCACGCCGAGAACACTCTGTTGTTAGCTTCAAAACAAATATTTTTGCATGATTAAAATATTTTTTGTGCTAAAACATTTCAAAACAATACAGTTTACATTTATGAAAAAGAATTTGAAAAAAATTATTTTGTTTTTAAAAAAAAAAATCTGATTTATTGAAAAACTCTCGTATATACCCAACCTCTCTGCCACTAGCAGAATGGAAGAGACGGTTAATTTTTAGCGGAGTACAGTTGGTTTGAATTCACCTTTCCTTTTCCTAAACTAGTTTCCTTACCAAGGCTATAGAACACAGTCAATTTTACCCATAGCTGGGATAGAAGAACAGATGGATTCATGCCTTTCCCAAGGGCATTTATATGACGGATAATGCAAAAATCTTCGCTCAAGATATGAACTCGGATCACTAATTCCATTTTTTACGATGATAACCGTTGCGCTAAGAGTGTTACTCCCTAAATTTAAATTTAGAGGTCAGGGTTTTGTTTAGGAGTCGTTTATTTGGAGTGTGCTTTTTATTTATTGTTATCTATTTTTGTTGATGTTTTGTTGTTGCTTTTTGGGGGGTGGGGGGTTCCAACAAATTATTCAGTAAGCAGGTGCCAAAGGTATGAAGGGAGAACATTTTATAAAAGAAAACTTTATTTGAAATTAGAATTTACGATTTTTCTTTGGAACAACATGCTGTGTTCTTTCCAGTGGAACATTATAATAATATATTTTTGAAATACATTTTTATGCAATTAATTAATTTCCCCATCCCACTAAAAAATTTAACATAAGTAATAAACCACACCCTAAAAAGATCAGTTACACAGTACCGGAGAAAAAACGAAAAACTACAGAATGGTCGGTAAAACTCTTATATTTAAAACGATCTGTCTCCATGGTATGAGAGCGCTATTGTTACATAGCTATGATACGGATATGTGAAACGTACATAAGAATGTTCATAACGCACGTAGATAACATAGGAATCTCGAAACACGAAAAACACTTACATCTTAGTTCAGGTACGAAACTTTTTATTACCTTTGAGTTAAAACGTTTTTCGACATAAGGAGAGAGAGAGACACAATCCTTCTATGCTGACTGCCTTTACATCGTCAGCTCTCAACCCAACTAATGCGCGGCACCCGTAGCGCACAAATTCGTCTGGCCACGACGAGCCCCGAAAGTCAACCTTCTTCTTCCCCAGGCAGGAACTCAACAAACTGACTTTTCTTCCGGTGCGTGACGTCACTCACATCCGTGGTCACATACTCTATTTGGGATTTTTATTGTGACATCTTTGAATGACACGTCCGCTCCACGCGCGCGTGAACACCTGCGCTCATGTTTGCAACTAACTAACCCATGCACTGAGCCGAAAGGTTCTCAGCCTAACTAAACCAAAAGGCAAGATAAATAAAACGAAATCCCTCGGCCATTATATTAGACTATCACATTTTCTAGAATATTTCATTCATTTTAAAAGATTACTCCTTATACTTTTTTTTTTATAGTAAGTAAAAGTAAAGTTAGCGACCATAGTCGAGGGTGACCCGAAGGCTCCCTTTTCGATAGCTACTACACCAAGGTGTAGGGGAGGGCGCTACTCCATTCCCAGGATTGCTCCACTTTACCCTTGAGCCGTACCTTATAATACTGAGTGTTAAGCAAGGTGGTATCAAGTACCATTTTTAAAGTCTTTGGTATGACTCGACCTGGGATTGAACCCAGGTCTCCCGGGCCATTGGCGAACACTCTAACCGCTGGGCCAATGTCCCGGTGAACATTTAAAACGCACAGTTTAGGCAATATTTTACAAAGAAGAATACAGCATAAAATTTTGTAAAATTTTCAGCATTTTAAATTAATAGGACTTAAAGACATACTGACCAATATTGAACCAATTTTCTCTGCTGGCAAGTGCGAGTTCAAATCCTTCCTCTTCCCTTTTAGCGTTTATTTACTAATGAATTTAAATATACCTGGAGACGGTCTACTGTTTAAGACAGGGGGGGCAGGCATTTCGTCATTTTTTTTGTTTGTTTTGTTTTGGTGTGGCGGCTTTGGCAGTTTTAGGCTTTTAGTTTTTCTTCTAAACTACTGTTGGGGAGGCGGCTTTAAGAATTTTAAACTTTTCGAAAAGATTCAAAAATGTTTTGCTGTGTTCGCTGACATTTGGACAGAGTCATATATTCAATTTGGGTTTATAGTAAGGGTGTCTTTACATTTAAAACGCACAGTTTAGGCAATATTTTACAAAGAAGAATACAGCATAAAATTTTGTAAAATTTTCAGCATTTTAGATTAATAGGACTTAAAGACATTTTTTCAGCATTTTCAAACGGGTGTCATCTCCACTCTAGACGAAACCCCTCTTAAACTAGTAGACAAATTCACTTACCTAGGAAGCAGTGTCTCATCAACCGAAAAGGACATCGATACGAGGTTAACGAAGGCATGGACAGCTATCAATAGGCTATCTATTATATGGAAATCAGACCTAACTGATAAAATGAAACGCAGTTTCTTCCAGGCAGCGGTCGTATCGATACTGCTATATGGATGCACTACTTTGACTCTAACAAAACGGTTAGAGAAGAAGCTAGACGGCAATTACACAAGAATGCTGCGAACAATCTTGAACAGGTCATGGCGGCAACACCCCACAAGACACCAACTGTACGGCCACCTGCCTCCTATCCCGAAAACTATTCAAGTTAGGCAAACCAGACATGCAGGACACCGCTGGAGAAGCAGGGACGAACTCATAAGTGATGTACTCCTATGGACCCCCACATATCGTCGAGCAAAAGCAGGACGACCAGCACGAACATTCATTCAGCAACTATGTGAGGATACGGGATGTAGTCCAGAGGACCAGCCAGAGGCGATGAATGATAGGGAAAAGTGGTGAGAGAGGGTCAGGGATATCCGTGCTACCAGCACGACATGATGATGATGATGACTCCTTATACGATCAAATATACTAATAATATAAAACTTTAATATCATATCGGTCAGAGTACGTGAAAATGGTTGTTTCGTTTGGTTTTGGTTTTGGTTTGGTTTGGTTTGGTTTTATGGCAAATCAACCATTGTAGGTTATTAATGCCAAATTCATTTTTATACAAATAAACTGTTCTATTTCAAACAATTCAGTTTTGCATAAGTATATAATTCAGCTCTATTTGACGCATAGATAGAACCCTATTAGATGTTTACCACTCCGGTCTAGAGTGGACCTGGGAGCGATGGCAATGAAGAGTTACTCTGCATTCTCCAAAGCTCCAGAATTACTTGAGCCTCGCCATCAGATTGTTTTATGTCAAATCCAGGAAAACGGTTGGGAGGAGCTTTTACACCTCTACAGAGAATCAGTCGGTGTATTCTGCAGCCCCAGCCGACAGGGCATGGTTTGATTTGGTTTTTACAGCATATTAACCTTTGTAGGTTGCTTAATGTCAAATGATATCAATACATATATATATTAAATATATGATTTGCAAACATATCTTGTAGATAACATTTTAAAACGAACCTGAGCTCTTTTTTTTATTGCGCACTGTTAAATGTTTTCAAGTATTGCTCTGTAACAGTAATAATTTAACATCAGTCATTCGTTTGCACCAAACAGGTGACATCTCCACATTAAACGGCAGCTCTCTGAAACTAGTTGATAAGTTCATCCAGCTAGGAAACAGTGTCTCATCAACCGAGACAGACATCGACACGCGACTAGCAAAGTCATGGACAGCTACCGATTGACTATCGATTGGCTATCGGTCATATGGAAGTCAGACATGACCGATAAAATGAATCGCAGTTTCTCCCAAGGAGAGGTCATGTCGATACTGCTGTATGGATGCACTACATGGATGCTAACTAAACGCATGGAGAAAAAGCTTGACGGATACTGCACAAGAGTGCTGCGAGCAATATTGAATAAGTCCTGGAGGCAGCACCCCACAAAGCAGCAGCTGAACGGCCACCTACCACTCAAACCTATCCAAGTTAGACGAACCAGACATGCGGGATACTGCTGGAGAAGTAAGGACGAGCTCATAAGTGATGTACTCCTGTGGACCCCTTCACATGGACGAGAAAAGGCATGACGACCAGCTCGAACCTACATACAGCAGCTCCGTGCCGATACGGGATGTAGCCTTGAAGACCTACCAGAACCAATGTACGATTGGGAGGGGTGGCAAGAGAGGGTCAGGGATATCCATGCTGATACCACGACATGATGATGATGATGATGATGATGTTAGTAATTCTATTTTTAAAGCAGTTAGAACTTTTTTTGCGCAAAAGTATTGCTATTGTTTCTACCCAGTTTAATGGTTTCAAGTATTGCTAGCTAACACTAATAATTCTTTTGAATATTTATCATTTGTTTGCCTACAGTGAAGTGGTTACAATATTGCTTTTTCCCAGTTATTATTCAATGGATCACTATTCATTTATTAACCACAATTAAATATCTCCAAGTATTACTACATTATACTAATATAACTCATTCATTTGCACACAGATGAATGATACCAAGTATTTCTATATATCCCTAACACTTCAATTAAACATGAGTCATTTGTTTACATATATTTAAATGGTCAAATAGTTCGATTTCTAACAATTCAGTTTAACAAGTCATTTGTTTGCACAGAGTTTAAATGTCAAACAGTTCTATTTAAACCATAGATAGGACCTTATTAGGCACTACCACACCGGATTAGAGTGGAACTGGGAGCAATGGCAATGAATGGGTACTCCGCATTCCCCAAAGCTCTAACATTACTCGAGCCTCACTATCAGATCGTTTAATGTCATATCTAGGACACTTGTTGGGGAGAGAGAATCTAACTCCTCAACAGTGATGTATTTTTCAGAACCCCTCAGCAGACTAGGCTGAAATGAAATAAGAATAATAAAGTCAGAGTTTATTGCTATTTTTCTAACATTCATGAATAATGCAATAATTATTTAGTGTTAATTTCATCAATCAAGAATACATTGAACACCAAATAATTGAATAGAATGAAAGAGTAGAGAATGAGAGAATACTGAATGAAGAATAAGAGAATATGGAATAGAGAATGGGAGAATATGGAATAAGGAATGGGAAAATATGGAATAGAGAATGAGAGAATATGGAATAGAGAATGGGGGAATATGGAATATAGAATAAGAGAATATGGAATAGAGAATGGGAGAATATGGAACAGAGAATAAAAGAATAGGGAATAGAGAATAAGAGAATAGGGAATAGAGAATAAGAGAATATGGAATAGAAAGTGGGAGAATATGGAATTGAGAATAAGAGAATATGGAATAGAGAATAAGAGAATATGGAATAGAGAATAGGAGAATATGGAATAGAGAATAAGAGAATAAAGAACAGTAATGAAAAAAGAATAAGCAAAGAATAAGTGAATTTCGAATTGAGAATGAGAGAGTGGGGGTGATATATTTCGATTTATGGTAAATGTCTGTGATAATTTTGCCATTTTGATTTTTAATGAGGATGTCTAAAAATGATCATTCTTTCAAATTGTGTTCTTTGGTAAATTTCATTTTATGGTGGAGGTTTTGAAGTAAGGTAAACTGTTAATATTTTCCCATGACAATTGCCAAACAATGAAACAGTCATCCAGGTATCCGTATTCTAATGAATACAGTTTTTATATTGTCATTGTATTTTTCTCAATAATTTCTTATAGATTTTCATCTAAGGCTTAGGTGGCGTGCATTGGTGTCATTTTAGTTCCCATAGCTGTCCCTAAGGCTTGGATGTAATTTTTTGCTGTCGAATTGGAAAGAAAAATTATTTAGGATTTCTTCTTTATTCGTAGTGGATATTACTATATAGGTTGGTGACATCAGATGTTACCATGAGTGCCTTAGTTGGTTGGTTGGCTGGTTGGTTGATTGGTTGGCATATCAACCTTCATAGGTTATTTAACGCCAAATTCATTTTTATACAAATAATCAGTTCTATTTCAAACAATTCAGTTTAGTATGAGTACACAATTTAATTGTCAAAAAAACTTTTATATTTCAAGCTATTCAGTTTAGTCAAATAGTTCTATTTCAAACAATTCAGTTTAGCATAAGTCCTGTTTCAATATCAAAAAAGTTCAATTTCAAACAATTCAGTTTAGCATAAGTCCTGTTTCAATATCAAAAACAGTTCTATCTCAAACAATTCAGTTTAGCATAAGTACGCAGTTTAGTTCTATTTGAACTATAGATAGGGCCCTATCAGGTGTTACCACTCCGGACCAGAGTGGACCTCGGAGTGATGGCAATGAAGGAGTGCTCCGCATTCCTCAAAGCTCTATCATCACTGGAACCTCACCATCAAATTGTTTAGTGTTATATCTAGGACACTCTTTGAGAGGGGGCCCTACCCCTCTATAGAGGTGCAGTCGGTGTATTATACAGCCTCAGCCTACTGGGGAAATGAGTGTCTTTGGATTAGCTTTTTGTTATATGAAGTTTTAAAAGTGGATGTCATCTCTAATGTACCTTTTTTTAAAAATCTTATATAGGTATTGTGTAGTTGAATATCTCTTAGTTTGCTGAGTCTGTTAATGAGGCATAAATTTCAGGTCACTGGGTTTGGAATTTCTGTTTTCAGCTTTTTGTGTTTTTTGTAGTTTTGTAGTCGTTTTTCTTTTTTTTTTTTTTAGTTAATGTTTCAATGTGTATTGTTTTCCCAGTCAACTGGGGCTGTAGAATACACCGACTGCACCTCTGCAGTGGGGTAAGACCCCAAGTGTCTTGATTTGACGCTAAACAGTCTGATGGTCAGGTTCCAATGATGCTGGGGCTTTGGGGAATGTAGAGCACCCCTTTTCTCTGTCAAAGATTTTTTCTTCTTCCTTTCTGTATTATTTTTCCCGCTGTAACAATAAGAATTCTTGTGTTATTGGGGGGGGGTCAAAGTTCTTTGATTTCAATTTGTAGTTCCTGATTTTTTTTTAGATATTTTCTTGTGTAATGTGTAGTTCTGTCTGAGCTTTTAGCTTTGTAAGGTTTAATTTCGCTTTTATTTTTTCTGTTCCTCTTTGTCTTGTGGTGTGATTTTTTTCCTTAAATTTTTTTTTGGGGGGTAAAGATTTCACCCATTCGCATTAAATCTTTCTACTGATGTTTCTTTGCTTTTAATAGTATTAAAGAATGCTATTTCCCTTTGATTTAGAAGGTTTCTACATATTTCAATTTTTGTTTTCGTTTGTAGGCTTATATGTATATATGTGTTTGTGTGCGCATGCGCATGTGTATGTGTGTATTTGGGTAGCACTCTTCAAATCGGCTCAGTGGCATTTCCACTAGGACAATGCACCAGTCCACAACTCCTTCCTAGTCACTGACAATTTGACCAAGATGGGCATCAAGACTGTTCCTCACCCTCTCTATAGTCCAGACCTTGCTCCCTGTGATTTTTGGTCATTCCCTAAGCTCACAGGCTGTCGTTATGAGACAATTGAGGAGATGGAAGAGGCTGAGATGAAGGTCATTGACCCGCTCACACAAGATGACTTCCATGGGGCCTTCCATAAGTTGTTGGAACGGTAGAACAAGTGCATTGCACCCGAAGGAGATTACTTGGAAGGGGACTTGAGTTTCATGTGTGTACTATCAATAAAAGTGCCCATACGAAAAAAAGTCTGGAAACTTATTTAATGATTCTCGTATTTGTGTATAAGTAAAGTCACTTTTTTATGTCCGAGCTTTAAATGTCTTTTATTCCCGTAGTAAGTTATTCTAATGCATTAAACTTTATTTAATCAAGTTAATCTTGGAGAAAAATTCAATGTTTTCGAGAAGACTTCTCAAATGCTCTCTCTCTCTCTCTCTCTCTCTCTCTCTCTCTCTCTCTCTCTCTCTTAAAACAAGACGAAGGACGAAAAATATAATATATAAAAATCATTGTTTTGCTTCTTGCACGTTTTTCACACAATTTTTAAAAAGTGTTTTTTTTTTCTCTCTCTCAAGTCAAAAAAAAGTCAAGACTCAAAAAAAAGAAAGAAAAAGTTTATTGGTCTGGATACAATATCAAATCGAACCACATGAAAACTTCGTTTATTCTCATCATTATGCAAACACACGTCAGTGACTCCATAAATGCAACGTTTATTGTATTAAATAGCACCAATAAGACATTTTAAAATGGGAAATTAAAAGTCTGTCTGAAAAGAAGAATAAAGGCAACCTTATTTAAGTAGCCTATAGAAATTGATATTAGAACGCCTTGAATGCATTCAAGTGATTATTAAGTTGAAAGCTGAAACGGCTTCTTCCTTCAAAAATGTTTAAATAAAAATGAAAACGAGACTGATCAGCTTTTATTGAAAATTCAGTCAAGGATCAAAAAAAAAAAAAATTAAACCTCATGTGCGCGTGCGTGAGCTAGTATGTGTTAGTGTACATATGCATGAGTATGTCCGAACTCTAATATGTATTTCTTGTGTGTTTGGCTATGGAAAGTTAAAAAGGAACATATTGTATTCAAACAAAGACAAAGAACTCAAGCTAAAAAAATCGTTTAGCCAGCCTTGATAATTTGATATAACACTTTTAATATTTTTTTAAGGGAATAATTTAAGCACGAAGAAAATGTATTAAGTTCATGTGATGTTCACCTAAGATTTGATTTTCCAAACAAAATACAAGCATTACGATTAAGATAAATCTTATATGCATTCTTAGCTTTTTCAAATAAGCATTTTTTTCCATTTCGACAAGACACGGAAAATACCTCAAATACGTTGTTCTTTATCAACGTGTTTTCTTTTATATTCTATAATTCTTTATTCCATATTCTCTCATTTTTTTATTCAGATTCGTCATTCCCTATTCTATATTCTTCCATTCTCAATTCTATATTCCAGTATTCCCTATTTTATTTCGCCCAGTCGTCTGGGGCTGTAGAATACACTGACTGTATCTCTGCAAAGAATTAACACTCCCCCAACGAGTGTTCTAGATATGACACGAAACAATCTGATGACGAGGCTCCAGTAATGCTGGAGCTTTGGGGAATGCAGAGTACTCTTACACTGCCATCACCCTCAGGTCCACTCTGGCCCGGAATGATAGGGTCCTATCTATGTGTCAAAAAGTACTAATTGTGTGCTTATGCTAAACTGAATTGTTTGAAATAGAACTGTTTTGATTTTCAAACTGCGTACTTATGCTAAACTAAATTGTGTGAAATAGATCTGTTTTTACATTTAATTGTGTGTTTAAATAAAAACTGTACTTATGCATATTTTAAGATATGAAGATCTTGAAACATACAAAGTTTTATCAAACTGACTTAATTCGGCGTTGAATAACCCGAAAAGAGTTGATACACCGTAAAACAAAACAACCAACTAAACTATTTTATATTTTGTTATTCCATTTTTATTTTATATTATATCCTTCTTTATGTATTTGGTAAGTGGGCAGCCCCCCGTGGCGTAGTAGCTAACGTGTTGGACTTCGATATCGTTCACAGCTTGTTCGAATTCAAATCGTGCTACCACGTTCAATTTTGGACAAAACCCTTTAGAAAAGGTATTTATTCCTTTATCCTCACAAGCAATAGGTTAAATTGCACGACTACCCTCCCTCTGAAAGATAGCTTTGGCATTAAATTATCTACGAAGGTTGATACGCCATTAAATAAGAAAACCAAACCATTCTATTTTCTCTCATTCTCTATTGCCTAGTCGGCTGGGGGTGTTGAATACACCGCTCACATCTCTGCTCGTATCTCTGCAGAGGGGTAAGACCCCCCCTCCAACGAGTGTCTTGTTTATGACACAAAATGATCTGATGGTGATGTTCCAGTAATGCTGGAGTTTTGGGGAATGCGGTGTACCCCTTCATTGTCATCGCTCCCAGGTTCACTCTGGCCCGGAGTGGTAGCTCCTGATAGGATCCTATCTATGATTCAAATAAACTGTGTACTTAAACTGAATTGTTTGAAATAGTCATGTTTGACTAAACTGAATAGCTTGAAATAGAAATGTTTTTGACAATTAAACTGTGTACTTAGATTTAAACAGCGTACTTATGCTAAACTGAATTGTTTGAAATGGAACTGTTTTTGACATTTAAACTATGCTTACACTAAACTGGATTGTTTGAAATAGAATTGTTTTGACATCTAACTGTGTGTAAACAAAATATATACTTACACTAAACTGAATTGGTTGAATTAAAACTATTTGACTAAACTGAATAGCTTGAAATAGAAATGTTTTTTCACAATTAAACTGTGTACTTATGCTAAACTGAAAAGTTTGAAATCGAACTGCTTATTTGTATAAAAATGGATTTGGCATTAAATAACCTACAAAGGTTAATATGCCATAAAACTCAAACAAACAAACAAACTCATTCTCTACTCGATATTCTGTTCTGACATTCATTTTTTTCTTTATTGTATATTTTATAAATTATTGTACTAGATTCGGTTAATCATTTTTTCTTTATTTGTTCTTTCTTTCAGTTCTGTTCTACTTCCATCTCTTTCATATCTGTCATTTTGTCATCTCAGATAATATGAAATCCTGTAATGTAGTTAATATAATATAATATAATATAATATAATATAATATAATATATAATATAATATAATAATATAATATAATATAATATATAATATAATATAATAATATAATATAATATAATATAATATAATATAATATAATGTAGTTTTAATATAATGTAGTCATGATTCATCACAGTAAAAAAAAGTTGTAAGAAAATATTAGATAAAAAAAAACTTAGGTCATATCCAACCTTCAGTTCAACTGTATCCCTTTGCTGAGTCTTAATATTCAACTGCCAACCAGAAAAGTTGTTCTGGATATGACACTAAACTACATCAAAGGGTCAGGCTGCAATGGTGTTGGCTGGCTGTTCTTTTAGGATACATTATGAAGCTTAATTAGTTTGACTATGTTCACTATTTTTACTCCCTATAAAAAGTTTCAGGCACTGGTATTGCTTCATATCATGGGATTGTTAGATGAGATATGTATACTTGAATTTGAGGTGGTAGCCATGTGTCTATGTGCGTGTGTTCAACATCATAATGCTACTAAGCTATGAGTAAATAGTAGGGTAGACTGAGGTCTCCAGTCTTGCTAAGCCAACCGGTAGAGGAGGGGTTAAGAACCTGAATTCAAAACCTGATTTATGTTGTTAGAAGAATCTGTAACACATTGGTGCTTCATTCTTCTGTTATCAGTTCACCAAAAATGTTTTGATGGTTCTGCCACTAACTTTCACCGCTATAAACAAATCGCCTTTGTAGTTTATTTACAAAGCTTCATCTGAGTTAACGATCATCATGGAATCGATGGACACACTATTATTATACGAATGTGAAGGGAATAGAAAAAATCCAACTTGTTGCACACATTTTTTTTCTCAATTTGTGTGTGTAGCAAGATAGATTTTTTATACTCACTTCATATTCGCATAAAATTCTCAAAATTTCTACGATTATTTTCCACAGCCATTAATGAGGTTCACAGAGTAAATGCGGAGTACCCCTTCATTGTCATTGCTTCCAAGGCAACTCTGGCAACTCTGGCCCGGAGTGGTAGCACTTGACAGGGTCCTATCGATGGGTCAAATTGAACTGTTTAACATTTAAATTGTATGCAAACAAATGACATATGCGAAACCGGATTGTTGGAAATAGAACTGTTTGATCATTTAATTATGTGTAAACAAATGATTGATGTTTAATTGAATTGTTAGTGATCCTATTTACCCAACCCCTCCGCTCGGGCAGGATATGACACAAGGTCAGTTTTTAAGCGGAGTTTAATAGGTTTGAATTCAGAGTTTTCCTTCTCCTAGACTAGTTGCCTCACCAATGCTGAAGAACCTAGTCTGCCCTACTATTTACCCATAGCTGGAGGGAGAATAATTGGATTCATACCTTTCCCAAGGGTATTAGTGCTATGTGAAATGCAATCAGTCTCGTCCAGGATTTGAACTCGTGTCGCCGTGTCCAATTCCTACGACGATAACCATTACTCCACGTCCTGAATTGTTAGTGATAGATAACAATACTTGGAACCATTTAACTTTATTGACATGCTAAATTGAATTATTAGAAATAGAACTGTTTGATCATTTAATTATGTGTAAACAAATGATTGATGTTTAATTGCCTTGTTAGTGATAGATTACAATACTTGGAACCATTTAAGTTTATTGACATGCTAAATCGAATTATTAGAAATAGAACTGTTTGATCATTTAACTGTGCGTATCTAAAATGTGTTAACAAATCATATATCTAATATATATGTAAAAACAGGATTTGTCATTAAATAATAAATAACGGGTTGATTATGCCATAAAACCCAACAAACGAACTCTTAAATCATATATATCAATAATATATATTTAAAACTAGGATTTAGCATCAAATAACCAATAATGGTTGATATGCCATAAAACCAAACCACACCAAACGAAAATAATTTTCTGAAAAGCAGCCTAACCGATCTGCAATTTATTTATTGTTTAAGATCTCTACAATGAATGATAAAATGTCTACTTTGAAACCACTCCCTGGGTCCAATAGCCGAACCTTTTAAACGTCGATACATTTATTTACTTAACCCCTCCACCACGGGCAAGCAGCGACACAAGATCAATTTTTTCAGGGGATTAGTTCTGGTTTGAAATCAGTTTTCCTTAAACTTGACTGGTTGCTTTACCAAGGTTTAAAAACCATTTTCTCCGGATATTTAGCCACAATTAGAGGGAGGGTTGTCTTTTCCATGGGTAATAACACGAAATGAAATGCAAACTGTTTTATCTCGAATTTTGACTCGATTCGCTGACTTCATTCACTAAGACTGGACATTGAAATCGTGCAGAAAAACAAACACTTTGCAATTACAAATATAGTTTTAATACGAGTACTTGTAAAATCCACAGGCTGAAATAACGAACGACAATAAACATTTGAATTATCAACATTAAAAGAAAAAAAATTAAATTTTAGTCACTAATTTCGGTCAAAATTCGCTTTTATTTATTTATTTTTTTTTTTAGCTTTATTTTTTTTTTTCACTTTTAATTATCTTATCGTTCAGAATTATTTTTCTTTAATATTTGTCTTTGGGGTGACTTACTTTAAGCAACTGCACAATGAAGTTTGGATGTTTGCCTGTTTGTTTTTTTCGAGGGAAAGTTTTTTTTGTGGGAGTAGTCGATTATTGACGGTTATATCACACAAATAAATGGAAAATGGGTATTAACATCAAGACAGTCATTTCTTTAATACAATTTTTCCTACAGCAAACTGTCCACTTTCTTCTGATTTAGTGCACAGTTAAAAAAAAAACATTTAAAAAACCACTAGTCGTTATTTTTTAAGATATTTTTAAATCCTAGCAACTGAAGACTAATGGAGCCGAAATCCAAAATAATTTTTGCAATCAGGAACCCGTGTAATTCAAGTGGCTCCGTATCTTTGGCAATTGTTGTTGAATGAGCGACAGAAAGAAGGGGGAGAAAACCCTGAGAAATATATATTTCAAAAAGAAGAAAAAGGGTAACAAAAAAGATATGATTAAAGCAGAACCATAAATAATAAAAGTAAATGAATAAATGAACTGAAATGTTTTTAATAAAAGAAAAAGAAAAAGAAATAACAAGAGACTAGTAGGCTAGGGCTGTTGAATACATCTACTGCATCTCTGCAGAGGGGTAAGCCCCCATCAACGGTTGTCCTGGATATAACATTAAACAATCTGATGGTGAGGCTCTAGTAATGCTGGAGCTTTGGGGAATGCAAATTACCCCTGCTTTGCCATTGCTTTCAGGTCCACTCAGGCCCAGAGTGATAGTACCTTATGGATCAAAGAGAATGGTTTGACATTTCAACAAGTGAAAACAAACGACTAATGCTCAACTGAATTGTTTGAAATAGAACTGTTTTTACATTTAACTGTGTGTAAACAAATGACAGATGTTTAATTTAATTGTTAGTGATAGCAATACTTGCAACCCTTTAACTTTTTTGAATGATGCTAAATTGAATAATTAGCAATAGAACTGTTTGATCATTTAACTATGTGTATATACTAATTGTGTTAACAAATCATATATCTAATACGTATGTAAAAACAGAATTTGTCATTAGATAAATAACAACGGTTGATATGCCATAAACCGTGGTGTAATGGTTATCGTCGTAGAAAATGGACACGGCGACCCGAGTTCAATTCCTGGACGAGACTGATTGCATTTCACATAGTACTAATACCCTTGGGAAAGGCATGAATCGAATTATTCTCCCCCCAGCTATGAGTAAATAATAGGGCAGACTGGGTTCTTCAGCCTTAGTGAGGCAACTAATCTAGGAAAAGGAAAACTCTGAATTTAAACCTGTTAAATTCCGCTTAAAAATTGACCTTGTGTCATATCCTGCCCGAGCGGAGGGGTTGGGTAAATATGGTTTCAGCTTTACTGGAATTAATCCTAAATTAAAGAAAAAATAAAATCTAAGTATTTTTATCAAAAGACGGAATGAAGCTTAAACATTTGTATATAATAAACTAAAGATCATCTGAATAATTGTCACTCCAACATATCCCACATAAAGTATTGTCACCGTGTCAAACTTTGGTGAGTGACAATTCTTCACCTAACGCAGTCAGCCGTTAAATAAGGGTATATCAACTATGACATTATTCCTATAATGAAACATGACAATTTTAGTTTCCATATTGTCTTCTTTTGTTTTCCATTTAGGCCATATCAGAATGTTCAACAAGATATCAAACATGATGTGATAAGACCAACCAGAGTTAGCTCAAAACAGAAATGATTTGAGTCAAAGGTTATTAGATTATAATGATAGATAGATAGATAGATAGATAGATAGATAGATAGATAGATCTGAATCCAATTATTCTCCCTCCCGCTATGGGTAAATAGTAGGGCAGACTGTGTTCTTCAGCCTTGGTGAGGAAACTAGTCAAGGAGAAGTAAAACTCTGGATTCAAACCTGTTGAACTCCGCTTAAAAATTGACCTTGTGTCATATCCTGCTCGAGCGGGTGGGGGTGGGTGAATATGGATATGCCATAAACTAAAGCAAATCCGACTACGCCGAAATATCAAGGAAGACTAGTCTCAATGATACTTAATGCATCAATAATACTGAAGTGAGTCAAATGTTTTGCAATATTTTGGTAGTATGATGTAGTTCGCGTGACAAAAGAAGTTCCACCCGTGATAGGAACTCACTGGGGTTGGTAGTATCGTGGTAGTTAATGCGCTGATATGTTATCATATTTACCACCCCCTCCGCTCGGGCAGGATATGACACAAGGTCAGTTTTTTTAAGCGGAGTTTAACAGGTTTGACTTCAGAGTTTTCCTTCCCCTAGACTAGTTGCCTCAGCAAGGCTGAAGAACCCAGTCTGTCCTACTATTTACCCATAGCTGGAGGGAGAAAAATTGGATTCATACCTTTCCCAAGGGTGTGTGCTATGTGAAATGTAATCAGTCTCGTCCAGGATTTGAACTCGTGTCACCGTGTCCATTTCCAACGACGATAACCATTACACCACAGACACCTCCATGCGCTGATATGTTATGCATAATTACATTTCTTGTGTCATTTGAAAATGAAACAGATGAGCATGCAACGCACTCTAATTCGGTAACTTATGCTCTACGAGTTCAAATGGGGCCATAACGCAACTAAAAATATTCATTGTGCGAAAAGCAAAGACGCTGTTTGTTGCATATTGACCTTTGACAGAGCTGGATGTTCCAGCTGTGTAAACAGTATGATTGCAGGATGCTCCTGTGTAAACAAGCGGAAGCACGTCACATGGGTGACAACCGGAATACGTGGGTGCTGTGAAATTATAAATACACAGCCAACAACAGATACGGGGAGTCTTGCAGGGGTCAGTCTTCCATCTGGAGTCTCGGGTCTAGATACGGTTAATCTCGGAGACTGACCGCTAGGCGCGTGTGGGGGAGCGGCCTGCAGTGACCCTTGGATGGGGAGCTGGAGAGTCAAAGATGTAAGACCCTGAAGATAAATCAGCGTGGTATGGTCAAGAGAAGTTATGGGTCAATATGGTAGTCTCTTTTCGTCTCCCTCCGTCTACCTGTCTCTCTCACAAATACGCCAGCGAGGACCCCTTTCGAAAAATGAAGTGTGACAGCTATATTTTCATAACCAAGTGTCAGTGGTTTCATCATTCATGATGGCTACACAAGTTGATCGCTGTATTGTTACTTGATAGATCAATAAATTTGCAAGAACCTCGACGATTACGAAAGTTCACGTAGGTCTAAAACCGTCGATTCAGAGGCCGTGCTCCAAACCATAGATGTGAGTAGCACTTGGAGAGTATCAGGCGAGTTCGGCATCTTACAGTCCAGTTTGGTTCGTCACCTTCAGGACATTGGATCTGTTGAATTGTGTCTTACATTACTAAAATATTGCAAAACTTTTGACTCATCAAAAGAAAACAACAGAGAAATATTTGTCTAAAAAAAGAAAACGAAAACGATTAAAACAAAAGTGTAAAAAAAAAAATAGAAAAAATAAGAATTATTAACAAAAAAACATGATAATTAGAAAGGCTTGAGTTGAAATAAATTGTCTTAATGATATAAGTATAAAATAGATAGATAGATAGATATGCAGTACACGGGGAAGAAATGTTACCCTCTTTTGGCGACCCCAGTGTTGTATATCGTAAAAAGAGGAAACGAAATTAATGACAAGAAATACGTTCCCTAATCA
>OY757918.1:15591325-15677648 GCA_963585895.1 Sepioteuthis lessoniana
TATTGTGTTCCCTGTATTTGCCGTAGTTACTATGGGAATAAATAGGAGGCATGACTTTCGGAGCGACTCCTCATTATGTTTCATTTTGGCCATATTCTATTAGAGATTTTGCTTTATTTATCTTGTAATTTATGCTTAAATATCATAACCAAGTTTAACTGATAACACAATTCCCTGACTCTCTCTCTCTCTCTCTCTCTCTCTCTCTCTCTCTCTCTCTATCTCACCTTCCATCTCTATTATCTATCATTATTGTAAGGTCTTCTCGACTGCATCTAGTGTCCATACTGGGCTCATGTATGTAAGCCTATGCTTGTAGCACAACACTAGGGCGTCCATGTGTAGGAGTCCATGGGAGAATGTCATTTATGAGTTTGTCATTACTTCTTCAGCATTGCCCAACATAACTAGTTCGTCTTACTTGGATGGTTTGTGAGATGGAAGATAAGTGGTCATACAGCAGCTGTTTTTTGAGATGCTGCTTCTGGGACTTGTCCAAAAAAGCTCGTAGCATTCTTGTATACTTTTTCATCAAGCTTTTTCTCCGTGCGTTTCGCTAGCGTCCATGTGGTGCATCCATATAGTAGTATTGACACAATTAAGGCTTGGAAGAAATCTCATTTTATCTTATCGGAGAGATCATTTTTTCATCTAATCGATAACCTGTCAATAGCAGTCCACACTCTCTCTTTATGACAACACTTTCAGCAGATGAGATATTGCTGGCGAGGTATGTGAACTTGTCTACTAATTTTAGAGGCCTGTCTCTTTATGAGGAGATAGCTCCCTATTGTTCAAAACACATGAATTCTGTTTTATTTGCATTCACATGTGTGTGTGTGTGTGTCTGTGGTAACATTTTTTTCGTTTCGACCTCCCCTATGCTTCGGTGTAGTAGCTACTGAAAAGGGAGCCTTCGGGTCGCCCTCGATTACAGTCGCCAACTTTACTTTTTATAAATATATATAGTGCTAATGTATCTCCTTGCAAGATTAGGAATAGAAATAATGCCAATAGGTGACAAATTAATCCTTTGAAATTTTTGAAAAATTTGGGTATTTGTGTCACTCTAATATATATATATATATATATATATATATATATATATATATATATATATATATATAGAGAGAGAGAGAGAGAGAGAGAGAGAGAGCAAATGATTGAATAAAAACACCGATCCACAAATTAATAAACTTCATTTTTTTTTAAATTGAATGAAAAGTTTGTCGAAAAACGGAAGTTACAAAATATTTTCTTGTAAGAAAATAATATTAGTCAGAACGATTCATGCATGAAAATACAGAAGTTATTGTTAGCCCAATCTAAAGGGATATATTTTATGCGAGTAAAATTTCTGTGTAAGTATGTCACCATGTAAGGGAGAAAATGTATTCATGCCTTAATCGTATATGCTGCTGCTGCTGCTACTGGTACTTTCATCAGCAAGCTTAGGTTGTATAATTTATGTAACAAAAAAGCATATTAGTTCAATTTAGGAAAAATTAATGTAATGCATTCCTGAAAGAAAAATGGTGTAATTTTTTTTCAAAAGAAATAAAGCGAAAGGTAGTTGAGTAAATATAGATTAAATCCATACCTACCAAAAAATAAATCCTTTCTTTATTTATAAGTTTGAGCGAGGCACGAAATTGAATTTTAAAAAGTTGATGATTTCTTAATAAATCTAATGGGTTAAAAATGTATCTTTAACAACGTTGGAGGGAAAGCCATTTGTAAAGTATTTTGGTTTTGATCCTTCAAAATTTTCGTGGCAAATCAAATATTGTGGTCTGCGAAATATTTGAGACTAGCACGAAAGCGCCGATTAGTCAATAGAAGCAAAAATACACAAACAAAAATTACTGCTTCTGTACCATAGCCAGATACCTCTATGTGTGAAATGGACATCGACTGTTCGTAACATACGTACATAGAACATAGGAATCTCGAAATACAAAAAACACGTAACGACTTCTCAGTTCAGGTACGAACCTTTTATTACCTTTGAGTTTTAAAGTTCTTCGACATAAGGAGAGAGAAACAATCTTTTTATGCTGGCTTTTTCATCTGGCCCCCATCTCGCGCAGCGCCCGTAGCGCGCAAGTTCGTCTCGCCTCAGCGACTCCGCGAAAGCCAACCATCTCGTTCGGTGTCTAGTTTCAATTCTCTGAATTTTTCAAAAGTCTCCCAAAATCCTCCGCGCACTTCCAGTGCGTGACGTCATTCACGCTCACTTGCCTCTGCTTCCAATGTGGGCTATTGTGACATCTCTGAGTGACACGTCCGCTCTGCCTGCGCGCGCGCGAACACCTGTATTAATGTTGCACCTAAGTAACCCATGCACTGAGCCAAAAGGTTCTCAACCTAACTAAACCCAAAGGCATCAATCGAGTTCCCTCGGCCCTTATATTACACTTCCGGAGGTGATTTTTTGCTCAAAAATTAACACTTTTTTAGTATGGAAATCAGCTGATTTCCCATATATATATATTGTCATCCACAAACGGACTGTTTCGTTGTAACTCAACTCATCAGCGTGGCTAGATGTCTTCAGCTGGAATCGAAACCCGGCCAACCTTTGTCAGCTTGATAACATTACCTCACAGCCATGAGCAGTCTCAACTAGAGCAAGGGAATTGAACGTATATGTATTAAATTTTCCATTTGTTTACATTTTACGCAAACGGAGACCGGAGTACTTAGTTCAATAGAAGAAATTGCTACTCTCTGCGTGAGTAACAACCCTTAATTCCTTTGCGTGCTAATTCTATTAAAGTTTGTAATAATTCCAGGCCATTGCCGTTTACTTTTTCCTGGTTTTCGACACGAAGCATACAAATTAAATGACACCTTTTGTCCATTCAAATTTTTGATAAAACATTGTCAGGACTAATTTTTGTTTGATATCGACCGGAAGATTCCTTCGACATGCTGCATAGGTTGCGTGGGTGGCATAACAGGATATGCACCTATTTCCTAAAGTAAACCGGACGCAGCGGACATGCTGCGTAAGTTGCGTGGGTGGCATGCCAGACGAGAAGCGTGTCCACGTGCAATGCGTAGGTAGATGTGACTACAAGGACTGTGTGAGCATCCTGATTATATAATCCAGGGAAGATTTCGACCCTGGTAGAACGAAGCTGAAAAGCGGATAGGTTTCACAGAGAAACTGCATCGTCGCCCCTGTGTGTGTGCCTCTCGGCCATCCCCGACTCTCTCTTACTCTACCCATACGTACATTTCGGATAAAAAAGGAAAGAAAAGAGGCAGATTATATTTTCATCCATATTTACAAACCCCTCGGCTCGGGCGGGATATGACACAAGGTCAATTTTTAAGTGACAAGTCTTCTTTCGTGATAGAGAAATAATCTGCTCCTCAAGAGTATCATAATAGGTGACGAAAAATGGTTCTTTTATGACAATTTCCTACGCAAAAGGCAGTGGATTTAAAAGAACAAATCTCAACTGCCTACCTGAAAGACAGAGCTTCATGGAAGAAAAGTTATCCTGTATATTTGGTGGGATGACCGCTGTATTATTCATTATCAGTTTTTAAACCTCAATTAGACACTCAATGCAGATTTATACTCTCAACAGTTTCAACGTGTGCATTAAAATCTTCAAAGAAAACTCCCTACTCTCGTCAATGGAAGAAACTTTACGTTTCTTCTTGATAACATAAGATCACATTTAGCAAGAATATTGCCGAAAAAGATATTGGTCTTAGACTTGTCAGTTCTACCTCATTCACCTAAGTCACCAAACGTTAGAACAAGTAATTTCCAACTTTTTCTTTCTATACAAAATATTCTGAATGACAAAAATTTTATCAAGATCAGGTGAAAACGTTTGTGGAAAACTTCTTGATCTCAAATATAGTTGAATTTTTCTTGAGAGGAATCAAAAAGCTACCTGATAAACGTCAAGAGTTAATTGAAAATAACGGCAAATATATCATGCCTGAAATTAATTCATTGTTAAATCATACATGAATAAATTAAATTTTACTAAAATGGAAATCATTTATGACACAACCCAGCACACACATATATATATATATATATGTGTGTGTGTGTGTGTGTGTGTGTGTGTGTGTGTGTGTGTGTGTGTGTGTGTGTGTGTGTGTGTGCGTGTTTGGTGTTTAAAAAAATGTATCAGAGTCATATTTATAGTTTCATTGTAGAAGAGTTAACATGAGTAAGAAAAATACAAAACAAGACATTTTATATATCAAATCCTTTAAAATTGGGATTTTTTGAGCACAGAAATTCTTTTTGATACACTGTCTGTCGGTTTCTTACATTGTTCAATGGAAATGTTTTCCCATAGCGTATCTTCATTAGAAAACATCAGACCATACAGCTTTCGTTTTTTTATACTCCAAACATGTTCAATTGGATTTAAATCTGGAAGTTGTCCTGCAAAAATATCACTTGTAATGAGTTTCCAAACTTACAATATTCTGCTGCAAAATGCAATCTATCCTTGACATTTTTTTATAACATGGTTTTTAGCTCGTATCTTTGTCATAATTCCACTTTCTTAGAGGTTTCTTGCAATATTTCTTCTAAACTTGACGTCGCAAGTTTTGAACTTTTTTAATCAAGTTTGTTCAGGTTTTCTTTTTGACTCTGAGAGCAGCAAATTTTATATATTGGTCATCTCTTTTGAACAACCAGAAATCGGCACTTGAAAAAGATAGAAGAAATAATCAAGCTTGGCGTAGAACCGGTTTTTGCGAAATATTGGCCAATACTCTTCACGGGGAACAAAAATGTCTGTATGTCTTCACTATATAAGATATAAAAAATTTATTCATTTTGCATCCTATCCTGTCTTCTTCCTATTATTCTGGGATGTTTTTTTTTTCTTTTTTTATAAAGTTGAGGACATTTCTTCTTCGCTAATATTTTCAATTTAAACCGTAGAAACATTACTGTTATAAGATTTGGAAATTGAAAAGAATCACATTAAAAATTTTACATACTAAAGTGACATTTTCGACTTATCGCTGGAGCTTAGAATATGCTGATTGTGTCTCCTGCAGCAGAGAAAGGGGCCTGGATATGACATTAAACTGCATCTGATGGTGATGTTCGTGTCCTGGAGATCTGGGGAGTGTGGAGTATCTCTTCATTAGCATTACTCCAAGATCTACTCTGACCCGGAGTGGTAGTATCTATTATAGTCCTATCTATGGGTCAAATAAATCTGTTTGAAAATTATTCATATCCAAAAGGACTATAATGAAATTTCGGTCTAAAATAAGCCTAAAAGGGTTGACATGCCGTTAAGATCAATCAATCAACCAATAGACTTAGTCATCCAAGTTTTACATTCTGTAATCTATGACCCAGTCAGCTAGGACTGTAGAATACACCGAGTATTAAGACTTCCCTAACGAATATCCTGGTTATGAAACTAAACAATCTGATGGTGAGGCTTCAGTAATGTTGGATCTTTGAGGAATGCGCAGTAGTCCTTCTTTGCCATCGCTCACAGTCCTACTCTGACCCGGAGTGGTAGCACCTGATACAGCCCTATCTATGGGTCAAACAGAACTTAACTGTGTAAATACGCTAAACTGAATTGTTTGAAATTAACTGTTTTTACATTTAACTGGAGACAGCATCCCACAAAACAGCAACTGTACGGCTACCTACTACCCGTCACGAAAACTATCAAAATTAGACGAACTAGACATGCTGGACACTGCTAGAGAAGTAGAGACCTGCACGTAAGGGATGTACTCCTGTGGACCCCTTCACAGGGACGAGCAAAGGCAGGACGTCCAGCTCGAACACACATACAGCAGCTCTGTGCAGATGCTGGATGTAGCTCGGAAGACCAGCCAAAAGCAATGGACGATAGGGAAGGGTGGCGAGAGAGGGTCAGAAATATCCGTGCAGATAGCGTGACATGATGATGATGATGATGATGATGACATTTAACTGTGTGCAAACAAAAACTGTACTTATGCTAAATTGAATTTTTTTAAAATAGAACTGTTTTGATATTTAACTGTGTATAAACAAAAAATACTATACTTATATTAAACTGAGTTATTTGACATAGAACTGTTGATATGAATGAAAATGGATTTGGTATTAAATAACCAACAATGATTGATATGCCATAAAACCAAACTAAAACAAAAAGAAATTCTCTAATCTAGTAGATATTTAAGTTTTATTTATGATTATACATGATTACCTGAGGACTAATCTTTTTAAAGTGAAAGAAATAGCCTAGAAAATGTGCTAACACTTTCATATTGAAGAAATAAAAAATTCCCCGATATTTATAGGTTAGGTTAACATACCGTTAAAATCAATAAAGCAATCATAAAGTGATATTTTTAAAAAGAGGCTCACCTTTTTATTGATCACCAGTATATATATATATATATATATATAGTCGTGCAGTGGTGCGTGTGAACAATATTTGCTTCCAAATAATTTGCGTGTCTTGATTTGAATAAAGACGATAACCTGTCATACTTTGAAAAATGTCTTTTATTAAATACTTTTTTTTTCATCTCACGCTCGTTTTCTTTAAAAAAAGTAGGGGGGGATGATGAAGCCAGAAAAGACCTCTGCGACATTCATCAACAAATACACGTAACTCGTAACTCAATAAAATGTGACGATATTTGGGGGACAAAAAAGTTTCTATTTTTCTCTAGTCCAATTTCATCCCATGTTTATTTGTTTTTGTTTTATTTTTGTATTGTTTTTTTTTTTTTTTTTTTTTTGTGTTTTATTTGTTCATTCATTTCTCTGTTCTTAATTGCTTCTAGATTAAGTGAATTGAAGTTGCTCGGTCGAATTGAAAAGCAGTCGCCTTCAGTTATTTCCCCTTTTCTTGAAAGAACGCCATCAGGAAGAATAGTTTAATAAATGTGGAGAAGCGATTTTTTTATAGTTGAGTAGGTCAACTTGCGCAGTTATCTCCCTTATTTCACTGAAGTCTCACGAAGAAAAAATATATTCAACTATATATATATATATATATATATATATATATATATATATATATATATAATCAGTATCAAGTCGTGCTAATAGCACAGATTTCCTTGACTCTATCTTGCAATCCGTCCCTATAATCCATCGCTCCTGGCTGGTCCTCCAAACTTCATCATAAAGCTGATATAAGTCGATGCTGGTCGGCCAACACTAGTGCACACATGTGTAGTAGTCCATTGGAAAACGTTATTTATGAGTTCATCGTTACTTCGCCAGCAGTGTTCATCGTGTCGTCTTAGTCTTATTTGGATGGTTTATCAGATAGACGGTAGGTGGCCGTACAGCTGCTATTTTGTGGTGTTGGTTCCGGGATTCGTTCAAAACAGCACGAAAAATTCTTGTGTAGTTCCTGTGAAACCTTTTCTCCGTGCGTTTCATTAGCGTGAAGGTGGTGCATCCATACAGTATTATGGACACAACCAGAGCTTGGAAGAAATCTCGTTTTATTTTATCGGAGAGATCAGATTTCTATATGATCAATAAACTCTCTTAAGCAGTCCACACCGCCTCTATGCGTATGTTGTCATCACTTTCAGTAGATGAGATATTGCTGCTGAGGTATGTGAACTTGTCTAATAATTTCAGGGGCCTTCCACATAAAGTAGAGAGGGTCCCTTGTTTTTTGAAACACAAGAATGGTTTTATTTGCGTTCACATTGAGGCTAATGCCTCCTGCATATTGTTCCAGGCTATGCAGCAAGGATTCGGCTTGGGCAAATGAATTTGCAAGAAGTGCTCGATCATCTGTGTAGTCTGTGTCTGTTATAGTTTGTACAGAAGATCATCTGTTTCTTACATTTTTTCTGTGTGAAAGTATTCCTTTTTATTAGATCTATCGACGTTCGAAGTACATCGTCTAGAAAGATTATAAATCAATATGGCATTAATATATCCCCTTGCAAGTCTCCATCGATAATGTGGAAAAAGTCTGTGCCACCATCAAGTGAGCGAACCTTTGTTTTCGTGTTTTTTAGAGAATCATAATATATGCTCGTAGTATTTGCTCTGTCTTTGTTCAATGAATGAAATCAAGTACCTCGAAGAAATTAACGAACAATAGTGTTGCCTCGAGAATTTTTACACGTACTTCTTCGACGATTCGATGGATAGTCAGAATCTGTAATGTTGTTGATTGATTTCTCCGGAAACCGTTCTCATATTTCCCGAGAATTTTCTCGATTTCAGGTTGGATATGGTTGAGAAGCAAAGCATTATAAACTTTAACTGCTATGAGAGTAAGAGTTATGCCTCTGTAGTTCTTTGGGATTCCGAGGTCACCTTTCTTGGGTTAGGGGAGGATGCAGCGTTTTATCTATTTTTCGAATGTGTTGCGTAATCGAAGAAGTATGTCGTCAATGTAAGACGACAACAAAAACAATCGATGAATAAGAAAGTTTATCAATGATTATTAACGAAATCCTTTTAATACACACACACACACACACTTATATATATATATATATGTGTGTGCGTGCGATAACCTATTGTAATAATATAATTTTCTACAAAAACTTTTTAAAATTCTGGAATGTTTGGTTTTGAAGAAAGAGACATTTTCTTAAAAGGATTATTTAGGGCGTTCAAATTTATGACTGATATTGTACATAACACACACACACACACACACACACACACACACACACACACACACACACACATATATATATATATATATATATATATATATATATATACATTGAATATCCAGTCAGTGTCTACTCTGCAACGAGAGAGAAGCATGTAAATAGTCATCTGACGAGACGGGGAGTTTAGTAATATTCTCCACCGAAATAAATTTATTATCACGACTTAACCGAGTTTGAGTCGCCATCAAATTGTACTATATATAGAGATAGATAGATATGGTTATGTGTCTAACGTAAAGTTGGGCGGGTTTCGATCCCAGCTTCAAGCGTCCTATGTGTCTAGCCACACTGAAGAGTTGTGACACAACGAAACAGTCTCTCTGTGGATGACAATATATATATATATATATATTAATATGAAATTTTCCAACGTAATGGAATTTACAATCTTCTTCAGGGCAATGGCACAGCTGTTTGAAAAATAATTTTCAAGTGAAAAAAAAGAAACGAAAAATGAAAAAAAATGTTAAGGGAAAAGATGAAATGCAAAATTGATTAAAAAGAAAAAAAAAGACGAAAAAAATTAAGCGAAAAAATAAAAGGAAAAAACTTTTAAAACGGCGAAAAAATAAAAATAAAGCGAAAAAATGAAAGGAAAAAATTTTTAACAGTGTCCCAGTTCCAACTAAATTGATATCATTTTTGGTATTAAAAATGATAATAAAAATATTGAATGTAAGCATAAAAATATGAATGTAAGTTTAATATAGATACAATTAATAAAAACTAATCTAAATATGGTATATTGTAACTATTTAGAACTAATTTAACTAAAAGAGATAACTCATAAATTTCATATCAGTAATGCATTCTCTGAATATTTTGGTTTCTTCTTTTTTATGATTAAAAACCATCGGATTTATTTCCATCTTGTTCTGATATTTTTCTAATATATATATATATGTATATATATATATATCAGTAATATGCAGTCAGCGTCTAAAGAAAATTGGTGTGGATTACGCTCCGCCGCCCCCGTAGGTTAAGCACTCGAGTGGGGAATTTGCTAACTGCTACTTCCGCTGAAATGAATAGCTCTTCTCATGAATTGTGCGCTCCAGTAGTCAATAACGTATATGTAAAAGAGATATATCTCCCTTACGCTGAGATTGTCGATGGCTCTGGGATAAATCATTCGACTGACGTAAAGTCAGCCGGGTTTCAATCTTGGCTTGAAGCATCTCACGTGTATCGCCCCAGTGAAGAGATATGATATAACGAAACAGTCTGTCCGTGGATGACTATATATATATATATATATATATATATATCGGCCGTTTGATATTGCACACACACAAACACACACACACACACCATATATATATATATATATATGTGTGTGTGTGTGTGTGTGTGTCTCGGATTGGCGTTTGAGTCAACCGGGTTTCGTTCCCAGCTACGGGAAGTTAGTATGTCTAGCCACACTGATGAGTTCTGATAGAACGAAACAGATCTGTCTGTGGATGACTATATATATATATATATATAATGTCTTTAACCATTATTCTTTGTGGAAATGAATTCGTGCGTAAATTATCTGAGAATCATGCGACCATTTTGAGGTGGCATGTGAAGCTGAAATCATCGTCGTCACCACAATGATTCATAATTCAATTTTTAATGCAGTTTATCTCATATTGGTGATCGAATAAATCAGTTGGAGAAAAAGATCACCACATTCAGTGAAAAATTAATTCTAATCCTCAGATCTTTCCTTCCTTCCTTCTTTCCTTCCTCTTTTTTTTTTTTTTTTTTTTTTTGTTAACGCCTTCAGTCTATTTCTTCTTTAAATGAAATAATGAAAAATAGATATCAGTTAAATAAAAAAGATAGATGAGCATAGAAAAAAGAGATGATGGCACGCAAATGCCTCGCAGTATATTAGTAGCAACCATGCTAGTCTAATAGACCATTACTTCTATTATGTGTTAGACCCTCATTTAATATTTGACATTGTGCCTGACTAAGGCATTTTTACAATGCGTACAACAGATTACAAGTGATTAGCAACGTTAGTGATAATCTCAGCTGCTCCCTTTTTTTAAACGTTAGGGACTAGCAGAAAATCCAAACATGGGTCAGTGAACTTTTAACGACTCTTAATTTTAGCGTATTCTCAAGGTAAAATATGTCAGGTCGGAGAGGTTTTAAATATCTTGACTGTATCACTTGAAGAGGGGTAAGGCCCACCCAAAAAAGGGTGTTCTGGATGTGACACTAAAATGCAACTTGTTGTGAGACTCTAGTTCAGGAGATTTGGGGAGCGTTGAGTGTTCCTTCATTGTCAATACTCTCAGGTTCACGCTCGAGTCTCCGAGAGGTAATACCTCATCATCTTGTCGTGCCATCAGCACGGATATCCCTGACCCTCTCTCGCCACCCATCCCAATCGTTCATCGTTGGTCGCCAGAGTTACACCACGTATCCTCACAGAGCTGCTGTATGTAGGTTCGAGCTTGCCACTCTGCTTTTGCACGGCCATGTGAAGGGGTCCATAGTAGTAAATCGTTTATGAGTTCATCCCTACTTCTCCAGCAGTGTCATGCATGTCTGGTTCGTCTAACTTGGATAGTTTTCGAGATGGGTGGTAGGTGGCCGTACAGCTGCTGCTTTGTAGGGTGTACCCACTGAAAGTTACATGTAGGTCAAATACTTCTATATAAAAAGTATTCATATTCCATTGGACTGTTTGAAAAAAAAACAACTTATGAAACAAAATTAGACGAAATATAAACGTACAACGTTGTAAGGGTTATCGTCGTAGAAAATGGACTGGGTGACCCGTGTTCGAATCCTGGACGAGGTTGTTTTGCATTTTCCATAATGCCTTCAGAAATGTATGAATTCAACGATTCTTCTTGCAGCTTTAGGTGAATCGTGGGACAGAATGAGTTTTTAAGCCTTGGTTAGGCAACCAGTCTAGAAGAAAAATCTCTGAACTCAACCCTGTTAAACTCTGCATAAAAATTGACCTTGTGTCACATCCTTCCCGTGTGGAGAGGTTGGTCTTTCAGAATTCTCGTTGTGTATCAAGCGCGTTCTCCTAGTTTCCTATCATCCCCTTCAGTTCCTGGGCTGACATCCCCCTGCTCGTGTCAATAGCTCGTTGTTTAATTATAACTCTCACCACAAGACGTACATCTGGTAATTGTACAGGTTGTTTTACCTGCGGTGTTTTGAAAGTAATGCCCTGTATCTAATTCCTCAAAAAGTAAAATCAATGAAGGATAGCAACATAAGTGGTGTAACGGTTATCGCCATACGAAATGGAATCGATGAACTAAGTTCAAATTAAAGGTTAGGATCTATCTCTTCTTCCCAGACATCAGCTATGGGTAAATAGCAGAGCAGACTGGCTTCTTTAGCTTCGAAAATTGAAATTCTAGATTAAAACCAGCTGTTCTCCTCTTAGAATTAGCCATGTGTAACATCCAGCTCGTGATTGGGTTGGGTAAGAACAGGTTTGGTTCAGTTTCTTTTGTTTAATGGCATATCAGCCTTTGTGGGTTATTTAATAACAACGCTATCATCGTAGAAAAACAGTGATAAATCTCCTCAAGTTTCCAGGACTCTTCTTAGTATTCTGGCCGATCTCAGTAGTCTCAGTCTCCACTCATCCTCTTATCTCCTAGTCCCCCAGTCGCTGTATCTATCCTTGGGTGACTGTACCGAGCGCACCTATTACGATTGGAATCACAGTCACTTTCATGTTCCACAGTTTTTCAGTTCTCTAGCAAGGTCTAAGTACTTATATCTCTTTTTGCTTTCTTTCAGTCTTACATTGTGGTCACCCTGAACGGCAAAGTATACTATTCGGCAGGTTCTCTTGTTTTTTTTTTTGGTGGGGGGTATTTTTTGGGTGATTATCACAAGGTCTGGTCGTCTGACTGAGATTAGATGATCCGTTTGTATCTCAAAATCCCAGAACTGTGTGCAAATTCTTTGTATCAGGTAGGAAGACTTGATACACAACTGTGCGCAAAAGACTCTTAAAAAACAACTATACAAAAAATATAAAAATCTATAGCAAGTAAAGTTGGCGACCTTAGTCGAGGGTGACCTGAAGGCTCCCTTTTCGATAGCTACTACACCAAGGTGAATGGGGAGAGGCTACTCCTTTCCTTGAAACGCTCCATTTTACCCTTGATCCGTATCTTATAATGCCGTGTTAAGCAAGGTGTCATCAAGTACCACTTTTTGGGTCTTTGGTATGACTCGACCTGGGACTGGACATAGGTCTCTCGAGCCATTGGCGAACACGCTAACCATCATGCCAATGTCTGGTTCTAAAAATCTATAATGAAAGCAATTCTCTAACATCATGGCATACAATAACCCAAGATAGGTTGACATGCTGTTAAAATCAGTCAATCAATCAGCTGATCTTTCCAAAAAACAAATCAACCACTTAGTCTTTTTTATTTCTTTTTCTTTTAGCGATTTCAGCACATTAAAATATTGAAAATTCAAAATACTTGTATAATTATTTATGCTACATTGGTGAAAGCAACAAGTATATACATCTTCAGGTATACATACAAGAGCACACACTTAGAATGAAAAACCACACGAGGATTACATTAATCCACGTAAAGAATCGTTAACCATTTTAAACAGCAAATGCTTTGCCTTTAGCAGAGAAGAATTCGTGCCTCCCAAGGGAAAGGGAGATAAGTGAGGCGTCTTAATGACAAAAACGATAATTATTATGTCCGCGTTCATTAGTTATTAGCGAATTCCCAAATACCTTTTGATTGATCGACTCAAAAATTGTCAACACAGAAAATAGCCTCCAGAAAGGTTCATCACTCTTGAGATATAGATACTGGCACGACCCCAACTTTGAGATTCGTTTTCAAAAGTAATCCGAAGTACAGTCGTATATTTGAATAAGAAAAGATTTATACCATTTAGATATCACTGTGTTCGCTGTAACAAAACTTATTCAAATGTAAACATCTGTATTCTTTATCCTAAATTTTTATTCTCTGTTAAATCTTATTTTTTTATTTTTTTATTTTCTCATTCTTTATTCTAATTTACCTTTGCTTTTTATATTCTCAGGTACTTTATTCTAAATTCTGAAATCATTTATTTTGCCATTTTCATTTAATGTTCTTTTATTCTTTATGACATATCATTTCCTTAATATTCTGAATTCTATCAATCTTTATACGGTAAATTTCATTTCTGTCTTTGCCAGTCGGCTGGGGCTGTAGAATACACTGATTGCACCTCTGCAGAGGGGTAAGACCCCCACCAATGAGTGTCCTGGTAATATGACACTAAACAGTCTGATGGTGAGGTCCCAGTAATGCTGAGGCCTTGGGGAATATGCAGCACCCCTTCATTGCCATTGCTCCCAGGTCCACTCTGACCCGGCCTGGTAGCACCTGATAGGGTCCTATCTATGGATTAAATAAAGCTAACGGCGTACTTATGCTAAAGTGAATTGTTTGATTAAACTGAATGGCTTGAAATAGAAATGTTTTTGACAATTAAACCGTGCATACATTTATACTGCGTGCTTATGCTAAACTGAATTATTTGAAATAGAACTGTTTTTGACATTGAAACCGTATTTACACTAAACTGAATTGTTTAACATAGAACTGTTTTGACATTTAATTATGTAAACAAAATCTGTCCTTATACTAAACTGAATTAATTGAATTAGAACCGCTTGACTAAACTGAATCGCTAGAAATAGAAATGTTTTTTTACTATTAAACTGTACTTACATTTAAACTGTGTGTTTATGCTAAACTGAATTGTCTGAAATTGAACTGTTTTTGAGATTGAAACTGTACTTACACTAAACTGATTTGTTATATATAACTGTTTGAATAAACTGAATAGTTTGAAATAGAATTGTTTTTGACAATTAAACTGAGTACTCATGCTAACCAACCAACCAGCCAATCATTTCTGTCGTTTTAGTTTAATATTCTTTATTCTTTATTCCATATTCTTAATTTTTCTGAATTCTGTTTAATAAGAGCAGGTACAGCGATCAATATAAGGCCTGTGTGACAGATCCAAACAAAGTTTTGTAAACACCATTAAAAATGTGTGACTTAGTAGCAGTCAATAAATCTTTACTTACCGTTTAGTAAAAAATTTGACAATTTTTAAATTATTCAGAATCAAATAATGAAGTTAAAGAAGTGTCCAGATAAGTCTTATTATAACGTATGCATTTTAAAAATAAGTAAAGTTTGTTTTAAAAAAAAGATAAAGTTTGTCCATCTACATTGACGATGAACATTATCTAAGTCAAAACTTGGTAAATAATATTCGCATTTGATTTGTTCCTAGTGGTGAGGGTTTGCAGCAGAACCATCCGTGCATTTTTGATACGATGGTCGAATCAATTATAAAATTAAGCACTCATAGTACTTCAAGAAGTATACATGAAACTTATGTTAGTCAATGAAGGCGACAAAAAGAGATAAATTTTAAAGAGATTAAAGCTAGCTATGTCACGTGGCTTTATTTGAACCACAGCCAGACACAGCTCTATATATTCCATTTTAACAATGTTCTTTTTATTGAGCAGATAAAGACGAGGTTTGGTTTGGTTTGGTTTGATTTCTTGGTTCATTGGAATCAGCCTTCGTGGATAATTAAATGATAGAGCCAGCCTTGCAGAAGAACAGCAGTGGTACTATTTAACCCATAGATATGGGGGTTGGATAAGAGAGTTCATTGCTTTCCCAAGGGTATTAGCCCGAAAGTGAACGTAACAGCGTGACTGAAGTTCGAACTCATCAACTCGAAAATCGAAGCGCAACACGTTAGTCACTACACCACGAGAACTCCCCATGTAACATAGCCATACATGAATATGTGAAATGTACATAGAATGTTCATAACATATATAAATATATAACATAGGAATCCCGAAACACGAAAAACACGTAACGACTTCTTAGTTCACATACGAAACCTTTTATTACTTTTGAGTTAAAGGTTTCAACATAAGGAAGAGAGATGCACAATCTTTCTATGATGACTTTTCCATCTGCCCCCCCCCCTCATTACGTGCGGCGCCCGTAGCGCGCAAATTCGTCTGGCTTCTGCGAGCCCCGAAAGTCGACCCTTCTCGTACGGTGTCTAGTTCTCAACTCAACTGACTTTTTCAAAATCCCCCAAATCCTCCGCGCGCTTCCGGTGCGTGACGTCATTCGCACTCCCTAGCCGCGTTTCCCGTCTCGGGTTTCTGTTGTGACATCTCTGAGTGACACGTCCGCTCCGCGCCCGCGCGTGGACACCTGCGCTCACGTTTGCAGCTTGCTAACCCATGCACTGAGCCGAAAGGTTCTCAGCCTAACTAAACCCAAAGGCATAAAATGAAATCCTTCGGCCATTATATTACACCCATGAAATCATGTTTATCTTCATCAGACGATATTAAAGTTTGAGAAACCTGCTTTTTCCTCGGTTTGCACTCGCCAGGAATCATACAAAAATCTTATGTTGACTTATGTCAGTGTATTCTACTGCCCCTGACGACAGAGCAGTTTAACGAGCTCTATTTTGCTCAAACTCGTTTAAAAATAAAATCACCTAAAAACTATTCACTTACAAATCATATATACTTATACATACAAACATAATTTGGCATTATTTGTTTTGTTTTTTTTTTGTTTTGTTTTTGTTTTGTTTTGGGTTTTTTTTGTTTTTTGATCGGTTTCATGACATATCAGTTATTGTAGGTTATTTAATGCCAAATCCACTCTATACATATTACATATGATTTGTAAATGCACAGTTTGTAGATAGCATTTTTAAATGAGCGAGAGCTCATCTATTTGCATACAGTTAAATGGTTATACATATAATTTGTTAGTCAATAGTTTGTTGGTAATTTATTTTTAAATAAATCAGAACTAATTTGTTTGCACACAATTATTACTATTGTTCACACATAGTTAAACGGTTCCAAATATTCTAACAATAGATCTATTTTGTAATAATCATTTGTTTGCACTCACGTAAATGGTTTCAACCCTCTTCAACATAAAAATCAATAGCATCACCAATTTCCTGAATCCTAGAGTTGATAATTATTTGTTCGTTGATGACTTCTGCATCACCTCTACATCCAAATATATACGTACAGCAGAACGTCAACTGCAACAGGGCATCAACAAAATAAACAAATTAGCAATGATAAACGGCTTTAAAATTTCCAAAACAGAAACTCAGCGCGTGCATTTTTGTCCATAAAGAAAAATGCACTACAACCCTACACAAATCTGGACGGATCAGAAATTCCAGTCGTTGACCAAGACAAATTCTTCGACGTTATTTTTGATAAAAAGCTCTCTTTCATTCCACACATTCAATACTTGAAAGAGAAATGTACCAGACGGGGCAGGTTGGCACTTGATCCCCTATAGAATAAGTCCTCGTTCAGAGTTTTTCTCTCAGGCATATAAGAACTGGGATATTATCTGAGGGATTAATTTAGGGCTAGACTGACCGCCGCTGGCAAGGGGTTCCAAATTTCACACTATCCACACACCCACCAGGCCGCTTTCCTTTCTTCCCCTAGACAATGGAGGATATGAGCCTATAGGTTTTAGTCGTAATAATATTGTATTGTAGTAGTCGGCAACTCCGGTTTCCCGTGTGATATTTTAGAGGAATTAATAGGACAATTTTAAGCAAGATAACATAAGGCGAATAGAAGCTGAAAAGGAAACATGAGGTAACAAATTCGTAGAAGATACGTCAAAGAACAACTTAGACCACGTGGTGACATTAAAATACATGATTCCTTTACTATACAAAGACATACACTTTCAAAATGTCAAACATATAATAAATGGACAGTCCACGAATATAAATGTCTTTTCTTGACTTCTGTTTTTCTTCAAATTGAGAGAGAGAGAGAGAGAGAGGGTGGTATATAAAGTTTGGGTATAAAGGAGAAATGGCCCCAAAGTTACTTATCTTATTTTTCGACGGGGTTCCACTGGAGAATCTTTCTTCTTTCACGGGCTAATAGACTTTTATTCTATTTTTTTACACTGGCTTGAAGAACCTGGGGTCCCTCGTGTCTCAGATATTCTTTTGTCTTCAACCCGGAGTAAATGGCTATGGGTCTATCTGCCACGAGCCCTGCTCAAAAACTAACTTTCTTATTATTTACTTCCGCTGAGGGGAGCAAGTCCCCACTTCCGTTTTGGGGTCCCAGCCAATCATTTGGCTTCTCTCTTCTTCCTCTTGGTGTCCAGCGACCTGGGTAAGGTCACCAAGTACCAACATCTGGTCTCCCCTGTGTGACCTACATTCTTTCCTAACGGTCACTCTTTGACGGCTAGATACTGTTAATTCAAACATGAGGACTAGTAATTTTATTTCCCTCCTCCCAGTGGGATATCACGTGACAATATTTTCATTGGTAGCGTTCTCATTCAAATGTGTGCGATCTAATTAGAGTTCCAAAATTTACTTTTAAAATAATCTATATCACATCAGTCTATCTATCTTTTTATATATCTAGCTAAGCTAATATTCATATTGTTTTGTTCATATCTATCAATTATAAACGTTCCATAATATATATATCCGTCTTTATCAGTATTAACCTTCTCTCTGTTGCTTTCTGTATGATTTGAGTATCTGTTTTAATGTCTTTCTAAATATATATAAACGATGAAGCTGAAATATTTTAAACAATGGATTTTGTAACTTTTCATGACTAATGTGACCCGATAAGGAGACAAATTGAAAGACCCGGGTCTTTGTTTGATAGTATTGTGGTTTGAAATGATACTAGAGTCAACAATTTTCCAGCGTTTTTTATCATATTATATAAAGTAACATCTTGCAATTTTCAAAATTAAAGTGGGGATTAGTTTCGAAATTATATCTGACAAAATCATTGTTTATGCTTCCTGTTCTTTTAATCTTTTGCATGTGCGTAAATTCGTTTCTTCAGGCTCAGAAAAGACACACACACACACACACACACACACACATATATATATATATATATATATATATATATATATATATATATATGCGGGGTGCGGAAGCAAAATTAGGAATATTCTAGTATAATAATAAACAACTCTGTCATAAAACAAGATATTTTTTTAAATGAACAACAAAATAAAAAGATAGACCCAAAACAGTAAATTTACTCAATATGCCAACCATTTTTTCAATTATTGTATCACCATTCCTTCGAAATGATTTGCATGCCTTCAAAAACTTCTTCAGACATTTTATTCCATTCCTACTCAATGGCAGTCTTAAGCGAATATTTAGATGGGAAGTTGCATTTGTTTTGTTTTCTAAAACACCCAAAATAGCATCATTAAGGAGGTTAATCAATTTGGCTTTATAGTAGAGTAAGTGTGTCTTTACATTTAAAACGCATAGTTTAAGCATTATTTCACAAACAAAATACAGCATAACATTTTGTAAAATTCAGCATTTTAAATTGATAGGACTGACCAATATTGATATACTTCTTCCTGTTGGCTCCTGAGTTCAAATGCTCCTTCTTCGTTTTAACTTTTATTTACTACTGAATTTTAGGTAGTTTTGGAGGCGGTCTACTGGGGGGGGGGATATTCATTTCATTTTTTTTTCCTTTCTCTTGGGGGGGGGGCTTGTGGTAGCATTAGGTGTTTTAGGCTTTTACTTTTTCTTCTAAACTACTGTTAGGGCTTTCTGTACGAATTTTTAAATTATATTATAGAAGAGATTCAAAAACATTCTGCCTTGTTCGCTGACATTTGGAAAGAGTCTTAACATCAATTTGGCTTTATAGTAGAGTAAGCGTGTCTTTACATTCAAAACGCATAGTTTAAGCATTATTTCACAAACAAAATACAGCATAACATTTTGTAAAATTCAGCATTTTAAATTGTTGGACTTAAAGACATACTGACCAATATTGATATATTTCTTCCTAAGACTCTTTCCAAAAGTCAGCGAACAAGGCAGAATGTTTTTGAATCTCTTCTAAAATATAATTTAAAAATTCGTAAAGAAAGCCCTAACAGTAGTTTAGAAGAAAAAGTAAAAGCCTAAAACACAAAAAAAAAAAAAAAAATTTTAAAGCTCTATAATTCCTGAAGCCTACTAGGTTTCCAACTGTAGTACAGAAAAAAATAAAAATAAAAACTAAAAAGCCTAGGAAAAGTCCCAATACCGCCAAAAAAAAGCAAAAATCAGTACCAGTGAAAGTCTGACGAAAGTACCTTAATCTTGGACTTTAAGTAAGTTAAAACTTAAGAAAACTTAAATCAAAATCCCCCCCCCTTTTTTTTGCGTACACATGGGAAGCAGCATGATGTACGTAAAGGTATTTGAATAAACCCATGGACGACCAAACTCAATACCTAAACAGGTCCTGGACGTGAGTTTGACGACTTTACGCTCAGGATCGTTAGTTCGATCGGGGAACTACTGCTACTCCTCTATAAGAGTGGCTTCTATAGAAGAGAATAGAACAGCCATCCAAAGATATCCATTACCCATACTCAAACCACATACACAAACCGCATCGCTCTTCGCGCGGGTAAAAAAGGGGCGCGTCCTGCTGAGGTTGGAGCCCTGGTCTCAGTGTTCGAAAAATCAGCTACAGAGCTCAAACAATCAAAACTACTAAAATGCAAACAAACACTACAAATAGCCACATTTAACGTAAGAACCTTAAATAGAATAGGACAACTACCAGAGCTAATCGCATCGGCCGAAGAACATAAGATAGACATAATATGCATACAAGAACACAGATACTTGCACACCGAAGATATCAAATATCACGAAACTGGCAATGGCTGGTCGCTCGTCACTGTATCCGCATGGAAAAACTCTGTCAACGCCACCGTAGGAGGGGTAGGATTACTTATAGGACCTAGAGCATTAAAAACGCTTAATAGCGTTGAGAAAATACAACCTAGAATGATGGCAGCTACTTTTAACGGCAACCCCAGAGCAACAATCATCTCATGCTACAGCCCCACCAATGTTAGTGAAGAAACTGAACTAGTCACCTTCTACGATGAGTTATCCTCATTAGTGCGTAGCATCCCGAAACACAACATGTTAGTCATTGGCAGAGACATGAATGCCCAAATCGGGAAAAACGTAAACAACAAATACAGCCTCCACAACACGTCAAATAGGAATGGGCAACATCTAACAGATTTCATGATAGAAAATAGATTAGCATGCCTCAATACAAACTACCAAAAAAGGGAGGGCAAACTATAGACATACACGTACGCAAACAATACTAAAGCTCAGATAGACTACGTCCTTATAAACAAGAAATGGAAAAATAGTGCACTGAATTGCGAAGCATACTCCTCTTTTGAGGGTGTGTCCACCGATCACCGAATAGTCACGGCGAAAATACGGTTAAGCCTACGAAAAAACGAACAGCGACCACCAAACACTATGACTGGGCCCTATTGAACAGCAAAGATATAAGAGATAAATACGTATTAGAATTAAGAAACAAATTCGAAACACTACAAGAAAAGACCGAAAAAAGTACACCAAACGACGTATATAAAAATTTCGTCAATGCACACCTCGAGGCAGCAGCAAAATACATTCCAACAAAACTTAAAGCTAAATATAGAGTCCCTTGGGAAACTTTAGCGGTGAGAGAAAAACGTGCACTAGTGAAAACAGCCTCCAAAAACTATCGAAAAAACCCAACAAACACAAATGCCTTAAAACTAAAAACGGCACAATATCAATTAGCAGGCATATATATAAAGGAACAGACAGAATACATTCAAAATCAGATAGATAAGATTAGAGACTCGGTGGAAGATAGACAATCTAGAATAGCCTGGCAAACAATAAACGAAGTGAGCAGAAGAAAGAACACAGCCAAAGCAAAACTTAAAGCAGCAAACCAACAAGAAAGAATAAAACTGTGGAAACAGCACTTTGAAAACTTACTTGGAAACCCACCAAAAATAACACATGAACCAATCACCAGAACAATTAGCAAACAATTAGACATTAAACTAGGACCGTTCACACAAGAAGAACTCGACTCGGTTCTCAGAAAAATTAAAGATAGGAAAGCTGCAGGGCTGGACGAAATTCCCCTGGAAGTATGGAAGACCAGACAATTCGACGACATACTGCTCCGACACTGCAACGCAGTATACAACCAAAATCCGATAGATAGATGGATGAAGGGATGCATGCTCCCCTTTCCTAAAAAGGGGGACCTCGGATTACCCAAAAACTACCGAGGCATAACACTTACATCCATAGCAGCCAAAATCTACAATGCCCTACTACGAAACCGCATAGAACCCAAAATCGACAACATACTTAGAAAAAACCAAAATGGCTTCCGAAGAAATAGATCCACGACCTCACAAATATTAACCATCCGTAGAATCCTTGAAGGTGTACGGGCAAAGAACCTACAAGCGACATTAATATTTGTCGACTTTACCAAGGCCTTCGATTCCATTCACAGAGGAAAGATGGAATAAATCCTACTAGCCTACGGCATACCTAAAGAAACCGTAGCGGCAATAACGATTCTTTATAGAAACACTAAAGTAAAAGTACGATCACCGGATGGAGACACAGAATACTTTGACATTGTAGCAGGAGTATTACAAGGGGACACGCTGGCCCCGTACCTCTTTATCATTTGTCTAGACTACATACTTAGAACATCGATTGACAAAATCAAAGAGAATGGCTTCGAACTGACGAAGAAAAGAAGCAGAAGGTACCCCGCAACAACAATTACCGACGCCGACTACGCCGATGACATAGTGATACTGGCAAATACACCTGACCAAGCCGAAACACTTCTGCATAGTTTGGAACGAGCAGCAGCAAGCATAGGCCTCTATGTTAATGCACACAAAACGGAATATATGTGCTATAACCAAACGGGGGACAACTCCACTCTAGAAGGAACCCCTCTTAAACTAGTTGACAAATTCACTTACCTAGGAAGCAGCGTCGAATCAACCGAAAAGGACATCGAAACGAGGTTAACAAAAGCATGGACAGCTATCAATAGGCTATCGATTATATGGAAATCAGACCAAACCGATAAAATGAAACGCAGTTTCTTCCAGGCAGCGGTCACATCGATACTGCTATATGGCTGCACTACATGGACGCTAACAAAACGGCTGGAGAAGAAGCTAGATGGCAATTACACAAGAATGCTGCGTGCAATCCTGAACAAGTCCTGGCAGCAACACCCCACAAGACACCAACTGTACGGCCACCTGCCCCCTATCACGAAAACTATTCAAGTTAGATGAACCAGACATGCAGGACACTGATGGAGAAGCAGAGATGAACTCATAAGAGATGTAGTCTTATGGATCCCCACACATGGCCACGCAAAAGCAGGACGACCAGCACGAACGTACATTCAGCAGCTATGTGAGGATACGGGATGTTGTCCTGAAGACCTACCTAGGGCGATGAACGATAGGAAGGAGTGGCGAGAAAGGGTCAGGGATATCCGTGCTACCAGCGCGATATGATGATGATGAAGGAGATTAAGATCTGGGCTTAAATCTTGTTTAATTGCTGTCTTCACAGTTTTCTATAGAACATTAAATTCATTAGTGTGCTTTGTTATTGACGTAATGGGGTCCTTCTTAATCGCTGTAGCGAGAGCAGTTAAAAAGCCTTCCTTTCGTTTTTTGTTCAATACTTCACTTCCCCTTTTCGTTAAAAGCTCTTTTTCTGAATTTTTTTTTTAAACAAAGAAACTTTGGCTTGGTTTCAGTGTTAAGCAAATCATAGATGTTTGGTCGTTTTTTTTTTTTTTTTGTTTTTTTTTTCTTGCTCCCTCATATTGAGCAGAATTTTCATTTTAAAAAAGTACTTGAATAATAGAGCTAATCATGAAAATTTTGATTTATGTTTTATTCAAAATTGTACTAATTAGACAAAAAAAGTTTTAAAGATTATTCCATATTTTGCTTTCACACCATATATATATATATATATATATATGTGTGTGTGTGTGAAGAAAAATTGACAACAAGTAATCCAAATAGAAAGGGGAGATTTATTGAGAAACAAATTCGACACTATAGCGTTTCGGTTCTGCTGAACCATCATCAGGAATGTGAGGGGTTATATTAGTGATGTTAAGTATAGATGGATGTATTAAAAGTGTAAAAATATATAAAAATTTTAAAAAGTTGTATAACAAGAAAAGTTGGCTGTTTATGACACGAAAAATTAGTCGTTTGGTCAACGAATCAGCGTTCGTTTCTTTGAAATACGTCACCTGACATTAGAAAAATGTGTAGAATTCACGTTCTGTTAGTTCATCGAGAGATTTCGAATCATTCCTCGTTTTCGACGAAATTCAAATCATATACTCAACATCACTAATATAACCCCTCATAGTCCTGATGATGGTTCAACAGAACCGAAACGCTATCGTCTCGACTTTGTTTCTCAATAAATCTCCCCTTTCTATTTGGATTACTTGTTGTCAATTTTTCTTCACAAACTGTCGGATTACTATCCATTATTTTCTTACATATATATATATATATATATAATCATATCTTTATTATATAGCTTAGTTTGGTTTAGTCTAATTGACAGATAACAACCCTTATGCGTTATTTTATGCAGAAATTTTATTCATTTTTCGATTGTTTGGTTTTATGGCATATCAACCATTATAGGTTATTTAAAGCCAAATCCTCTTTATACATATACAGTAGTGTCCATAAGTTAAGAAAAGGAACTACAACAAATATTTAAATGACTTTTACTTGAAAAAAATTTGCATGTACGTTTATGAAACTTTCACAAAGTTTGGAACATATATGCATTTATTACATATAAAGTTTTCGAATCTTTTTTACTGTAAATTAATAGTCAACTGAAAACACAAAAATATACATTTTGCCCTCGTCAAAAGTTATGGAACTCATCATAAATACTCGTTAGATCAATGTATAAACTAAAGAAAAATTCAATATTTAGTGAATTTTCCTTTGTATTGGATTACTTCATTGCCTCTCCGACCTCATGAGCCAATTAGCTTCTAACAAAAGGTGGCAGTGATTCGATCCCATTATTCTTTCAAAAAGTCCCATGAAGCATCAATATTTTGAGGATTTCTGTTCTGAGTTTTCTCTCCAATGATTTTCCATAAATTCTCTTGAGGATTCCTATCTGCGCTTTGTGGTGGCCATTGTGTAACAGCTGTTTCTTCCTCTTCAAGAAAATTTAACACAATTTTAGCTTTGTGGCAAGGCGCGTTGTCTTGCATAAATATTGGAGTTTCAACTGCCCCTTTCCGTAAATGAGGAAGAGCATGCAGGCAAAAAAGTTCTTTATAAACACTGGCATTAATATTACCGTGAAAACGAACAATGGGTCCTACCTCCGCTGAAGAAATCAGCCCCCGCATCAATACCCCTCCCCTCTAAAATTCACAGTTTTCTTAACGCATTGAGGATATAAGCGTTCCCCATTTTTACGTCTTACAAACCTGTTACCATCAGATCCAAACAAGTTGAATTTAGATTCATCACTAAAGTAAACCATATTCCATTGTTCCTCTGTCCACAGGATATGTTCTATGGCGAAGTCAAAACGAAACTTTTGATTTTTCTTTGAAATCAAATGTTTACATGTAATCTGAGCCACTATTCTTTCCTTATTTAACCTAGGAGAAACAGTTTTTCAAGATATTGGCTTTCTTTTTCGCTCACAATATGCACGAGAAATTGACGTTGCTGTATCGAAACGGTCTTTTAAAGACATCTTAACAATCATCGGATCATACCGTTTGGTAGTCATAGGAGGTCTGCCGGTTCTCCGTTTTTGTTCAAGTGTCTCGTCAGCCTTTAATCTACGGATTACACGATAAAAAACGCTTTTCGACCTTCTTACGATGCCAGCAGTTTCAGAATTCGATTTGCCTTATTCTTGATTTGCTAAACTGACTTTTTTTTTCTTCTCAAGTTAAACAATTACGTGCTTTCGATTCCTTCTTGCTTAAAAATAATTCCAAAGATGTATGACAGTCGACTATAAATCAAAATTAGCGATCAAGTTGTTTAAAAATTACCTAAATTTCTATAATTCAACAGCGTTCCTTAACTTTTGACGAGGGCAAAATGTATATTTTTGTTGTTTTTTAAGTTCACTATTAATTTACTGTAAAAAAATTAGAAAACTTTATATGTAATAAAAACATATATGTTCCAAGTATATTTTGTGAAAATTTCGTAAATGTACATACATGCAAATTTTTTCAAGTGAAAATCATTTAGATATTTTTGTTAGACCGTTCCCTAACTAATGGCCGCTACTGTATATTAAATATATACATAATCAATTAACACATTTTGTAGATAACATTCTTAAACGATCCTGAACGGAGTACTTCATATTCCCCAAAACACTAAGGCTGGAGCCTCGACATTAGGTTGTGTAGTGTCATATCCAGGACACTCGTTGAGGGAATCTTACCCCTCTGCAGAGATGCAGTCGGTGTATTCTACAACCCCAATCGACTGGGCCATATTTCATTTGTTATGGGAATCTTACCTTACTGCAGAGATGCAGTCGGTGTATTCTACAACCCCAATCGACTGGGCCATATTTCATTTGTTATGGGAATCTTACCTTACTGCAGAGATGCAGTCGGTGTATTCTACAGCCCCAATCGACTGGGTCATAGGATATTCGTTATGGGAATCTTACCCCTCTGCAGAGATGCAATCGGCGTATTCTACAACCCCAATCGACTGAGCCATAGGATATTCGTTATGGGAATCTTACCCCTCTGCAGAGATGCAATCGGCGTATTCTACAGCCCCAATCGACTGGGTCATAGGATATTCGTTATGGGAATCTTACCCCTCTGCAGAGATGCAATCGGCGTATTCTACAACCCCAATCGACTGAGCCATAGGATATTCGTTATGGGAATCTTACCCCTCTGCAGAGATGCAATCGGCGTATTCTACAACCCCAATCGACTGGGCTATCATTTTTAGATGTTTGACTATAACGTTATCTATTTATGTAAAGTATTAACGTTCTATTACATTAATTTTTTCATCGTACTTTTATAAATTTAATTTATCTTTTATGAATTTTTATAAATTTCATTGGCCTAGTGGGTAGAGTGTTCGCCAATGGTCCGGGAGACCTAGGTTCAATCCCAGGTCACGTCATACCAAAGATTTTTAAAATGGTACTTGATACCCCCTTGCTTAGCACTCATCAATACAAGGTATATATCAAGAGTAAAGTGGAGCAATCCAGGGAAAGGAGTAGCGCCCTCCCCTACACCTCGGTGTAATAGCAATTGAAAAGGGAGCGTTATGGTCGTCCTCGACTATAGTCGCCAACTTTACTTTTTTTACTTATATATGCACCATTGAAATGGAATAGTGATATTCACAGGCAGATTTGGGTTTGTTTAGGTTTTATGGCATATTAACCATTGTAGGTTATTCAATGCTAAATCTCCTTTATACATATATATTAAATATATATGACTTGGTTTGGTTGGGTTTTAGGGCACATCAACCATTGTAGGTTATTTAATGCCACATACTCTTTATACATATATAACAAACATACAGTGGCACGCATAATTATGGGATACATGTTATTTTCTGTTATAACTCAAGTTAATGTTCGCCATTTTGCCTGATATTTGGTAAGTAATATCTTGTAAAGTTGTTTTAGTTGTATGTGGAAGGAAAATTTAAAAACTTATAGTTGAATCCTTTTTTTAATCAAAGTTCAAAATTGCCCAATGCAAAAGTATTGGATACATGACACGTTTTTCAGATTTCCAATGGAAAGTTTGTATTTTAAAAGATTTTAAATATTCAAATTTTCGATAATATTGGAATGTTATCTTTGACCAATCAGAGAAGCATACCATTTTTTACAAGATAGTGCTCTTAATCATCTGACTCTTTGATGTGCATTTTGCAATTCAAGGATTAAAAATGGCAAAAACTAAAGAATTAGCCAGAGATATGCAAGATAGAATCATTGAACGTCACAAAGGAGGAGAAGATTACTGAAAAATTAGCAAAGAAATGAATCTAGCACTAAGTACATAAGGATATATCATCAGGAAGTATAAGAAGTATGGCGACGGTATAGCAAACCTTCCAATAAAAGGAAGACCGAGAAAAATAAATGAGCGTACTTCAAGGTGGATCAGCAGAAATGTGCCAATAAACCCCTTCATTACTCGTTCTGAAATTAAAACTGATCTTGAGGGTGCTGGAATAAATGTGAGTAAAGATACCATTAACAGAGCTCTATATCGTGCAGGCTTTCATTCAAGATCACTAAGAAAAGGGCCTATACTAAAAATCAAACATGTCAATGACCGATTAAAGTTTGTCGAAACTTATGAAAAGAAAGGTGTGCAGTTTTGGGAAAAGGTAATCTGGTCGGATGAAACAAAAGTTGAACTATTCAGAAGGAACACAACGACAAATGTTTGGCGAAAAAATAGCACTGCCTTCAAGAGGCACAATGCCATCCCCACATTTAAGTTTAGGGGTGGTTCCATTATGACATGGGGATGCTTTTCATCCAAAGACACTAATGGGTTACAAGTTATCCATGGTAGAATGAATGGTAGCATATACAGGGAAATTCTAAAGAACCCCCAGAAATCAGCAACTTCTTTAGGACATGGTTAGAATTTCGTGCTTCAACACGACAATGATCCCATGCATAAAGCAAAACTTACAAAGGAATGGTTTGAAAATAATGGTATTAGTACTCTCAATTGGCCAAGTCAGTCTCCTGACTTGAATCCAATTGAGAATTTGTGGAATACTTTGAAGGTTAAAGTTCATAAGCGGAATCCACAAAATATCAAGCAATTAGAGGAATTATGCAAGGAAGAATGGGGTAAAGTAACGCTGGATCAGTGTGAAAAACATGTGTCCAACTATAGAAAGCGTCTTGAAGCAGTGAAACAAAACAGAGGCTACGCAACAAAATATCAAATTGATGTATCCAATACTTTTGCGTTGGGTAATTTTGAACTTTGATAAAAAAAAAAAGGATTCAACCATAAGTTTTTTTATTTTCCTTCCACATAAACTAAAACAACTTTACGAGATATTACTGACCAAATATCAGGCAAAATGGCGAACAGAAACTAGAGTTATAACAAAATAACATGTATCCAATACTTATATGTGTCATTGTATATATATATACCGTACTGCATTTCATGGTTTTCAGTGCTACCTGCTTGTTCGGCTCGCATGATACTCTCCGCTATCAGAGACTGTTACTTCACAACACAGAAACCAATACTTATGCGTGTCACTGTATATGATTTGATTTGGCATATCAACCACCGTAGGTTATTTAATGCCAAATCCTCTTTATGCATATATATTAGATGAATAAGATTTGGCTTGGTTTGATTTTATGGCAAATCAACCATTATATGTTATTTAAAGCCAAATCTTCTTTATACATATATATTAAATATATAGGATTTGATTTGGTTTGATTTTATGGCATATCAACCATCGTAGGTTATTTAATGCCAAATCCTCTTTATACATATATATTAAATATATAGGATTTTATTTGGTTTGATTTTACGGCATATCAACCATTGTAGGTTATCTAATGCCAAATCCTCTTTGTACATATATATTAATTATATATGATTTGTAAAAATATTTTGTAGATAGCATTTTAAAACTAGTCTGAGCTCATTTGTTTTCAAACAGTTTAAATGGTCAAGCAGTTTTATTTCCAACAATTCAATTGAACATATCATTTGTTTGCACATTGCATTGTTTGAGTCTCAAACAGTTCTATATATCTTTCGTTATATACATTCTATTTGCCCCGCTTATCTCGACAAGCATTCATCGCAGTCGGAACAATTCTGACAATATCAAAGACCTGATGGAGGTTATTAAAACCGAAACATTTAACATTAGTCTTACATCAAAATAAACACACACACATACACACACACACACACACTCATATATATATATAATTTGCAAACGAATAGTTTAAAGACGATATTTTTAAACGAACATCGGATCATTTATTTACACGCAAATGATTTCAAGTATAACTGTCAAATATCAATAATTCTATTCGATATTAATGATTTCTTTTCACACCGTGAAGATGCTACAAGAGTTTCTTTCTAATTCTTATAGTTCTATTCAGCAGTATTCATTCATTTGCACACAGTCAAATCGTTTTAAGTTTTGCCATGTTATGCCCATAATTCAATTTAATATTATTCCATTGTTTGCACACAGTTAAATGGTAAAACAGCTCTATTTGACCCATTGATGGGACTCTATTACGTGCTACCACTCCAGGTCAGAGTGAACCAGAGAGTAACAGCAATGAAGGGGTACTCCACATTCACCCAAAGCTCCTGGATTCGATCCTCAGCATCAGATGGTTAAGTGCCATATCCAGGATACCATTTGCTTGCATTTTTTTAAGAGATTAGTTTTAGTTATTCTTCCTCAGGTTGAATGTTAGACTTCATCGTTTATTAACCTCCACTCCTGGGATCGAAATCAACCATTTTGAGAAGCGCTAATATAGATAATTGACTCATTTTATCAAAGTATGGATTTCTGGTGTCTGTGTTTAATGGAATATCAAGCTTTGTTGGTTATTCAGTGCCAAAGCCATCATTGTAGAGGACGGGTAGGAGTCCTATTTAAATCATTGCTGGGTGGGCAACGAGCGTCATAGAGACCGATTTTTAGGGTGGGGTTTGCTTAGCTTAACTGAGCAAAAAGGTAGAAGAATGGAACACTGAGAATTGAGCCTTCTTTTTAGACGGTATGGATAATTTTTCGTTTACTTGTCACGGAGTTGACATCCCCATACTCACAGATATATATGTATATATATATATATACATATATATATATATATATATATGTTTGTGTATATATATATGTGTGTGTGTTCAAGAGGAAGTTCAAGTGATAACACAACTCGGAAATGAGTGATAAGAAATATATTGAAAGAAAATAGTACATATATAAACGATAGCTAGGAGAAACTTCTCCTTAGTTTAACAGAATCATGAATATTACCGTTCTTGGTGACGGCTAGCCGAGACTGCGCAGAAGAGAGCTTAGCTGGTATATGTCACATGAGGGCGAGTCCCTCTGTAGGGGAGACACTCCAACAATATATATATTACTAAAACCATTATCTTCATCATAATCAAGATCTGATAGCTGGGATTCTTTTCTCTCTCTCTCTCTCTCTCTCTCTCTCTCTCTCTCTCTCTCTCGTCATCCATCCTTATCGGGTACCCATCCTGGCCGGTCCTCTAGACTGCATCCACTGTCCACACAAATCTGATGAATGTAATTTTCTTGTCGCCTAAACACCAAAGTGTCCATATTTGGCAGTCCATGTCTTGTTAATTTTGCTTGGGTGGTTTGAGAGATGGGAGGTAAGTGGCCGTACAGCAACTGTTTTGTAGAATGCTGCTTCCAGTATTTGTTCAAAACTGCCCGCAGCATTTTTGGGTAATTACAATCTAGCTTTTTTTTTCCTAGCGTTTCATTGAAATTCAAGAGGTAAAACCATACAATAGTACTGGCACGTTGACAGCCTGAAAGAATAACTGTTTTATTTTGTAAGAGAGAGCGGTTTTTCAGACAATATCCCGTAGAAACAAATATGGATTACTAAGATTATAGATAATAATACAACAGAAAATCCTCGACAGATCTGTACAAGAACTATCCGCTTAAACTGCTCTGATTTAAACAAATAAATAAAGCGATTTCCAGTCAACTTTGTAAGTGAGTGATGATATGAGGATGTATTTGATCGGAAAGTTATTTTTTAATCGTTCAAACCTTTTTTATATAACAGAGATAATTGGGAAATTTAACTGCTTCTTAAATAGAAACATGAATATCGTCATGAAGCTATGTTATCCTTAAACTTTTTCTTTCTTTTTTCTTTCTCTACCTTTTCTTTCTGAACACGCACACACACACACACACATACACACACACACACTCTCTCATTCTCTCACACACACATTCCCTCTCTTTCTCTCTCTCTCTCTCTCTCTCTCTCTCTCTCTCTCTCTTATCTTTCTTTTTACAGTTTATTTTCAAAACGAGAGATTTTCATCCATGTTATTTTTCTTTGTAGTCTGTTGAACTGATGATGAATTGACAAAATATCTAATTTGCCACTGAGCAGGAAATGCCTGCAGGGCTTTTTTTAAATAAGAGAAAGAGAGAGAAAAAAAAACACGAAGTAGTTTACCGAACACACTTGACAGCAGTCACCATGATTTCCTGTTTCCAAACATTCCCGATATTTTCCAGGCCTATTGGAATATTCTATAAAAATCCATTCGTCAACACTATCTAAAAAAAAAAAAAAACAAATGAAAAGAACTAATTCAATATACACAAACACTGCATAAAGAGGTTACTAACGCATTTTCATTATCCTTCTTAACTTTTTTTACGAAAGGATGCTGAAGAGTTTTCCGCCTGACCAAGATCAGAATCTGCAAGAGCCACGAAATATTTTATTGCACATAATCATTCAAAACACATGGCAGATCGTTTCTGGATCTTTTTATCCTTCAAAATGCTCAAAGTAATTAAGCACTCCCTCGTTATTATTCTATATATCCATATTACTCTATTAACATACCTATGGATATGTGTACATGTGGTCTGGTCTGGTTTGGTAGGGTTTTATGTTATATCAACCAATGTAGGTTATTTAATGACAAATTCTGGTTATTCGTGGGAGTGAACAGAAATAAAATAAAATAAAGATAAATTTCGAAAAATGAAGAAACTCCTGGAAGATCCTTACAGGAAGTGGAACGAGACTTGCGCAAAAAAAGGGAACCTTCCCTGCGAAAAGAAGAGATTTACTCTCACTTCATCAGGACCCTTCAGACGGAAACGACTTTCTTCCACCTGGCTGCTAGCAAGGTAACACGCCTGTTTTGCCAAGTCCCCTGGGCATCCCATGCGACTTGTGTCGGTTGCTGGCGGGCCGAAACAAGCAACTTGAAAACACCACTGGGCATGAGCGCACTGATTTTGGACTTATTAACTATAGGAGACGACTAATATAATTCAACGTCTGATTTGGGAGAAACGACGGTTCTCAAATATTCCAGGAAGACATTCCTCGCTACAAAGTAGCCGTGCGTAAACTTAAATGAAATAAAGAGGTCGTTTATTACACGAGATATGTTTTTGAAACGTCGAAGCTTATTTCTCAGCCTAACCTTGCCGTATATTTCGATCCTAAACAAAGGCATCATCATCATGTCGTGCCGCTAGCACGGATATCCCTGACCCTCTCTCGTCACTTCATCTTATCGTTCATCATCTCTGGCAGGTCTTCAGGGCTACATCCCGTATCCTGACGTAGCTGCTGTATGTATGTTCGAGCTAGTCATCCTGCTTTTGCATGGTCATATGTGGGGTCCATAGGAGTACATCACTTATGAGCTCGTCCCTGCCACTCCAGCAGTGTCCTGTATGTCTGGTTCGTCTAAATTTGGATAATTTTCGTGATGGGAGGCAGGTGGCCGTATAGTTGGTGCCTTGTGGGGTGTTGCCGCCAGGACTTGTTCAACATTGCTCGCTCGCAACATTCTTGTGTAATTGCCATCTAGCTTCTTCTCGAGCCGTTTTGTTAGCGTCCAAGTAGTGCATCCATACAGCATTATCGACACAACCAGTGCCTGGAAGAAACTGCGTTTCATTTTATCGGTCAGCTCTGATTTCCATATGATCGATAGCCTATCGATAGCTGTCCATGCCTTCGTTAGCCGTATGTCGATGTCTTAAAGGCAATAAGAAAAAAAAGAAAGAAAAAAGTCAAACCTGGTCTTCTCGGTCCTCAAAACACGTCCTTCAACACCAATTCTCGCCTGTGCATGAATCAGACCAATCTCGCCTGAAGATCGCAAAGCCGAAAACTTGTTAGATTATCTAAGCAGTCCCCGCTGCTGATTGGCTGATTCTTTGATCAATCAGCTGCGGCTGGAATGACCATTTCTTCTTTTCCACACGACACGCTGACACTCTCACTTCCGGTCCGAGATACGTCCATTTCGTCTTTCACAAAAAAAAATACTCTGACTCTTTTCGACCTCTGAGTGAACTCTTCACTGCTTACACTAAATATTTTACTTAACATTGTTTACTATTTATAACATCTGTTCACATCATATATACAAATATGATAAATAGATAACAAAGTTACTAAAAAAAACTTATTATCTTAACTGATAAGCGCCTGGGGTTGTGTAATGGTTAGCAAGCTAGACTAGCAAACCTACACGCGTGAGTTCGAGTCTCATTGGGTGCCCCATTCATACGTTTTTGTGCCACAGTGAAGGAAAAAGCTTCATAAATTAAGGACACCTCAGGTGGTGTCATGGTTAGCAAGCTAGACTAGCAAACCTACACGCGTGAGTTCGAGTCTCATTGGGTGCCCCATTCATACGGTTTTGTGCCACAGTGAAGGAAAAAGCTTCATAAATTAAGGACACCTCAGGTGGTGTAATGGTTAGCAAGCTAGACAAGCGAACTTATATATGTGAGTTCAAGTCTTATTGGGTGCCCCATTCATACGGCCTTGTGCCACATCTAAACAAAAAGCTTTGTTAATTGAGGGCACCTCGCGTGGTGTAATGGTTAGCAAGTTAGACAAGCAAACCTATATGCGTGAGTTCGAGTCTTATTGGGTGCCCCATTCGTACGGCTTTGTGCCACATAGAAGCAAAAAGCTTCATAAATTAAGGGCATCTCGGGTGGTGTAATGGTTAGCAAGCTAGACAAGTAAACCTATACGAGTGAGTTCGAGTCTAATTAGGTGCCCATTTCATAGTGCCTTGTGCCACACTGAAGCAGATAACTTTGTAAATTACTACTATCTTAACTAAAAAGGAGAGGGAGTTTTCTTGGCGTTGTGGTTGAAGTGCTGAACTGCGACATTGTAGTAGATGATTTACACTGCGGCGATGTTCACATGGAACAAAAAATTCAAGAAAAATAGAAATCAAGACTCTCTTGTTACTCTCTTGTCAGTAAATTGAATTGTTTCAAAAACTTGATTGGACAGTGTAGTTATGTGCCATGTGCTTTTAACTACGTACGCATATTTTGATTTTGTGCAGTGCAAAAATAAATCTTGCGTTTAGAGTCAGTCACGTGGCATAGACATCTATATAGTCTACGCTTATGAAAGCTCTCTCTCTCTCTCTCTCTATCTCTCTCTCTCTCACTCTCTCTCCCACGTCTGACTCTCCGCTAGACACTTTCTCATTCTTCGCACTCCCAGCTAGCGACACCTAGCTCCAGAAAACTTGACAAATTTCACTGATTCATGTGCGCTTACAGCCTCAGATATTTTGCCACGTATTATTTCAGATATACAGCAAAAATACATACATTGTCATAATGAAATTGATATATTTGCCACACTTCGATATTCTACACTTCACATGGACCCCCAAATCACCTCACCATACAAATACACACGTTTAGCTAACGGGTATACGAATACTTCGCTGCTATGTACTTTTTAGTTTCTCAGCACACTTACACCCAGCTATGTTCGGACAATACACACTTAGATTCACATAATATTTGTATCAGTCACACCCACACACACAGGAATACCTAATAAATAATATCCGAACATTTTTTCTACCCGTATATTGTTTTTGCTTAGTTGTTAGCATATAAAATTGTCTGTTTTATGTCATCACGTCGTTGAATTTGTTTTTTTTCCCGCGTTGTCTCTATTACTTGCGTTTTAATGTCACCCTCAACAAAAATGCAGGAGTTTCACATTTAATGTCACCTCAACGAGTTCAAACTCCAGTCATGCCTTTACATGTATTTTTTTACTTATACACTGAGGAAAGATGTGGACCCTCTTAACCCCTCAAGTATAAATTAAATAATACAAAGATGACTTTGACATTATATAACCCACGGAGGTTGATATACCATTAAACTAAGACACCAAACCATTAACTAAAAGCCTTTGTCCAAGTAATCAAGTGAGTTTTCTTTAGAACTTTTTTGACAATGTCAAGTCATTTTGTTTACCAAAAAAGTAAATAATGTCACCAAAATGTACTTGGACGAAAGTCTGAATCCTCCACTTCTCAAAGAAAGAAGACCTTGGAATCGCTAAGAATTAAAGTGGCATAGCCCTTTATTGGCATAGTTGCTAAGATTTATTATGCCCTGCTTCCCAATCGTATCCGACCATAAGTTGAGAAAATTCTTTGAAAAATCAGAACGAATTTCATAGAAGTCGATAATTTTTAAATGGTTTCAATTCAGAGTTTTCCTTTTCCTAGATTAGATGCCTCACCAAAGCTGAAGAACCCAGTCTGTCCTACTCATCACAGAAGGAAGAATAATAAGATTCATACCTTTCCCAAGGATATTTGTGCTATGTGAATTGCAATCAGTCTCGTTCAGGATTTGAACTCGTGTCGCTGTGTCCATTTCCTGGGATAATAACGATTACACCACGACCACCTCCCTTATTGTTGTACACCCTACATAATGGACTTGCCCTCTTCTATAAATACACGTCAACGGAGCGTCAGGAGAAGTTGACCAAACCCACGTGACACAATCACGTGTGATACCACTATCGTAGTGGACGGATAGTCGTCACCCCACTGAACTCTCAGCTTTCAATTAACTAACTACTGTCTAACCAGGTTCACTTGCATCTTGTTTCTGTTACTTGAATATATATGTTTTTCTATCAACCTTTTTGTGTTCCCGTGTCTTTCTTTTTGCCAGCATCACAACACCTTTGAAGATGTTCAACAACGACAGGCATGAAAGCAATTGTTTGAGTCTTGTCAGGAGAGACATTAGTACCACATCTATTCATAATCTGTTTAGAAACGTCAATAGATCGAATTTAAAAATGGTTTCACAACGTTTTAACCAAACCAAAAGGTTACTGGATAAGAGATAACCCAAACGAAGGGTGAAAATGAACTGAAAATCTTATAACATTGATAAAATACAATACTCGCCAGCGGCGTGAGAAGGTAAACGCTACTTATAGTGACTACTTAGCATATTTTAGCTATTTATCGTACGCCCCAACAAACGGACGAGTATGGCAGAAGGCCTTTTTAAGGGGATTCCAGGCGTTGGGTTGTAGCCCAGTCACGCCGAAAATGCCTCGGGCCCCTTCGGCATTCCCTTAAAAAAGGGCACCTCAGGCACCAGGTGATAAACTTAGCCTCTCTGTAGAGGGTTAGAGCCTGAGGGGAGGGTCCCCAGAGGTTCGAGGAGGGTCGGCCGCATGACGAGATAGCAGGGCTTCCTCGGCATCTACGTCAGGTAGCACTGACAGAGTAGACGCCAACTTAGTCAGTATATTCAACCCTCTCTTAATAGTACCCAAATTATTTATGAAGAATGGGACATACCCATTATTTTTCATAGGTACATAACGCACACTAAAAAAGGGCGAGAAGCAGACGGTATTCGCAGATACTATTATAAATACAGACTACGCAGATTATCAAGCGCTTCTTGCAAATCGACTTCCCAAAGCTGAATCCCAACTGCATAGCCTCGAGAGTGCAGGAAGAGGCATTAGCCTCGACGTGAAGTCATATAAAACAAAGTTTATGTGGTCTAAACAAAATAGAGCCTTCTCCTCATTAAATGACAAGAATCTGAAATTAGTAGACCAGTTAACATACTTCGGTAGGAACATCTCATCTACTGAAAATGATGGGAAGATGCGCATAGGAAAGGCAGGGACTGCTACTCACAGGTTATCGATCATATGAAAATCTGATCTCTCTGATAAGATAACATGAGAGTTCTTCCAATCTATCAGTACGATTGTATGGTTTCACCACCAGAAATCTAACAGGATACTTGGAGAAAAAGCTAGATGGAAACTGTACGAAGACGTTGCATACAGTTTTGAACACATCCTGGAAGCAGCATCCGACAAAAACAGTAGCTCTACTGCCTGAAACTATCTAAGAGGAACAAGAAATGGTGGGCATTGATGAAAAAGCAGGGACGAACCCATACGCAATATTATCCAGTGGACTTCAAAAGATAGACACACTAGTGTTCAGCCAACCAGCAAAGTATTACATTCATCAGCTCTGTGCGGACAATTGATGCAATCAACAGAAATTGCCAACAGCAATAGCCGATAGGGACGGATGGCGAGAGAAAAGTCTTGAGAATACGTGCAACTAGGATTTGATTATGATGATGAAGCTTACTTGATCAATGTGTAATTATTATATCATCAAAATTATTGTGTATCAGTGATGAGGTTTTCGTACGTTTGAAATATCCAGGAAAACACTTTTGACTACATCAAGGGCTACATCTTATTGTTTATTTACGGTATTGCATTGATTTTGATTGTTTTTCGATTGTTTTGAAAGTATAGATAAATTTTTGAATGTTTTATCTTTATGGCATATTGATATGGGATTTTCTGCCTTCTTGTTGAGGTTGTTTACTTACTCTTCGGCTTGAAATTTGTGTACTTAACTATGAATTCGTCTTTTCTGGGGGATAATTGTTCAAGTTAAACTTCCTGCGAAATTTTGCTTGTACAATTTTCGATGATTTTGTCTCCAAATAAGTCGTGACGCAAAACACATTCTTATAGAATGCAGAGTTTTCGCTGTCATCAGAAAGCGACTTTTCAAAGTGACGAGTTTAACCGAATTGTTCAAAAACATCAAAATAGATGACGTTCTGCCCTTCTTGCGAGAAACAGGGTTGTACGAAAAAATATGAGGAATTAAAACTGATTAATCATGTGCAAACAAGTGAAACCCTGCTTATAGAAAATTTTACCTACTAAGTATTAATTTGTAAAAGGTATATATATATATATATATATATATATATATATATATATATATATATATATATATATATATACAGAATTTGGCGTTAAATAACCTACAAAGGTTGATACGCCATAAAACCCAAACAACCAACCAACCAACTAGCAAAATATGTTTCCTCTCTTATCCAAGGCATTGTGATGAAGGATTAATAGCTGTTATTGAATACTATTATCAAATCTAAAACAAAAAAGTACACAACATTATTATTAGTAGAGTTATTTGCAGTCACCTGGGTTCCATGTATTTTGAGACATCATATATATTACTCTATATATTAATCCTGCAATTCAATAATCTTGGCACATATGTATCCTAAGTATGATAGTCAACTGCATCCGATGGTGATAATACTCTCTTTGGGAGTGGGGAATTATCCCTCAGTTGTCATTACTCCCAGATCTGTTGAGTGAAAAGGTTATCGTCGTAGGAAATGAAATCGAAGATCCAAATTAAAATCCTTGACGAAGTTGTTTACGTTTTACTTTCCATTTATGCTTTCATAAGTCCAACTCTTACCCCTCTCAAATATGAGTAAATAGTCAGGCAAACTGGCTTCTTTAGCCTTCGTAAGGCCCCCAGTCTAGGAGAAAGGAAACTCTAACTCACAGCACAGTACACCGTTAAACAAATTGATCTTGTGTCACATCCAACCCGTGGGGGTGTGTTTGGGTAAATCCATTCATGCTACTGTATGTATTCATTATGCAATTCAATACGCTTGGCACATCTGTATGCTAAACTATATCTCGGGGTGAGGCTACAGATCCGAGAAGCTGGAGAGTGTGAAGTTGGTCTTTTGTTGCAATCATTAATGAATTTGTTCTGACCCCTGAGTGGTAAGACTTGTTAGAGTCCCATCTATTGACCAAATATATGTATTTGAGATGATGTTTAAAATGATTCTGAACTACAATAAAACATTGACTCTTAAAACATTGATAATTTGATTTTGTAACAAAGTATGAAGTGTTTACATGCTTAGAATTATTTTGAAGAAACATATTTGTACCATAAATGATTTACACCGACCGCATTTCTGCATAGGGGTAAGACCCCACCCCCGCTTTAAACGCATGTCATGAATATAACATTAGGCAATCTGATGTTGAGGCTCCAGTAATGCTGGAACTTTGGGGAATGCAGAGTAAACCTTCATTGTTATCACTCCCAGGTCCATCCTGGCCCCGGAGTGGTAGCACCTGATAGGGTCCTAGTTATGGGTCAAATAGAAATGTTTGACATTTAAACTGAATGCAAACAAATGACTTATGCTAAACTGAATTATTAGAAATATAACTGTTTGATCATTTAACAGTGTGTAAACAAATGACTGATGTTTAATTGAATTGTTAGTAATACATAGCACAACTTGAAACCATTTAACTTTGTTGACTTATACTGAATTGAATTGATAGAAATAGAATTGTTTGATCATTTGGCTGTGTGTATCGATAAAATATGTTTACAAATCATATATTTAATACATTTGTAAAAACAGGAACTGGCATTAAATAACTAATAATGGTCGGTATGCCAGAAAACCAAACCAAATCATAAATAATTAGTGACCATAATTCTTGAACAAAACTTATTCGAGTAAAAAGGCTGCTGTAAAGATCTCGGCCTATCCAAAAGAGAAATAGCAAGAGAAATAGATGGCAAAGAAATGCCAACAGACTACCAGAATTTGAACATTGTAAGAAAATAACCAAAGATTTTACCACAGATAACCAGAATTAACCAAAGATTTAACCACAGATAATCAGAAGTAACCAAATATTTAACCACAGATAACGAGAAGGAGGTGCCCGTGGTGTAATTGTTATCGTCGCAGGAATTGGACACGGCGACTCAAGTTCAAATCCTGGACGAGACTGATTGCATTTCACATTGCACTAATACCCTTGGGAAAGGTATGAATCCAATTATTCTCCCTCCAGCTATGGGTAAATAGTAGGACAGACTAGGTTCTTCAGCCTTGGTGAGGCAACTAGTCTAGGAGAAGGAAAACTCTGAATTTAAACCTGTTAAACTCCGCTTAAAAATTGACCTTGTGTCATATCCTGCCCGAGCGGAGGGGTTGGTAAATAGGATAACCAGAAGTAACCAAAGATTTAACCACAGATAACCAGAAGTAACCAAATATTTAACCACAGATAACTTGAAGTAACCAAAGATTTAAGCACGGATAACCAGAATTAACCAAAGATCTAACCACAGATAACCAGAAGTTTTTAAATACCATGTTATAAATAACGAATGTTTCAAACTAACTAAAGGAACAAATTGATAACTAACTTTTTTTTTTTTTCATTTCTAGTTCCGCCATGATGAAATCGATACCTGTTGCCGGGCTGGTGCTTCTCCTGTTTCCTTGCTTTATGCTTGTATCCTGTCAAGCTGACCAGTCCAACGATTCTGATCTACTGACTCGTTTACCATTAATTGTCGAACGGATCCGTGCCATGCAACAACCAGAACGGCTCAGTCCAGCTGAACTGGGTTATTTCTACCGCAGATACAAGGCCATCAATTTAGGGCCCCGACGTGACCACGACATCGAGTTTGTGAAACGGCCAGCCAGTGCTCACCCTAAGATGTCCTTCAACGGAGACCTCTTGGCCCTGGCTGAAATGATGAAGTACCACCAAATGCAGCAGAATGGTGTGAACAATCGGTGGCTAAATAGATTACACAATCTCGGCAAATAAGTTTTTGTTTTCTTTCCGGCTGTTGTTTTCTTTATTTTTATTTTATTTTATTTTTAAATTTTTTTGTTTTCCTTTGGACTTTCCATACCTAGCAAAATCTTTGTGAACATTGGAAAACAGACAAAGCCTTCCGTAAACGTTTACTGTACCGATCCACGTCCAGACATCAGAAAATAAATATTGTTTTTATTAAGATGCATTTCCAAAGTCTTATATTCCTTTTGTTGCTCTATTTATCTCGACTCTTTGTCGAGAAATACTTCAGTATTTGCAATGATTTAAAAATTTTTTTTTTTTTTTCATAAGTCAAACGTTAAAAATCACTGACATAAAACCAGATTAATGTGAATTATATAACGTCATTTTTATTGATTGATTGATTTTAACGATATTTCAACTCGTAAAAGTTTATTTTATGCCTAGAGGTTAGGGAATCGTGTTCATTCATTTATAGTTTTTGTGTTGTTGATTCTTAACAATTTTTGACACGGTTATATGATATCAAGTATTCCTGTCTAATACAAATCATTTGAATAGAGTATTATGATTTAAAGTATTCCTATCTAATCATATGATATCAAATAATTATTTCTATTTAAAGATAATCATTCGTTTGTAAACTATCGTTTGTAATTATGCTTTCAAATAAATAAATAATAATAAATGAAAACTTAAGAGAGAAACGGAATTTATCCTGAGAGTAGCATAAAACAACGCCATAAGAAGCAATCATATCAAAGCCAGAATAAATAAGATGTAACAAAACAGCAGATATAGATTATGTCGTGATAGAGACGAAACGATCAATCACATATTAACCGAATGCAGCAAATTAGTACAGAAGGAGTATAAGACTAGACAAGATTGGGTGGGCATGATGATTCACTGAGAATTGTGCAAGAAATTAAAGTTTGACCACGCGAACAAATGGTATATGTACAACCCTAGAAAATGGCACACACAAAATTCTTTGGGATTTTGGCATCTAAACGGATCACTTAATCTCGGTCAGACGACCCGACCTTATGATAATCCACAAAAAAAGAGAACTTGCAAAATTATGGACATTGCTGTCCCGGCTGACCACAGAGTAAAATTAAAAGAAAGTGAAAAGAAGGATAAATACTTTGACCTTACTAGGAAACTGAAAAAGCTGTGGAACATCATAGTGAACTTTATACCAATTATAATAGGTGCTCCTGATACAGTCTCCAAAGGATTATTAAAGGGACTGGAGGACTTGAAAATAAAATGACGAGTGGAGACCATCCCAACTACTGTATTACTTAGCTCGGCCAGAATACTGAGAAGAGTCCTGGAGACTTGAGAAGACTTGCCGTCACTCAAACTCCAATGAAAGACCATCATCTTATGCTGGTGTGAAAAACTCTCAAAAGAGTAAAATAATAATAATAATAATAATAATAATAATAATAATAATAATAATAATAGCTTCAGCTAATTATACTTAACACAAATAATTCATAGTATTATTGTTACATGATGACGGGCGGTGATGATTGGACTGCCTTGGTGTAAGATTCTTTTTTAAATCACTCGGAGAGAGAAAATAGACAAATGCATTAAAGACCCGGTCAACCGAAACAATCTCAGGTCAGAATCAATGAAGTAATCGATAAATAAATAAATGAATGAAATCACTGGTCATCTCACACACAGATAAAAAGACTGAAATTCTTGAAAACTGATGACCATCAGTCAATGCAATACTTTTGAAGTCATGCAGACGATCTGGTTAGATAACGTCTAAGGATTTTTAGGAGTGGGGTGTTGCCCCGAATCGAGGGTTAAAATGATAATTAGAATCTAAAGAAAAAAAGGTACCAGTCCGAATCAAAATGAAATGAGATTGTTAGGAATTGGAATTAAGAAGAGGGAACGATTAATAACTTGCTTGTTAAATGATACAGTATATCTAAAATCAGATGCAACCCATTAATATGAAAATGATTTATTACTGAGACAAACACAATGGGGCTCATTAGGAACACGTCCTGTAAAAAGATGCATCCTTTGTGCTAGAAACATCAAATCAATGTTTTTTTTTATTATTATTATATTAGCTTCCAGGACACGCAATCTTTTTTTGGGTTCTTGACTCAGTAATAAATAATTATCATATTAATTGGTCACATCTATTTTGCTTGCACAGTTTTGAATGATTTAGTCTCCAAATAAGTAGTGATGCAAAATATTTTTTCTCACTTGTCCAAGGCATTGTGATGGAGGATTAATAATTGTTATAGTAAGCTATTTTCAAATCTGAAACAAAAAAGAGCACAACATTGTCATTAGTAGAGTTATTAGCAGTCACATGGGTCTCATGAATATTGAGACACCCTAAATATGCAGGGTCGCGTCTGGATGTAGACAGAGAGTAAGTGAACGTCAAACAGAGACTCTTGAATTGTCATGCAGAGTATATTCAACCGTCAAAGTCGATAGACAAAGAATGTGTGGTCTGCCAAGGCGGAAGGTCACTATTTAGTTCAAGAGGTGAGCCCCTTGAAATATCTGCTCTCTCTCTCTCTCTCTCTCTCTCTCTCTCTCTCTCTCTCTCTCTCTCTCTCTCTCTCTCTCGTCAACTGTATTTTGACTGAATATCAACGGACAAATATTAAAGATAGCAGTGAATCAGTGAAATTAAATTCTTTGCTTTTCTGTAAGTTTAACGTGGTGAGCAAGATTCAAAGAACCATGAACCTGCTTATTTTTCAGAGAAACAAGGACAGAACAAAGATTCGACTTTCCTTAGAAGAATGGTGTTTCGCTCACTGCCCACCGAATGACCGACAGAGCAGTTCGCTACTGACCATCCAATACACATTCCTCTGCCCACACAACATACAGTCATTTGTTCTCACGGCTCCTCCAGAATATATATTCATATGATAACATATAGTAACATTACAGAACGGAATCATTAGCAATAAAAGCCTAAAATAACGCCATAAGGACTATGCAAGAGGTAGAATAGATAGAACCCAAAAGAATAGCAAGTGAAGACAATGTGGAAGGAGAGACGAAACAATAAGTCATTATTAGTTAATGCTGAAAATTAGCACAGGAAGATTTTATGGCATATCAACTATTGTAGGTTATTTAATGCCAAATCCGTTTTTATACATACAAGCAGTTTTATTTCAAACAATTCAGTTAAGCATAAGTAGGCAGTTTAGTTCTATCTGACCCATAGAGAGAACCCTATCCGGTGCTACCTCTCCTGGCCAGAGTGAATCTGAGAGTGATGGCAATGAAGATGTACTCCACATTCCCCAAAGCTCCAGCATTGCGGGAGCCTCACCATCAGATTGCTGAGTGTCATATCTAGGACACTCTTTGGGGGGAGTCTTACTCCTCTATAGACATGCAGTACATGTCTTCCGCAGTCATTTTTAAATGAAAAAGATTATTCAATTTCAATCAATTCAGGTTAGTATAAGTACATGGTTTTATTTATTTACAAACAGTTAAATATAAAACAGTTCTATTTCAAGCAATTCAGATTAGCATAAGTATACAATTTAGTCCTGTTTAACCCATAGATAAGACCCTATCAGGTGTGGCCTCTCCAAGCCAGAGTGGACCTTAGGGCGATGGCAATGAAGGGGTACTCCGCATTTCCTAAAGTAAGACTTTCCCTACGAGGGGAAGTCTTAACCCTCTTCAATCGATGTATTTCGCAGCCCCAAACGACTGGTCTAGGCACACAAAGACAAGTATGAGTACATGGGGAAGATGATCCATGAAGAACTGTGCGATTAAAATTTGATTTTATAACCAAATGATACATATACAAACCAGAAAAAATAAAACCAACAAAATCATCTTAAAAATAAAACAGGATCACCCGACCCAGACCAAAAGACTAGAGCTAATTGTGATAAACAAGAAACATGTAGACTTCATTGTTCCAGCAAATACCTGAAAGCAAAAAATTCGATCAATATCCGGATCTGCCCAGAGATTTGAACAAATGTTGTGGAATTAGAAGTTGACAGTAATACCAACCATAATAGAAGATCTCAGAATATACCCCTAGAACAAATAAAAGAGAATCGGAGTATAAGAAATCCGATGAAGATTTGAGATAGTTTAGAATACCGCACCGCTGAGATCAACGAAAATACTTCCAAGAATTCTGAAGAATTAAGAGTTCTGAAGAATTAAGAATTCCGAAGAATTAAGAATTCTAAAGAAGACTTGCTTTCACTTAAAATCCTGTATGCATGTCACGTAATTAGAGTTCAAAGAATAAGTTCAGAAATAAGACCCTAAAAAGGACTGTAGAACACTACGAATTTTTGCATTTTTTCCTTTCATTTTTTCATACGGTTATAGTTTTGGATGTGACATCACATAATAACATCGCACTGAAGATGTTTTTTAGAAAAAAAAAGAATCACATGTTATTTATATATAAATAAATAGATCTTTTGAATTTTTTTTTTTTTTTCAGATTCTCAGATTTTCATAATTTCCATTTTTCTTATATATATATATGCATATATATACGAGGTGCATACGATAAGTTTCCAGACTTTTTTCGTATGGACACTTTTATTGATAGTACACACATGAAACTATAGTCCCCTTCGAAGTAATCTCCTCCGGCTGCAATACACTTGTTGTACCATTCCAACAACTTCTGGAAGGCCCCATGGAAATTCTCTTGTGTGGGCGGGTCAATGACCTTCGTCAGAGCCTCTTTCATCTCCTCAATTGTATCATAACAACAGCCTCTGAGCTTAGGAAATAACCAAAAGTCACAGGAAGCAAGGTCTCGACTATAGAGAGGGTGAGGAAGTGTTTTGATGCCCATCTTGGTCAAATAGTCTGTGGCAAGGATGGAGTTGTGGACTATTGCGTTGTCCTGGTGGAAATGCCACTGACCCGATTTGAAGAGTGCTGGCCTCTTCCGGTAGAATCTCTTCCTGAACTCCCTTAAAACCTCAACATAGTAACCCTAACCCTAACCCTTTGGCTAATCAACTCTGGTCTCTTGACTTCCTTACTCCTCCCACACCTCTCATCATCCCTCACAGACTCCGTGCCTTCCTTGAATCTCTTATGCCACTCAAAAACTGATGCTCGATTCATGCAAGATGCTCCAAAAGCAGTCTGAAGCATTCCACACGTTTCTGTGGCGGCATTTTTTCCAAGTTTAAAACAGAATTTTATTGCATATCGTTCTTCTAAAGTGTCCTCAGGTCCAGATTACATTTTTGAAATTCACCAGCTGTGACAATCAAGCTTTAGTAGGGTGTATTCCAATTGCTGCTGTAGCTGTTCATTTGAAGCTGAAATCATGAGAATTGGTCTGTGATCTCATAACATGTATAGCAATTAGATACTGAATTTTCAAGAGTCTACGACAATTTTAAATGCCCGTACGAAAAAAGTCTGGAAACTTATCGCATGCACCTCGTATATATATATGTATGGGACCTATCATTCTCATAAAGAGAAAAAAAAACTTATCCTCCCTTTTTAAGATCTCATCTTCGCCTCTAGTTCAGTTATTACCGTCATTCTCTTTTAAAAAGAGTCGGTCGAAAGGCTCCAAAAGTTTTCTTTTTTAATTTATTTTAGTCGATTTTAGTCATTTATACATTAAAATTATATCTCCTATTATAAATCCAATACATCACTGTTGTAATAAAGAAAAAGTACTCAAAAACATATACACTGTCATCCATAGACTACTTTCTTGTACCTCAACCCTTCAGTGTGGCTAGAAACACAAGATACTACAAACTGGAATCAAAACCTGGCTGAATTTGCGTCAGTCGGATGATTTACAACTGAGCTATCTTCATCCCGTGGGGACTGAGGGAATTTCTTTTAGGTATATATTCACATATACGCTATCGGCTACCGGAGTGCTCAATTCATGAGTAGAGCTTTGCATTTAATCCAAACCGATACTGGGCACTCTTTATCTATTAATATAGCAAATCAAATTATTAATTAAATATATATGGGGATCTTTATAAACCTCGAAAAGCCCAGTTTATTCCTACGTTTTGTAAAAGAATAAACCGTACTTCAACAGCAGTACGGAGTTGGGTGCCAGCTTTTGAAGAAAGGAGACGAACGACTTTTAGTGTAACAAAATTTACATACAACAAACAACAAACAGGGCTTTACACCAAATGGAACAAACAACGAATATGTAAGAGTTCAAAAAAGAGTTCAATCTTCTGATAGGTGGTAGGTGTATAAGAGTAAGGTTAGGTAAGTTCTTGTAAGGTTAGGTTATAAGGTGTAAGGTGAAGTTATAAGGTAAAGTTATGTATGGTGAAGTTATAAGGTAAAGTTATAAGGTAAAGTTTTGCAGATAAAATGCCTGCTGGAACTTAGCTGTGTGTCCGGTTCCTTTTAACTCAGCACGTGCGTTCATCGCTCTTGGCTCCTGGCTGGTGGAAGGTACCAAATACGTTTGCCGTCAAGGGCTGCTACGAATGGGCCTGTTGCTAACAGCGGTGGGAGGGGAAAAAAGAGGAAGAATCTTCAGTTGGAGCTCTTTTTATAGCGGACGCCACATGACCCCAAGGGACTGCTGATATTCGGTGAAATAGGATGACCAGTTCCTTAACAAATTTCCACATATATAATAACATATATAAGTAAAGTTGGCAACCGTTGCCGAGGGCGACCCAAAGGCTCCATAGTTAAAATTCTCGATGAGATTGCGTTACATGCATTCATGCCCTTGGGAAAGGCATGAATCTATATATTCTCTTTTGTGGCACACTGGTACGCCTTTCTTTTGTTACCAGTTGGTCAAAAAAGTGTGACGAGTTCTCAATAAATTTTTGCCACTATTAATAAACCACCTGCGCAAGAAATCCAGTGATTCATATCTTTAACTGATAAGATGGGCACACTTACTTCGTCCACAATTGGAAGGATACTCTTACAAGATACTACTTTGTTAGTATACAAAGCACTTCGGTGGAAATATTTTCTCTGAATTCGTTAATCGATGAAAAGGACACCAGTTAGAATTTAATTGTTTTTTCTTTATCCCAGCGGCTGAAATCAAAATTATTGAGGAGTCTTTTTCAAGCTATTCAGTTTAGTCAAACGATTCTAATTCAAACAATTTAGTTTAGTATAAGTATAGTTTTTGTTTACACACAACTAAATATCAAAACAGTGCTATTTTAAACAATTCAGTTTAGCGTAAGCACAGTTTCAATGTCAAAAACGGTTCTATTTCAAACAATTCAGTTAGGCATACAAAAACTGTTCCATTTCAGACACTTCAGTTCAGCATGAGTACAGTTTAAATGTCAAAACTGTTCTATTTCAAAAAATTCATTTGAGCATAAGTACACACTTTAGTTCTATTTGACCCATAAATAGGACCTTATCAGGTGCTACCAGTCCGGGCCAGAGTGGACCTGGCAGCGATAGCAATGAAGGGGTACTCCGCATTACCCAAATCTTCAGCTTTTCTGGAACCTTACCATCAGATTGTTTAGTGTCATATACAGGACACTCGTTGTGGGGAGAGCTCTTAACCCTCTGCAGAGAAGCAGTCGGTATATTTCACTGACTAGGCAATAATATTTGTTATATATATATATATATATATATATATATTAAGATTGAATTATCATAAGAACTCTTTGCTCTAATTCCAAGTTTCACGCAACTATTGTCATACGCATCAGACATTTGTCTGTTTTTAATTTGATTTTAATATTAACTTTATTCTGAGGATATCGGCCAATTTTTCAGTATTTTACGTAATTATTCACAAAAACTTTACTCACATGCACACGTATATATATAGAGAGAGAGAGAGAAAGAGAGATAGTGTGTGTGTGTGTGTGTGTGTGTGTGTGTGTGTGTGTGTGTGTGTGTGTGTGTGTGTGTGTGTGTGTGTTTTAAAAAGTACATAAATTTAGATGTATTGGGTATCTCAGAAAGGTTTATTTCATTTCGTAATCGAATATCTTGACCAATTCTCGTTCATACGATCATAAATTTTGACAGCGTGTATAGAAACAACTCCAAGTTCTATGTTTAATGTTTAAACACCTTTTATTTTCCAACAAATGCCATTTTTATTCCCGGAAAGAAAAAAAAATGATATTACATATAGAATTTCGACATACGCAGTTAAAATTCAAAATCACTAAAATGGGAATTAATCAAGTTATTAGATTGTGAAAAGATATAATTTTTTCTGCAACATCCGGTACATATCATTAAATCCTATCTAATAATGATAATAATAATAATAATAATGAGAAGAAGAAGAAGAAGAAGAAGAAGACGCATACGCAAACACTGACCCAAGAAGGAACCAAGACTGGAAAACAGTCAAGTCCGAAATCGAGAAAGTGAACGACTTATTGACAAATATCACGGAATTAAATGATTTGATATATGCTGGAGCAAAATTAGTCTGTGAAAAAATCGAGGTCCATCTGAAGACCACAGACAGAAAGTCAAAACCCGGATGCGAACTCAGATTAGAATTGCAGATAAAAAAAATACAAGCAAAAAATCTAAGACAGAACAGGAAAATATATTCGGATGAAGCGGAAAAATTACAACTAGAACGAAAAGTACAACTCGAAGAGACTAATCAGAACGTAATAGCGAAAGAAAGAAGACTTAAAAGATACCGATACGAGACTAAACAATAAAGACAAAACAGGATTTTCCAAAAACAAAGAAAGTAAATTCTACCAACAAGAAGGGGAAGAATGGTCAAAGACATACCAGCAAACAAATGTGAACGGTGCAAAAAGATTCTGGGGCAAAATATGGGAACAAAAAGATCATAACAAAAAACAAAACAAATGGATAACTAGCATGGAAACAGAGTTGCAAATACTCGAAGAAGGTCCTAAGGGCGAATTACGCCTCGTTATACTCAAGGCAACACTTAAGAAAATACCAAACTGGAAACCCCTGATGCAGATGGCATACACGGATTTTGGTTTTAAAATTTCCCCACCATCCCAACAGACTGGCTACTGAAATGAATAAATGCATACTAAAAACTGAGATACATGAATGGATGACCTCAAAGGAACCACCCCAAACAACAATAGACCTATAACGTGCCTACCGATGACGGGGAAAATACTAATGGCACAAATTAGGGAGATCTAGTATTCATTGATAAGCCGCGGACTCTTCGTCGAGGAACAGAAAAGATGCCGCAAGGGAACCAAAGGCACAGGAGAAATTCTATATATAGATCAACACATCCTCAACGAGAGTAAAACGAGACAGAAAAATCTAGCCATGGCCAAGATAGACTACCAAAAGGCTAATGATATAGACCCCCAAAGATGGATATTATACAGTCTCAAATGCATAAGATACCCAACGAAGTCATGCCGTTTATCGAGAAGACCATGGAAACCTAGAGAGGTGAATTGACAGCAGGAGGAAAAGGCTTTGTAGCGGTAAAGATCCAGAGAGGCATATTCCAGGGAGATGCGCTAGCACCATTATTATTTGTAATAGCGACGATGCCACTCAATCATATTCTTAGAAAATGCACAGCAGGATACAAACTCAGTGAATCGCAAGAAAAGATCAACCACTTAATATACATGGACGACATCAAACTGTTTGCCAAAAACGAAAGAGAATTGGACACCCTAATACAGAGTGTGAGAATATACAGTCAAGATATAGGAACGGAATTTGGCATTGAAAAATGCGCCATACTAGTAATGAAAAGCGGGAAACGACACATGACAGAAGGAATCGAACAATCAAATGAAGAAAAATTATAACGTTCAGAGAAAAGGAAACGTAGAAATATTTGGGAATATTGGAAGCTGACACTATCAAACAAGTGGAAATGAAAGAAAAAAATTAAAAAAAGAGTATCTTAGGAGAACGACAAAAGTATACAGCAGGAACCTTATCAAAGGGATAAATACCTGGGCAGCCGTAAGATAATTGGGACTATTCTTGAAGTGGACAAGAGAAGACCTTAAACAAATGGACAAGAGAACAAGAAAATGACCATGCATAAGGCCTTGCATCCCAGCGTTGATGTTAACAGACTAAATGCATGAAGAAAAGAGTGAGAAAGAGGACTTGCCAGCATTGAAGTTGACGCATCGATACGAAATCTTGAAGACTACATAGAAAAGCGCGGAGGAATACAGATCACAGCTATCAGATATAATTCTGATGGCACGAGGATCAGCAGAACGGAAATAACCAGAAAACAAAAATGGGAAAAAAAACAACTGTATGGACGTTTTAAGCGATTAACAAGCGAGATTTCACACGAGAAAACGGGGACGTGGCTAAGAAATGGAAACCTTAAGAGAAAAACTGAATCTCTTCTAATACCAGCACAACCATATCAAAACAAGGATAGATAAGACGTTACAAAACAGATGTAGGTTATAGCGATAGAGACGAAACGATCAATCACATAATAAGCGAATGCAGCAATTAGCACAGAAAGAGGATAAAACCAGCCACGATTGGGTCGGCAAGGTGATCCACTTGGAACTGTGCAAAAAAATACTAATTTGACCATACGAACAAATGGTACATGCACAACCCAGATTCAGTCCTGAAGAATGAGACTTATTGGGTACTCCAATCAAAGAGCTTAGTAAATTAATGTACCCTCCTACTTAACCCTCCCCCAAACAACCCAATAAACACTCAAAGTGAAATTATCAGGAGGTTACTATAGCTTAACGCTTGTACCCTGTTACGGTTAGCGGGATTAGAACAATCTGCCCCAGTAGATTAAATAAAAGGATTAGTTCGAAGTTTTGTGTAGGGTCCCGAGTTCGATATGAAACACCTAAAGAAGGTTGGTTGGTTGTTTGGGTTTTATGGCATATCAACCTTTGTAGGTTATTTAACTCCAAATCCATTTTTATGCAAATAGTTAGTTCTATTTCAAAAAATCATTTTAGCATGAGTACACAGTTTAAATGTCAAAAACATTTCTATTTCAAGTAATTCAGTTTATTCAAACAGTTCTAATTCAGCTAATTCAGTTTAGTATAGGTACAGATTTTATTAACACATAGTTAAATGTCAAAAATAGTTCTATATTAAACAATTCAGTTTAGTGTTAGTACAGTTTTAATGCCAAAAACAGTTCCATTTCTAACAATTCAGTTTAGCATAAGCAAGCAGTTTAAATGTAAGTACTGTTTAATTGTCAAAAACATTTCTATTTCAAGCTATTTAAGCTATTCAGTTTAGTTCAACAGTTCTAATTCAAACAATTCAGTTTAGCATAAGTATGCAGTTAGGTCTATTTAACCCATAGATTGGGTCCTTATCAGGTGCTACCATTCTGAGTCAGAGTGGACCAGGGAGCAATGGCAATGAGGGGGTGTTCCGCATTCCCCAAAGCTCCAGCATCACTGGAACCTCACCCTCAGATTGTTTAGTGTCATATCCTGGACATTCATTGGGGGATACCCCTTTGCAGAGGTGCTGTCGCTGTATTCCACCGCCCCAGCCGACTGGGCAATCTAAAGAATGAAGCAGGGACCGAAACAATGAAAGAAAGAAAGAAAGAAAGAAGAAGAAGAAGAAGAAGAAGAAGAAGAAGAAGAAGAAGAAGAAAGAAAGAAAGAAAGAAAGTGGAGGAATTAAAGAGACAAAATCAAAATGAAAGAAAAAAATAATGAAAGAAAGAATAAAATTAAAATAAATAAAGAATGAATAAATGAATGAAATTAAAGAAAGAGGAAAAATCGGTAAGACAAAATCTAAAAGAAAGAAAGAAAGTGAAGGAAAGAAAGAAAGAAAATGAAGGAAAGAAAGGGATGAAATCAAAATGAAACAAAAAATAAAGAGCGAAAGAATAAAATAAAAAAAAACTAAGAAAGAATAAATGAATGAAATTTAAGAAAGATGAAAATACGGTAAAACAAAATTTTTAAAAAGTGAAAGAAAGAAAGAAACGTTCGCGCCTATAACTCGATCTCTAACAGACTTCTATTCCGTCTACACAAGTTAACACAACAAAGAGAATTGCTTTTAGATTTCTGATCAAAACAAACCCGCACTTGTGATCTCTATAAATGGAAATTGTTCATTTTAATTATTTCTTTCAATGCACTTTCCTACGTACACACCCAGAAAGAAAAAAGAAATTTGCTATGCACTTCATTGGATAACCTAGCTAATAGCGGGTTTGTCAAAACTTTTCATTTCGCTTCATCTGTTGTTTTGGATGTGAAGTGACGGACAAATGCCAAATTTCCGGTTTTGAGGTCATTGAAGAGCGTCCAATGACGTTCATGCCTTTTCAGCTGTGTCTTTCTTCAAGATTTCTGGCAAGAATCTTTGCTCCTAAACATTGTCCTTGTTTTTTTATAAGCAAAATAGCTGTTGAGTGGTTTCTCTCATGACGGATTTAGTTCATATTTATTTACATAGGGGATCCACAAGTTTTTCAATCGTTGATAGAAAACGGGGAGCAAAAAAGAAAGAGGATGGAGAGAAAAACGAATTCAAAGAAAGAAAGAAAGAAATGATATAAAAAAGAAAGAAAGAAAGAAAGACAGAAAAATGGAAAAGTCATGTAAAAACGAAGTGAAAGAAAGAAAGAAAGAAAGAAAGAAAGAAAGAAAGAAAGAAAGAAAGTGAATGAAAGAAACAAACAAAAGTGAAAAAGTCATATAATATAAACAAAGTAAAAGAAAGAAAGAAAGAAAGAAAGAAAGAAAGAAAAGTGAAAAGTCATATAAAAACAAAGTGAAAGAAAGAAAAATGAAAAAGTCTTATATAAACAAAGTGAAAGAAAGAAAAAAGTGAAAAAGTCATGTAAAAACAAAGTGAAAGAAAGAAAGAAAGAAAGAAAGAAAGAATCATATAAAAACAAAAAGAAAGAAAGAAAGAAAGAAAGAAAGAAAGAAAAAATCATATAAAAACAAAAAGAAAGAAAGAAAGAAAGAAAGAAAAAGCCATAGAAAGAAAGAAAGAAAGAAAGAAAGAAAAAAAGAAAGAAAGAAAACTGAAAAGTCATATAAAAACAAAGAAAGTTATTCTGCTTCTGCGCATGCAAACAAACATTTCAGACTTCTAGTTTTCCTTTATCATTTTTAACTACTCCAAGAGCTTCGGCTTTCCCATTTGGAGACTACTATCTGCTTTATTTATTTATTTATTTATTTTTCTATAAGGCGTTCAATTATGTTACATTTGGGGGATATGGAGTACTCCTTCATTTCCATCACTCCCAGGTTCACTCTTGCCAGGATTGGGGGCACCTGATGGGTTGAATACAATTGTTGGACATTTATACTATATGCAAACAAATGATTTATGCTAAACTGAATAATTTGAAATAGAACTGCTTGATCATTTAACTGTGAGTAAACAAACGACTAATGATTAATTGAATTGTTAGTGATACATAGCAATACTTGAAGGCATTTAACTGTATGATTGATAATAAATCGAATTATTCGTATAAAATTAGTGAAATCATTTAACTGTGGAAAAATGAGCTCAGGCTCGTTTAAAAATTTTATATACAAAATATATTTAGAAATCATCTATTTAATATATATGTATAAAAAGGATTTGGCTTTAAATAACCTTCAATGGTTGATATGTCACAAAAGCAAACTAATCAAACTTTTTATTTAATTTGATATACGCCTATTTCACTACAATAAATATTTGTTAATTGTGCTTGCTTACATTTGCCACGAAAAGCGCTACGAATGTAATGCACATTGTGTATTTTTTATGGAAACTACAACACAAGCTGAAAGAAGAATAACACTGGTGGACAGAACAAGTTTTTTTTACTACAAAACACTGTTTTTCAACAGAGCTACAACCATTGGCTACGTATTTTCACAAGTAGTGAATAAGAACCTTTATGCTAATTAGGTAAAAAATTTTACCACTTTTTCACAATAACGATGATAGCAACGTTTTCGAAGGCCATCTTTAACCAATTCGGTTCGTGCTGATAAGATGACAGAGTTGGTCTTCATTTCAGCAATTCTTGACTGTCCTGTATGTAGCTTGTAAAATGGGTGCAATTTCTTTTGCATTCAATTATCCACTGTCTCACCTCTGCCTTTATATCAGATGCCATTTCACCAGATAACCACTTAGCTACTATCTCCAATACGGCAAAAAATTGTTATTATTTGGAAGGTCCTGCCTCTACTGCAATACCATCAACATTCATCCCTGGGTCAACAAAATAAAATAAAAAGCATTACTTTCGAAGTGATTCTCTAATGAACTCAAGCCCCTGTTCTTTGTTGGTTAAAATGCTTAGGTAATGGTGGTTACTATGTTAAATATATTTAATCTATTTAACTGCAAAGTTGTTCTCAACGTCAACGGAGCATAGAATACGCCGATTATATCCCTTGTGGAGGGTCTTACCCCTCCACAGACAAAAAAGATGTTTTGGGTATGACACTAAAGAGTATCTGGTGGTGAGGTTTTAGTTTTAGTACGTTTTGGAGTGTGGAATACTCATTCGTTGTGGTAACCCCTGTTAGGCGCTTGACTGATACAATATAACTAAGAAAGAGATCCCCGTGGGGCTGATGTGATAGTCGACATCTTCATAAGCGATTTCGAACTCCAGTTGTGCTATTTCGTTCATTTTCGAACTAATACATTTGAGAAAGTTATAAACCCTATTATCACACAGTTATAGGTCAAGTCGTACCACTAAAGTCCATTCACAAGGACGACTTTAGCATTAGATAACCCACAAAGGCTGATATGTCATTAAACAATGAAACCAACCCATCACCATGTTTTAATAAAATCCAGAAACTACGCAAAAATGTAAATATAAACACATAATGAATGCAATTTTCTAACCTTTGCGCATAAAATAATCCCAGATGGTTTGACATGCCATTAAAATCTAGAGAAACAACTACCCAAAAAATGTAAATATAAACGTACAATGAACACAGCTCCCTAACATTTAAGCAGTGGTAGGATTCAAAAATGTTTACAACGGTTCTTTTAATACAGGTCTCATTAACAACAGGTTCTCTCTCTACGGGTCTCATTTACAACAGGTTCTCTCACTAATAAATGTTTATTTCACTACATGTCTCACTAAAAACAGGTTCTCTCTCTTCATTTCCCCCAACAACATTTTCGCTCACTATAGGTCTCACTGCCAACTGTTTTTTTCGCTACAGTTCTCACTAACAACAAGTGCTCTCACTAGACGGTCACACTAACAACAGGTTCTCTCTTTACATGTCTCGCCAACAACAGATTCTCTCACTCGAAGTCTCACTAACAAGAGGTTCCCTCACTACAGGTCGCACTAACAACAGTTTCTCTCACTACAGGTCACACTAACAATAGGTTCTCCGTCTAAAAGTTTCACGAACAACAGGTTCCTTCACTACAGATCTCACTAACAAATGGTCCTTTAACAATAGGTCTCACTAACAACAGGTTCTCTAACTAAATATCTCACTAACAACAGGTTCTCTCACTACATCTTTCACTAACAAGTCTCTCACTACAGGTCTCACTAAAAACAGGCTCTCTCACTACTACTCTTACAAACAACAGGTTCTCTCACGACATATCTCACTAACAACTGGTTCTTTAACTACAGATCTCACTAAGAAACAGTTCTCTCACTACATATCTAACTAACAACAGTTTCCTTCACTACAGGTGTCAATAACAACAGGTTCTCTCACTACAAATCTCACAAACAATTTCTCTCACTACATGTCTAACAACAGGTTCTCTCACTATAGGTTTCACTGCCGACAGTTTCATTCACTACAATTCTCACTAACAACAGGTGCTCTCACTAGACGGTCACACTAAGAACAAGTTCTCTCTTTACATGTCTCACTAACAACAGTTTCTCTCACTACAGATCTCACAAACAACTGGTTTGTTCACAATAGGTCTCACAAACAACAGGTTCTCTCGCTAAATGTGCCACTAACAACAGGGTCTCTCTCTTCATGTTTCACTAACCACAAGTTGTCTCACTACAGGTCTCACTAACAACACTTTCTCTTACTACAGGTTTCACTAAAAACAGGTTCTCTCAGTACAGATCTCACTAACAACTGGTTTGTTCACAATAGGTCTCACTAATAACAGTTTCTCTCACTAGAGGTCTCAATAACAACAGGTCTTCTCATTACAGGTCTCACTAACAACAATTTCTTTCACTACAGTTCTAACAAACAACTGGTTCTCTCACTACAGTTCTCACTAACAACTGGTTCTTTCACTACAGATATCACTAACAACATGTTCTCTCACTAAAGGTCATACTAACAATAGGTTCTCTCACTACAGATCTCACTAATGAATGGTCCTTTCACAATAGGTCTCAATAACAACAGGTTCTCTCACTACAACTCTCACTAAGAACAATTTCTCTCACTACAGGTCTCACTAACAACAGGTTCTCTCACTACAGCTCTCTCTACCAACTGTTTCTTTCACTACAGTTCTCACTAACAACAAGTTCTCTCACTAAACGGTCACACTAACAACAGGTTCTCTCTTTACATGTCTCACTAACAACAAGTTCACTCACTACAGGTCTGACTAACAACAGGTTCTCTCACTACAGGTCTCACTAGCAACAGTTTCTCTCACTATAGGTCTCACAACCAACTGTTTCTTTCACTACAGTTCTCACTAACAACATGTTCTCCCACTAGACGGTCACACTAACAGCTAGTTCTCTCTTTACATGTCTCACTAACAACAGGTTCTCTCACTAGAGGTCTAACTAACAATAGGTTTTCTCACTACAGGTCTCACTAACAACTGATTTTTTCACTACAGATTTCACTAACAACAGTTTCTCTCGCTACAGATATCACTAAGAACTGATTTTGTCACTACGGCTCTCACTAACAACAGGTTCTCTCTACATGTTTCACTAAAAACAGGTTCTCTCACTACAGATCTAACTAACAACAGGTTCTCTCACTACAGATCTCCCTTACAACAGGTTCTCTCACTACAGATCTCACTAACAACTGATTTTCACGTCAGGTCTCCCATAAAAACAGGTTTTCTCACTACAGGTCTCACTAACAACTGGCTTTTTCACTATATGTCTCACTAACAACAGATTCTCTCTCTACAGGGTTCACTATCAACTGGTTCTCTTACTATCGCAGTCTCTAGCGGCCATCCATGTTGCCTGGCCCGATATATATATGTAAGTGGGTCTGTGAGTTTGTTTGTGGATGGGTAGCCAAAGGAGGGATCTTATGTTCTGCATCTTTGATCAGCCACAGAGTGTCTTAGAGGGTCTTCTTTGTTTGTCTAAAACCGCACAAAGAGCTTTGCCTGTGCGAGCCAGCGAGACCAGAAGAAAGGATGAAGGACGTTGGTGAATTAGGAGTGAGACCTAGACAGTAGAGAGTCAGAGATTCAGGACATGTGGCCGGAGCGGTCGAGGCAAGGATGCTAGCAAGAAAAAAATACAGGGAGCGGTGGAGTTAGGAACAGGACGTTGAAAGGCGAAGATGATAAGCAGAGTTGAGTCAGCATTTTTCGTTACTGTTTGGAGTTTCACCTTGCACTTGTGATAGCCAAACGCATACATACACACAAAGTGCCAAACTTCACCTTACGTTTTTCTGTTCTGAATCAGTGTTTTATCTTTGCTTCCTTCCACTCTTTGGTGTTTTTATTATTATTATTTGTTTAACCTGCAAAATGTCAAATCGGTCGGGTGAATGAAGAAATAACGGGGTCCACGCCACTAGACGATCGATCGAACGGCAAATCAACCAAACCGGCCGCGTTGGTTGTTTCATGCCTGATTTCAGCTAACAATCGGTTCTCAGGATTAATGAACAATTCAACAACAGGTTGTTACGAACCGGAGCATACCAGCTGAATTCTATCACTGCCTTTAGGCAGGAAATAACCCCAGACAGGTTGATATTCCGTTTAAAATCACACAGTCATCGAACTATTGTACTCTACGTATCTGTCGAGGAATCCTGTAAAATGCATAGGAAGTATTACTTACGGTGCGTTCCTCATATATAACGATGTGTTAGTGTATAGACGTGAGTGAATTGAAGTAAATACTGAATTCTAAAAAAAGACGATGTTTTACGCAACACTTAAACGCTTTCTTGCAACAAACACGACTACTTTGGCAAACTATCCGGATATTACATCGTCACCTATGGCGATATCAGCAAGACTGATTCTAACTTGTTCACTTCAGTAGTTCAACATCTGCATATACCAAGATGGATGCACAAATCAACGCAATTCAAACGATCCTTTTTACATCAAATACACTTATTCTATTCACATTCAGCGGGAAACATGTAAAAGAAAGATATGTTGTACTCTTTTATCTCCTTGGTGTCTCTTAATGGTCGGAAATTAAAATCGGGGATCACAATAATCAAAATTAAATTCTTCTTTCTTTTCTTTTCTTTTCTTTCTTTTGTCTTTTTTTTCCCGTTTATTTACTTCCTTTTTTCCTGTGTTCTTTCTTCTTTTCTTTTCTTTTCTTTATCTTTTTTTTCAATTTATTTACTTCCTTTTTTTCCTGTGTTCTTTCTTTTTTTCTCTTCTTTACTTCCATTATTTTGTTTTTCGTTGTTTTTGTTTTTTTGTTAGTTTTTTCTATTGTTGTTATTGACTAATTTATTTCTGTATCTTCATTATTTTTTCAATCTTTTCTTTACCTTTTTAATTTTTTTTCATTGTCCTTTTTTTTTCATTATTTTCTTCGTTTCTTTTTACTTCTTCTTCATTGTTTTCTCTATTTTTTCATCTTTTTTAAATTTCTTCATTGTTTCTTTTATTGTTTCCTTCTTTTCTTCATTGTTTGTTTTGTTTTGTTTTGATTCATTTATTGTTTTATTCGTTTCTTCACTTCTTTTTTCTTCTCGTTTCCTAAACAGAAATTTTATCTTACGGGAGAGATTCGAGAATATGAAAATTATTTAAAAAAATACAACAGCGTATATCAGAGGTGTTTCTATCCATGGAAAACTCATCGGAATAGGTGTCTTGAATTCTAGAGGATGTATCTTTAAAAAAAATAATATTTTATTTATTATTCATTTCTGTCTTGGTAAATATTGTTTCAGTTTTTTAAACACAACATCGACGAATATGCTCTGAATGCTTCAAACCCAGAAGAAAAACAAGAAGAGGCACAACTGGATAAGAAAGGCGATCCACTGGGAACTATGCAAGCGACCTAAATTGGATTATACAAGTAACTGGTATATGGACTTACTTTCTTAGAAAATAAGACACCAAAATTCTTTTAGATTTGAAAAAAAACGAATCATCCACTTAATGCAAGAAGAGCATAAATTGTATTACTTAACAATAAGAAAAGAACTTATTAGCAAGAGATTTCTGAAAGAAGGAGTAGGAGGAGGAAGAAGAAGGAGGAAGGAGAAGGAGGAGGAAGAGGAGGAACAGGCCTAAATGTATAGATTGTTTTGTACAGGAAATATGGTTTTGGGTGAAGAGTTGTAAAAACGAAAATAGTTTTGACGCAGATAGATAGATAGATAGATAGATAGATTTGTTTATGCTGGCTTAATTAGACAGACAGATACGTAGAAACAGACAAAAAGGGATATATATATATATATATATATATATATATATATATATATATATATATATATTACTAGCATACGGCCTACCAAAAGAAACTGTAGCAGCAATAATGATCCTCTACAGAAACACAAAAGTGAAAGTACGTTCACCAGATGGAGACACGGAATACTTCGACATTGTTGCAGGAGTACTACAAGGAGACACGCTAGCCCCATACCTCTTTATCATCTGTCTAGACTATGTGCTTAGAACTTCGATCGACAAAATCAGAGATAATGGCTGCGAGCTGACTAAGAAAAGAAGCAAAAGGTACCCCGCAAAAACAATCACAGACGCCGACTACGCTGATGACTTAGCGTTACTGGCGAATACGCCTAATCAAGCAGAGACACTACTGCATAGTTTGGAACGAGCAGCAGCAGGCATTGGCCTCCATGTCAATGCGCACAAAACTGAATATATGTGTTACAACCAAACGGGCAACATTACCACACTAGACGGAGCCTCTCTGAGGCTAGTGGACAAATTCGCCTACCTAGGAAGTAGCGTCTCATCAACGGAAAACGACATCGACACACGACTGACGAAAGCATGGACGGCTATAGATAGGCTCTCAATAATATGGAAATCAGACCTGACCGATGAAATGAAGCGCAATTTCTTCCAGGCAGCAGTTGTATCGATATATGGATGCACTACATGGACGCTAACCAAACGGCTGGAGAAGAAACTTGACGGCAACTACACAAGAATGTTGAGAGCAATATTGAACGAGACGCCAACTGTACGGCCACTTGCCTCCCATCACGAAAACTATACAGGTTAGACGAGCCAGACACGACGGACACTGCTGGAGAAGCAAGGACGAGCTCGTAAGTGACGTACTCCTATGGACCCCCACATATGGCCAAGCAAAAGCAGGACGACCAGCCCGAACTTACATACAGCAGTTATGTGAGGACACAGGATGTAAGTCAGAAGACCTGCCGGAGGCGATGAATGATAGGGAGAAGTGGCGAGAGATGGTCAAGGATATCCGTACTGGCGGCACGACATGATGATGATGATGATGATATATATATATATATATATATATATATATATATATATATATTATAATAGTGTGGGTTGTTACTATATCACTTTGTGTGTTTGTGGTGAACCAAGTGCAATATATAGACACACACACATTTATATATATATATATATATATATGTGTGTGTGTGTGTGTGTGTGTGTTTGTGTGTGTGTTAAGATATTGGGTTTAGTCATAAACGATTTCTACTTTTTAAAACCAAGTTGTAACAACTCATTTCAAACTTACAATGTTTGAAGCACAACCGGAAATGACCAGATTAAAGAATGCCTTCGTCGGTCATTTTTGTTTCAATAATGAAAGCGTACAAATCATAATTTAATCTGTGATTTCACCCTCCTAAAATAGACAAACTGAAAGTGCATATTCGACATGTAATGTTGTAGAAGTTTAAGAATAACTAAAACAATATAGAAACGGCTAAGAAAATCTGTAGAGTTTATGGCTAAGATATCATCTCTAACCGCCAAGTTTGAAACTGGTTTTCAAAGTTTCGTTTTGGTCATAAGACATTGTGAGATGAACCTAGACCAAGACGCTGACCAGAAATTGATGAAGAGGATTTAAGAGAATTATGGGATTGCAATTCACGAAAAAGTACTCAAGAATTAGCACTTGATGTCAACACATTTCAATCTACAATAGGTCTCCTCTTGAAAAAGATAGGAAAAGTGAGCAAGCTGAACGTTTGGATTCCTCATACTCTTAATTAGTCTTCCTTCATGGCAAAGAACTGACATGTTTCCCAAAGATATTGCAAGTGGAGAAAAATAGGACTTTTATGACAATGTACAATGCAAAAGTCAGTAGATTGATAAGGTTGAATCACCTCAGCCTTACCAAAAAACAGAGATTTATGGAAGAAAAGTTATGCTGTGTTTATCATGGTGGTACCACTGCAGTATTATTCCTTTTAAGATTTTAAGCCGCAATCAGAAACTCAATGCAGGCTTATACTCTGAACAGCAGCAACGTCGGCATGAAAATCTAAGAAAACGCTCCGCACTTATCAATTGAAGAAATGTGCTTCTACTTGGTAACGCAAGACCACATTAGGCAAGAATCACGCAGGAAAAATATTGGATTTTGTCTGGTCTGTTCTACACCTTCTAATATATTTACCAGACTTTGAATCAAGTGATTTCCATCTTTTTCTTTCTCTACATTATCCTCTGAATGACAAAAAAAAAATTATCAAAGCCTTTTTTTGGAAAACTTCTTGAGCTCGAAAACAGCTGAATTTTATGGGAAAAGCTGATTGAAATTATAATTGATTGAAATTAATTCACTGTTAGATTAATCACGAATAAATTACATTTTACTAAAACAGAAATCATTGATGGCTCAACCCAATAGCTAGATAGATAGAAACAAAAAGGTATATATATATATATGTGTGTGTGTGTGTTGTCCTCCACAGACAGACTGTTTCGTTATATCACAACTCTTCAGTGTGGCTAGACACGTGAGATACTTCAAGCTGGGATCGAAACCCCACTGACATAGAGTCTCCCAGATACCTTACCCCACAGATATCGTCATTCTCGGTGTAAGCGAGAAAATTTTTTATGTATATATTTTTACATATACTCTACCGTGATGCTTCAAACTGGAATTGAAACCCAATTGACTTTATAAATTACATATATACACATACAGAGTACGATATATGAACAGATGAACATAGATGGAAAGATAGATACAAACGGACTGAGCAAGAAAGATATTAACAGAAATAAATAAATAAAGAAAGAAAATTTAAAGATCTTTTATCACAGCAATTATCTCTCAGGAGTTGATGGCTGAATTCTGTCGACCATAACCCACTTTAAACCAATAAGAACTTCCAACTCATGATCTGTTCTTTGATTTTATTTCGGTTTAAAACGGGAAATTCTACAGAAAGTAATTCCGATGTGGAACTATGATAAGTCATTTAAAAAAGAAAGAAAAAAGTAAAAAAAAGAAAGAAAAAAGTAAAAAAAGAAAGTGTGTCCTGTTTGAAAGGTAATTACGTTTGTGATATAAGAATACAAGAATTGTGTACCAAATATGGTGTGTGGTGGAGCGGGTTTTTAACTGAAACAAATTCATGAGATCGTTGCCTCCAAAAGTCGAAAGATGTTCAATTACAAAGATAGATGAGAGAAGCTATCAGCTAAATTGGTGTGAAATTGCTTTCATGTATCAATCCATACATAATGGAAATGAAGTCGCTCGGGGAGTAGTGATTTTCGTTGTAGGAAATGGTTGGCTCGAGTTCAAATCTTTGATGAGGTTATTTTCATTTCACGTAGCGCAAATACTTTTGGGAAATGTATGAATACAACTATTCTCCTTTCAGTTATGAGTAAATAGTTGGGCAGTCTGGACTCTTTAAATTTGTTATGACAAACAGTCTAGGAGAAGGAAAACTCTGAATTCAAACCTGTTAAACTTCGCTTAAAATTGACCTTGTGTCATATCCTACCAATAGCCGAGGGGTCGAGTAAGTACATATGCATAATGGAAACGTCCCGCAACCCTGAGGATTTTATTGCAGCAGAAACATTATTTCTGATAGAGATCTAAAGTTTTGTAATAAGTAGAGGGTTTTTTTATGGAGGTGAAATTGCTAGCCAGATTTCAGCTAGTCCTGAATTCAGTTTTTCTTTCTTCTAGATTGGTTTTCCAAAGAGCCAGCCAGACTAACTATTTATCCGTAGCTGGCGGGGCAAGAGAAGATATTAGATTGATTCATGCCTTTCCCAAAGACATTAGCATGAAAGTGAAACGCCCAAAGCCTCGTTCAGGATAGGAACTTGGCTCATCGAGCCCAACTTCTAAGATGATAACCGTTACGCTATTAAATGACGTTCCTCCGATTATCTATCTATCGTTAGAGACGCAGAGCCAAACGGTTATCCTCTTATATATGTATATATATACACGAGGAACATTAAATAAGTTTCCAGACTTTTTTCGTATGGACACTTTTATTGATAGTACACACATGAAACTCGCCTTCGAAGTATTCTCCTCCGGCTGCAATGCACTTGTTGTACCGTTCCAACAACTTATGGAAAGCCCCATGGAAGTCATCTTTTCTGAGCGGGTCAATGACCTTCGTCACAGCCTCTTTCATCTCTTCAATTGTCTCATAACGACAGCCTCTGAGCTTAGGGAATAACCAAAAGTCACAGGGAGTAAGGTCTGAACTATAGGAAGGCTGAGGAACTGTGTTGATGCCCATCTTGGTCAAATAGTCTGTGTCAAGGATGGAGTTGTGGACTGGTACATTGTCCTGGTGAAAATGCCACTGAGCTGATTTGAAGAGTGATGGCCTCTTCCGACGAAATCTCTTCCTGAACTCCCTTAAACCCTCAACATAGTAACCCTAACCCTAACCCTTTGGCCAATCAACTCTGGTGTATTGACTTACTTACTCCTCCTACACCGCTTACCATCCCTCACAGACTCCCTGCTTTCCTTAAATCTCTAATGCTACTCAAAAACCGATGCTTGATTCATGCAAGATGGTCGAAAAGCAGTTTGAAGCATTCCATACGTTTCTCTGGCGGCATGTTTTCCAAGTTTAAAACAGAATTTTATTGCATATTGTTCTTCTAAAGTGTCCTCACGTCCAGATTGCATTTTTAAAATTCACCAGCTGTGACAATCAGGCTATTGTATGGTGTATTCCAATTGCTGCTGTAGCTGTTCATTTGAACAATTCATAAAAATTGGTCAGTGATCTCATACTGAATTTTCAAGAGTCTACGACAATTTTAAATGCCCTTTCGAAAAAAGTCTGGAAACCTATCGTATGCCCCACGTATATATATATATATGTGTGTGTGTGTGTGTGTGTGTGTGGATGAGTATGTATGGGTGAGTATATTTGTTGTTCTCTTCCTCTGTTCACATGTACTTCAATCTGTCTATCTTAACATACTTATATCATTCTATCTTTTGTTTATCTATATGTCGGTCGGTCTGTCGGTCTGGCTTAACTTGTTCCAATCAACTTATTTATTTTCTTCGTATGCTTATATGTATTTGTCAATCTCTCTATTAGTTAGTAATTTGTTCGACCGGAGTCGAGAGTGACCCGAAATCTCCTCTTCATAAGCTACTAAACCGAAGTGCAGAGGAGGGCGTAATTCCTTTCCCTAGATTGGTCCACTTACCATTGATCCGTACATTATCATGCTGAATGTTGAGTAAGAAGGCGTCAAGTACCATTTTTTAAGTCTTTGGTAGGACTCGACCAGGGATTGAACCCCTGTTTCCAGGGCCATTGGCGAATATATATATATATATATATATATATATATATATATATATTCACCAATGGCCCAAGAAACAGTGGTTCAATATATATATATAAATATATATATATGTATATATATATATTATACACACACACACACACACATATATATATATATATATGTGTCAGTCCGTGTATCGATCTGCCTTAATTTCTTTATATCTACCTTCGTCAGTTGTATCTTTTGATCTAAATTCCGCCTTCTCTTCTTATTTACCAATTATCTATCTCCCTATCCATCTATTTTAGTTTCTTTATTTCTATCGAGGTCTGTTCTATCTTTTCTTTTAAATGTTGCATTCCGTTCATATCTTCCAATTATATATATATATATATATATATATATATATTTCTTGGTATCAATCTTCGTTTGTTCTCTCTTCATCTAAATATTGTATTTCATTTGTACCTACCAACTTTCTATTACATAGATAGATAGATAGATAGATAGAAGGAATGAAAAAGAAAGAAAGATACTGAGATAGATAGATTTTTCTTTTTTATATATATGATTTGGAACGGACTATTTAACCTGACAGCCATCTATCTATCTATCATTTGTAATTTCTTTATATCTACCAAGTTTATTCTATATGTCTGTCTATATGTCTTATCCATATGTCTTATATCATGGAGGTTCCTGTGGTTTAATGGTTATCCTCGTAGGAAATGGACACGGCGACACGAGTTCAAATCCTGGACGAGAATGATTGCATTTCAAATAGCACTAATATCCTTGGGAAAGGTATGAATTCAATTATTCTCCCTCCAGCTATAGGTAAATAGTAGGGCAGACTGGGTTCTTCAGCCTTGGTGATGCAACTAGTCTAGGAGAAGGAAAACTCTGAATTCAAACCTGTTAAACTCCGTTTGGAAATTGACCTTGTGTCGTTTTCTGCCCGAACGGAGGGGTTGGTATATATGTATATGTCTATTTTTCGATAACTGTGTTCATATCTATCGATTCAAGGCTCTTTGAATCTATCTAATTTCCTCTTTTCATACATGATTCAAAATGGATTCTTTAGTCCAATAGAGAGATGTTTCCCGTTCAGTCCGAAATATTCTTGTCTGCAATAAAATTGTACAACTGGTCTCCGCTCGCCAAATCAGGTTATGCAATTTTCTGCTATTTCCAATATTCATTCAATCAATTATAGTAAGAAAGAATACAAAGATAATTATATTTGAAATCATTAGATCAACCTTGTTATTTGAGTGGATATTAACACAGTTTTGATAGGGAGACCTTAGTGACTAACGAAGAGTCAATTTCCTTTGATAACTCGAAGAATTTGTAGAAGATAGAAGTACTTTTATCTCAGAGGAAACCCCATCGGAGACACATATTATCAACCTGAAACTGATAGGTTTTGCTTTAGTTGATGCATACAATCCTACTCAAGAATCTACGGCTTCACTTAGTCATTTCAGATCTATCATAATTCCTTTTTCTCTCTTAATCTTAATCTCATAATATCTTCATATCGATCTATCGATCTATATACGTATCTTAATCTCTTCATATATATCTATTTTTCAACTATTGTTCAATCTCCCTGTCTCTCCATCGCATTCCGCTTATATCTATCTATCTATATATCAATCTCTCTCTCTCTCTCTCTCTCTCTCTCTCTCTCTCTCTCTCTCTCTCTCTTGTTATATAGTCACATATATAGATTCACATCTACATACATGCACATATATATGTAGAATAATTCACAGCGACACAACGATAAAGACGCAAGAGGGAAAACGCAGGAAGACTTCTTTAACAATATTTTTTACCTCTCTCTTTATTGCAAGGGTTCGAAAGGGTTGTTCAAGGTTTGCATGTGAGAGGGTGCTGGAGACCGAACATAAACTTCATATTTTGACCTCCACTACTTATGACCGTCACGTTGTGTCTTTCTTGTTCTCTTGATGTTCAACCGGAGGCCAAGGGCTCACTCTGCTGGATGCTGGCTTTCTTTATGGCATCTTATCAGCATCTTCTCTGGACCCCAAACTCCATCGGGGGTTTTCAGAGGGTCCCCTCGGTCGGGTGTGGCTTTCCCTACCACATCTGGTCTCTAGCTGTCTGGAATTCTACTGGCAACTGCTTTGGCACCCAACTCAACTCAATTATATAATAATTTAACGCCCACACGATCGCCCACTGGATCTTTGAAATCGAATGTTTAATCGTCATCAAGCGGAAATAACTGTCATGCAGTTCACAGGTCACTCTCTTCCGGTGCATCACTGTAGTGGCACTGTGGGTCCTTCAACTTGTCCCATATTATAAGCCTTAATCCGCCCACGCGATCTCTTTCGATTACTGGCCATTGGAATTTGTCACTTCCTTCCGGTGCATCACATTGGAATAGTATTTTTGGGCCGGGTCGAAGGTCAAAATATAACAATCATCCGATAATTATTTTTCCAAATTCCACATGTGGAATTTTCTTCACGCTCGTCTCCATCATCCCCACACATATTTTACAGAAATTTTTTACAAGGACAATAATGGCTGAAAACACAAAAAGAATCACTTGAACTACAGCAAACAAAATCTTACTTAGGAGACGACCTTCTGTCTTTGTAACACTTGCCCGGCTAATTATTATCTAAATTTCTCTTGCTTATTTTTGCGTGGTTGGCCATCTTGACATGTGTGCATCAATGTACAATACGGATGCATCTTTTATCCTCTCAACACAACGGGCCCTCCATAATTCCTTGAAGAAATTTCAAAACCCTAAAAGGACCATACTCTGGTCCCAGATCCTGGTCACAAACTTAGTGACCCTGGTCATTCCAGCAATACATTTCGCCTGGATTCCTCATGACCACACTCCAGTTCTTTGCTCAACAGGTTCCTACCTGGAGTAACCGGAGAATTTCATAAACTAAAACACAATATCTTCAAGGCCCAAAGCATTCCACAAAAATCCACAAAAATCATGGCCCAAAACAAAGTATCACAATACATCCGAATGTATCACAATCTGGCACGCATGCAGTAAACCACCTAAAATAGTCCACGCAAAATACTAATTAGCAATGTGTTACCCATTTTTTTTCATTAGGTTTCTGTTTCCATGCCATTGGTTTGCAAGCCCTTGAGGAACATGCCTTACCTGATCAAACCCGCGCCGGGTTTCTTTTCAATTTAATCAGGAACCCTCGTGGCTACCAATATATAGGCATCTCGCCTTTCCCAGATCCATTTCACTTTGCCAAATCACACACAAATCCAAAACACCATCGTGACTGAAAGACTCAGACATCATCAACAAAACTTTGGAGTAGGCCACGCCTTTTTCTTTTATTCCATCCTCGGAACTCCAAACTAAAAAAATAGAACAGCTCCATGGGCCGGCGAATTCTTCTATAGAATTGCTTTCTTTGCCGTCTACCCAACAACAATCTGAAACCAATTGGATGAATGTCTGTCCTATTCTCGCGTCAGCCACCGATATCCTCAAAACAGAAACCAAAAAAAAAAAATTTCCTATTCCACGAAAACCCAAATTCTAAAAAAATTTAGAATCAATATAATTACAATTATTAGTAAACCTAGAATAAAATCCTCTGTTAATGGTTTTCGTCAAATTTCATAATATGAACAGGAAAAAAAAATTCCTAATGTCGCCTTTAAACTCAAACAAACTCAAAAAGTTTCACTTTACAACAAGTCAAAACAATGTTACAATCACAGTTCAAAAATGTTCAGTTTTCTTTTCTTCTTTTTTTTTCAATCTATGAAGTGATGTACTGTCTATTTTACTAAAAATGTCTGTTCTTTCTTTCTTTCTTTTTTTCATATGCTGTGTTCAACAATGTTCAAGTTTCTTCTCTTTTTTTTTTCTTTCTGTCTTTTTCTGTTCTCCTGTACATTTTTGTTTTTGCTTTTGTTTTCATTTTTTTTCTTTTTTTTTTTCATTTTTTTTCATAATAAATTGCTCATTGAATGTCCCTTTTTTTTCAACCTTATATCTACCTCTCTGTCTTTACCTTAACACGATCACTATAGGTTCGCTTCCCAGTTTATTCTATTTCAGTCTATAGTACCATAAATTAAGCCTGATTTATAATAACTTTTTCAATAGCTTACCAGCATTCTTCTTTTTTTTTTTGTTTCTTTGCACATATTATCCCGGGTTTTTTTTCTAAACAACCCAACTTTTATCAATTCAGCCAACATTTTTCAATTCAAATTAATTCCTAATCCGAATCTGTGAATCTTCACCACACCTGGTTCCGTCAAAATTCTGCATATCTCTTAATTACATCCAAAACCCTGTTTCAAAATATCTTCCCCAATAACAATCCCAAAGCTTCACTCCAGGGGGAACTCACAAAATACCTGTCTGCCTCGTCAGACACAAAAAACATCTGTCTCTTAGTTACTCTGCCTCCACGGCCAGACCGTTTTCAAGACAATACCTATGTCTTCAATAATTGATAACAATTTCCACAGCAAAACAACTGGCCTGATTCTACCAGCGCCGAAAATATCGATTCTCCCAACTTCATAAATATCGAAAAAGTATATGCGCATTCTTCAGACAAACACCAATGTGCGAAATTCTTGGACAATCCCATTAATGCTCCCAAGATTCCATCTCTCGGATTAAAATTCTCATTTCCAATCCACAAGTTCCAAACATAAAAACTTGCCCAGAAGGTATTAACTACAGATATGCGGGATTCCAGACCTTGGACTGAAATTCTAATTTTCAATCATCACCTGTCTGGACCAATGAAAAGTTACTACGATTTTTTTTCTCACAAAGTCCAATTTACGATTAAAAAAATTTCCATTGATAAAATTTTATCATATTTACTATAGGTTTTTACTCACAAAGACCCCATCATTTATGACAATATTTTTTATATAAAGTGTCTCTCAAAAACGGACAGTAACTGGTCCATTGTCATCTTTGTTCCCTTTTTTTTTTCCTTTTTTCACTGTCTGTACAATTCCTTCTTACCCTTTCTTTTTTTCTCTCCCTTACTATGATACAATATTATACATAGCAGTAATTTCAATTTTTTATCTTGGGACCACACATTTTTTTAAAAATTATTTCCAATTTTATGCTTCTAGAAAGGCCCTTGTCATTACAACTAATCCTTCACAATTATTCAAATTAATCGACAGAGAGATAGAATTATATGAATGAGGGATGTACTTACTATTTTTTTTTGTTTTCTTTTTTTATTCTCTTTTTCACTTTACTGTTTTTGTAGCTGGTCTATTCTTGCTTCTTGTTTTCTTTTTCTTTTTCTTCTTCTTCTTTTCTTCCAGCACCTTGCATTGTTTTCTTCTTTTCTTTCTGTTCTTTCCGCGCTGGTCCGTTCCTCTTATTGTTGATGGTTTGTTCTTGTTTTTATTTCTTTTTACTTCTTTCAATTCCAGCATTTTTCTTTGTCTCTCTTCGTTTACGGTAACCAGGTTCGTTTTGAATCCTTGAAGAACTCTGCTGGCACATGCATGCACCAAATCGGACAATGTTGTATACTCATTTGCCGTATCATAACGACTCAATAATAAAGACGCACGCAGAAAGACGCACGAATAAAGGACGCATGAAGGCTTCTTTAACAACATATTTACCTCTCACTTTATTTGTAAGGTTTGAAAAGGGTTGTTCAAGGTTTGCATGTGAGTGGGTGCTGGAGACCGAACATAAACTTCATATTTTGACCCCACTGTTATGACCGTCACGTTGTCTTTCTTGTTCTTCTAATGTTGGGGTCTACTCCATCAGGGGTTTTTCGAGGGCCCCCTCGGTCGGGTGTGGCTTTCCCTACCACATCTGGTCTCTAGCTGTCTGGAATTCTACTGGCAACTGCTCTGGCACCCGAACTCAACTGAGTTAAATAATAATTTAACGCCCACACGATCGCCCACTGGATCTTTGAAATCGAATGTTTAATCGTCATCAAGCGGAAATAACTGTCATGCAGTTCACAGGTCACTCTCTCCCGGTGCATCACTGTAGTGGCACTGTGGGACCTTCACCTTGTCCCATATTATAAGCCTTAATCCGCCCACGATTACTTTCGATTACTGGCCATTAGAATGTGTCACTTCCTTCCAGTGCATCACCTTGGAATAGTATTTTTGGGCCGGGTCGAAGGTCAAAATATAACACACACACACACACACACTCTCTCTCTCTCTCTCTCTATATATATATATATATATATATATATATATGTATATATATATTTCTATAGTCATCCACAGACAGATCTGTTTCGTTCTATCAGAACTCATCAGTGTGGCTAGACAGTAGCTTCCCGTAGCTGGGATCGAAACCCTGGTTGACTTAAACGTCAAGCCAAAGCTTCTAACCATTCAGCCACGAGGAGCCATTAGCTGTGAAGTCATTTTTAAACGGTTATGAATCACAATTACTATTGTTTACATACATCCGTTCAACGGCTGCCGAGACCTCAATTCATCTACGAAGAGGCTTGCAATGAACGCTAATGGCAACGCGATTACTTCTTCGCCAGTGAACTCAACCCTACGGGGGTAGGGGAGTATATATCTCCATAGTCATCCACAGACAGATCTGTTTCGTTCTATCAGAACTCATTAGTGTGGCTAGACAGTATCTTCCCGTATATATATATATATATATATATATATATGCATATATATCTTACTCTGTTCATATTTATATAGGTATGTATCTATCTACATTTTTTCTATCACTCTATAGCTTCATTCTGTTCCATTTATATCTATCTAATTGTCGACCAGTTTTAATCTATCTATCTATCTATCTAAATCTCTTCATATTTATCTTAATCTGTTCCATCTATATATTGCATTTCGTTTATATATACCAACTAACTCTCCATTGATTTAATTACAAATAATCAACTTATAAGAGATAGATAGATAGATAGATAGATAGATAGATAGATAGAATTGACCATAATAGACATTTTTTTTGTCTACATATCTTTTGTTAATCCTTTCAAATTGGCTTATTGATCTTATGATATTCGGCGGGAATTGGTTGATAAACCTTCCATAATTAGTTATTTCCCAAGTACTTTCTGCCCAACTTTAGGCCATCATCATGGGAGGATGCATTACAAAAGTGTTGTAACTTTGGTAAGTAGATTACTACTTTGTAAGATCGAGCATTTGTACTGTTGTATTGTGTAGCTTTTACTTTTCGAATTTGTTTCTATAAATAACGTCAGTAGCTAAAGATATTCAAGTACATTAGCACTGGTTTCAATATTAATTCTATTAAGTTTGGGTTGTATGTTCCTATTAGTTGGGCGCAGAGGATAATTAGGTTTATGTATTTTTACGGTCCCGTAAAGGTAGCCGGGTTTATAATCACCAATTATTTTGGCCCAAAGTTGATGATGGCCCAAAGTTTGGCAGAAAGTATTTGGGAAATAACTAATAATGGAAGGTTTATCAACCAATTCTCGCCGAATATCATAAGATCAATACGGCAATTCGAAAGGATTTTTAAAAAATACGTAGACAAAAAATGTCTATTATGTTCAATCAAATATATATCAATGTAGAACATGCTGCCAATATATATATATATATATATATAAATATCAGTATTAGAAACGGTTAATGTTATATAACCGTGTGGAAACTGTTAAAAATAACCACACAAAAAATGTAAATATACATGTTCAATAAACGCAATTTCCTGACCTCAAGGTATGAAATAGCCATTGATGGATTATAAAGCCGTTAAAAGAGAATGACAGGATTTAAGCTTATATATATATATATATATACTAATCTAATATCTACCAGCATTCACGGTACAAGAAAAAAAAACGAAAAAAAACCCGCCAGGAACAAGAGATGAAAATATCTCGAATCACCGCCCGGGGGAAAAAGAAAAAATTATAGGTCAAAAAGAAAGAAAAGGCCAACCTCGTCAGACTCCTGGAGTTAGGCTTCCTGATGTTCTGATAAGGTGAAACTTTAGTAGAAGATTTCCGACTCGCGATTTAAGTTATATATATATATATATACTACCAGTCAAAAGTCTTTGATCCCCATCAAAAATTTTCATTTCTCATCTTAAAAGTGTTATTTCTACTGAAACTATTTAAGCACCACAATGGATTTATTTATTATACTAAATACAAGACTACTTGATCCACAATAAATACAAATTAAACAAAAAAAAAAATTTTTAAACTTCTTAAATTTTTGATGTATCAAAATGACCCCCTTTATCCGCTATTAATGCTCTGCAGGTTCTCTGCATTCTTTCCACCAAACATTGGAGGTTGATTAAAGATAGTTCTGTCCATCTTTCCTGCTAGAGTAGCTAAAGATGAACTGCACTTCAAGGATTGTTTAACTCTGCCTTTTCGGTCTAGTTAATCACACACCAGTTCAATGAGATTTAAGTCTGCCTATTGCACCGGCCAAGACATCAGTTGAAATATATACTGTTCCTCTTTGCTTTTAACGTATCTCTGATAGAGTTTACAAGTATGTTTTGGTTCATTATTTCGCAAGAGTACAAATCCTTGAACAGCAAGTTGCGTTCCAGATGGGATCATGTGATGCTATAGTATGCTGTGATAGCCGGTCTAATTCAATTTGCTCTTCCCTTAGTGCAAGCCCCCGACTTTGCAACGAGCATAACAGAGCCTTTTCCATGTTTCACGATTGGTGTGATAAATGGGATTGCAGCTCTTTCACCAAAGTTTTCGAAGTTTGATTCATCAGTCCAATCGACTTTATTCCATTGCTCTGTTGTTCAGTCTTTGTGCAACTTGGCCTACTGGAACTTTTTGACATGGTTTTGCTTCCTCAATTGTGGTTTCTTGACAGCAATTTTGGAGGCATAGACCTCCATGTCAACACACACAAGACGGAATACATGTACTTTAATCAAAGAGGACACATCTCCACACTAAACGGTAGTTCTCTGAAATTAGTAGATAAGTTCACCTATCTAGGAAGCAGTGTCCCATCAACCGACACAGATATCAACACGCGGCTAGCAAAGGTATCGATAGGCAATCGATAGGCTATCGGTCATATGGAAGTCAGACCTGATCGATAAAATGAAACGCAGTTACTTCCAAGCAGCAGTCGTATCGATACTGCTGTATGGATGCACAACATGGACGCTAATTAAACGTATGGTGAAAAAGCTTGACGGCAGTTACACAAGAATACAGCGAACAATATTGAACAAGTCCTAGAGGCAGCACCCCACAAAGCAGCAGCTGTACGGTCACCTACCACCTATCACGAAAACTATCCAAGTTAGACGAACCAGACATGTTGGACACTGCTGGAGAAGGAGGGACGAACTCAAAAGTGATATACTCTTGTGGACCTCTTTACATGGACGAGCAAAAGCAGGACGACCAGCTAGAACCTATATACAACAACTCCGTGTCGATACAGGAGACCTACCAGATGTGCTGAACGAGAGAGAAGGGTGGCGTGAGAAGGTCAGGGAGATCCGCGCTGGTGGTGCGACATGATATATATATACATATCCTTCTATACTTTCGGCCGCCTTGAGCTACCGAAATTGTGTTATCACCCTGGTTGGCGGCTGATGAGCACGGGGTATCGCACATGCTTTCACACGTTGTATGATGAAAAAAATATATATATCCTTCAATACTAGTTTTCTTGCTTCGTTGCTCTCCCAAATTAGAAATTCCAGTCCGTTCGAGTATTTTATACAGAGCTGGAGGGAGATAGAATCATGCCTTTTCCTGGGGGATTACTACGAATTTAACGCAAACAACTTTTGCTAGAATTTTAATTTGACCTGACGGTAATATTTTTTGATAACCTTTACGCCGGCAACACTTTTGCGTTATTTCTTATTAAAATCTACAAGCAAGCAATATATATTATCTGCATGGACAATCCATCACACTAGAAAAAGTTATAAGAATGTGTTTAGGATATTTGATGGTAAAGTAATAAGAAGCCCCCACAGGAACCAAAACAAAACGCGTGAAATTCGGCTCTATGGAATAACACGTCCACAAATTGCATTACTGTAATAGTTCAGTCATGGAGGGGGGGGCTCATTTTGTTTTTATTTTTTTTCCGTTGACATATTTTGACTAGAATAATAAAAAGAGGAAAATAAAAATCTGAGAAACGTTTAGAACGACGAATCGGAAATGGCAGTCCGATTGCGACTACGGAAACGATCAAACGCATTGAGGAAATTTCCGGTAATCCAACATTGGAAACCTTTGAAAATATCTATTAGAGAAACTTGTCAGCGCCACCTTGCGGTTTTAATTATTGTGACCGACTTCCGGTGTTTTCTAAGATTTCGCTTCTTTTGTCGCGTTCGTGTTTCGCACGGCACTGGTCATTCGATTGTCAGCCATCTTTACCGTGTGATTGATGAAAACTAAGAAAACACTTCAACAAAATATGATTAAACAAAACAGTTAATAGCAAAATATTATTGTTTTACCCGCAACAAAACAGGTGTCCTAGGTATGACACTAAACTGCATCCATGATGAGACACCAGATATAGAGCTTTAAGAAATCTATACGGTCACCCATCTATTGCCATTATTTCCAGATCCGAGAGTTAGTGCCTGTAAGAATCCCTTTCATTATCAAGTAGGTCTGTTTAAAAAATATTAGTATTAGATAGAAATACTTGAAACCGTTGGGTACAAAGAAATGATTATTATTAATAAGAAAATTTACTTGAAATCACACAGTTGCCAGCAAGATATTAGTATTAGATGGGAGTACTCGGAAGTATATAAATGTGTAAAAACAATGATTATTATTAAATAGGAACCACTGGCCGCAGTTTGAAAGTTGCCTCAAATCGTTTTCAGATCACAGCGCAATATGCATCAAGTTGGATTTGATCAAAAGTGAGAGGTTTTCAGCATGAATGAAATGTACGCAGAACCACCATTCCCATGTGATTGCGTAACATCAAGAAACGGTTACTGGAAACGCGTAATGATATCAACGGCCGAAAGTAAACGCATTTTTAGGGGGTGGTAATCACAAACTGCACACTAAAAATGAAGCTGAATGTTCAATGTAATCTCTGTTCTTAATTGATCTGGCGTATATATATATATATATATATAATTCTTTTAATACTCTGTCCGGTGACAAAAGCAACTTGGTAGCGTCAGGAGTGCCAGTACCGCCATGAGCTATCGAAACTGTTATCACCCCTGGTTAACGACTGATGAGGGCAGGGTATCGCACGTGGTTTCACACGTTGTTTGATGAAAAATTTATTTGCTTTAAACCATACAATAGCTTGTAAGATGTTAGTATTAGATAGGAATACTTGAAATCATAGAATTGTTTGCAAATGATTATTATCAAATTAGAACAGTAACATAAATTCATATATATATTTGCAAATAATGATTAAAACCATATAATTGAGTATAAATAAATTTCTATTATTAAATCAGAAGAGTTACTTGACACCATATTGGCCTTGCAAATTATTAGTATAAAATAATAGTTGGAGCCATATCAATGTTTCCGAAATATTAGTATTAGACAGCAATACATCATCATCAAAACCATCATCAAATCGCTCTCACAACATGGATTTCCCTGAATATCTCTCTCTCTCTCTCTCTCTCTCTCTCTCTCTCTCTCTATCATCCACAACTCCCGCCAGGTCTTCCAAACTACATCCTGTGTCCCGGTCAATAGAACATCACTTGCGAGTCAGTCCTTACTTCTCTAGTAGTGTCCTGCATGTCTTGTTCGTCTTATTTGGATGTTTTTTTGAGATGGGAGGTAAGTAGCCGTACAACTGTTGTTTTGTGGAGTGTTGCTTCCAGAATTTTTTCAAAAAAGCAGGTAGCATTTTTGATGAAATAAAATAGCTTTAATCTAAAAAAAAAAAAAAAAAAAGACAGTAGCAGATGATTTCCTGTAGAAGCTATTACAGACGCAGACTATGCAGATGATCTAGCGTTTTTTGCAAATACACCCGCCCAAACCGAATCCCTATTGCATTGCCTAGAGCAGCAGGAGGCATTGGCCCTCATGTGAGCGCAAATAAAACTGATTACATACGTTTTAAACAAGAAAGAGTCATCTCCACTCTAAGAGGCAGGCCTTTAAAATTAGTTAACAAGTCCCAATACCTCGGCTGCAATATCTCATCACCTGTTATCGATCAGTTATTGATTATATGGAATTCTGATCAAATAAAATGCGACTTTTCCAAGCTGTGGCTGTGTCAATACTACTGTATGGATGCACCATATAATTGTGCACAATCAAATAATTATCATTGAATAATAATAGTTACCTTAAACCATACAACTGCTTGCAAAATATTAGTATTATATCGGAATACTTGAAACCATAAAATTGTGAACAAATTACAAATATTAAAAATAATTACTAGAAGAAAAAATTGTTTAAAATGATTATAATTAGTTACTTAAAACTACATAATATCTTGCAAAAAAAAAAGACTGACGGCCTTAAATAACCCTACTAGAGTTGCTATGCCGTTGAACCAATCTACCGTCAACAAAATGGACTGATGGGTTGAGCGTCTGGTGGGGAAATATGAATCAACAACCATTCTTTTTTTTTTCTCAAAGAGCGTTGGAAATATCGACAGCAGCAGTCTTAGAACACCTGTGATTGTAAGATGATAATTTATATTTATAATTTCAGTTCTTGTGCTTCAAAATTCTTTTAAAATATTAACATCAGTATTTGTCGGTCAAGCGTCGCTGGATCACTTCTCGGGAGTTTTGGATTTCTTTGAAAATTAACTGTTTTGTCGTCGTGAAATTCGGGATTCATATTTTTGGTTTAATCTGAGGTATTTAATGTCTGTCTTCTTCGATTTGACTGCTAACTAAGAGAAGGAGAAAATTTGTATTCAATCTCATTAGCTTTTGATGGCAAAATAGGGAAAAATTATTTTCGAAAATCCTGACACGTGTGGAATTATTTTTATTTTTAGACTTAGGTTAAGGACCTTTACTCGTGGATATGGAAGTAGAAATTTTGAAGATGAAGATTAAAATAATTCTTGTTTTGTTTTGTTTTTTCGATCAACCCTATGAGATACCACCCGATTACGTATTTCAGATGCTAGAATATAGAATATTTTTAAGATAACAAGGAAGGATATTTTATTCTATTCCGAAAAAAAATTTTTTTTTCATTCTAACCCCAGTCTTTGACATTTACTTGGGTAAATGAAGAATTTTGCAATATTATGGTAATACGTGCTCATATGTGGTATGTATATCACGTGACCGAAACAGTTCAAGCGGTGAAAGTTACTCCCTGGATTTGGTAGTATCGTGGTACTTGGTGCGCTGGCACGTTATGGATTGCTTTTCACCGGGTGTAATTTGTAAAGCTGCACAGATAAACGTAGTTTTGTTCGGTAATTTATGCTTTGCGAGTTCAAACTAAGCCTAAACGACGTAGAAGCAACCAAAATTATTTATTGGGCAAAAATGAAGACAGAATTAATCGCAGTACAGTAACCAGATGGTTCAGGTTGCAAGAATCTCGTCGATCAAGTAGGCTTAAGACCGATGATTCTGAAACCGTTCTTCAAGGCTTGAAGCAAATCCAGTGAGTATCAGGCGAGGTTGGCATCTCACAGTCCATTAAAGTTAGTCACCTTCACAACCTCAGCAAAAGCATTTCGCAGTTGCTTAATTGAGCTTCACGTTACCAAAATATTGCAAAACCTTTGACTCACTTAAGTACATTAATAATCACGATATTTCAGATTATCAAGTAACTTTATTTAAACAGGGTTTTTTTTGCGGCTATGGAATCTTCCAAAAATTAGAAAATGATGCAGGAAAAGAATTAAAGAAGGTGTGTATCTCAAGTGTTTGCCTGTGACCATAGGTGGGGTCTGGATGTTGACTATATCAGTGAGAGAGGAAAAGAAATGAAATAAATAAAAAAAATGAACCATATATGCAGGTGCGTTTGAGTAGGCGGATCATTGTATAATTGGAATACCTTCTAACATCTGCAACAACAACACCCACGAAGTGCCTTTTACCATTTTTGCGTGTAGGTTCTCGTGTAATTGGACACTCACTGAAAAGCAATAATAGTTTGCCATGGGGGTATTAAAACCACGATGTGCGTCTGTTATATGTTACAAACCTAACGCTATCTTTATAGACGTTTGCCCTGTCAGCTGGGGCAGTGGAATACCGACTGCTTCTCTACAGAGGTGTAAGACACCCACCCAACGAATGTCCTGCATATGACACTAAACAATCTGATTGTGAGGCTCCGGTGATGCTGGAGCTTTGGGGAATGCGGAGTACTCCTTTATTGCCATTGCTCCCAGGTCCACTCTGGCCCGGAATGGTAGCACCTGAGAGGTCCCTATGTATGGGTTAAATAAAATTAACTGCATATTTATGTTAAACTGAAATGTTTGAATTAGAACTGTGTGACTAAACTGAATAGCTAGTAATAGAAGTGTTTTTGACGATTAAACTGTACTTACATTTAAACTGCGTGCTTATGCTAAACTGAAATGGAACTTTTTGTGAAGTAGTGCGACGGCCGGAGAACACACACGGGGAGCTGAAGTAGGAAAAGCTAGTGAAATGGGTTCATCAGTTGCGCAAAGTGTGGGATATTTTCCTAAGGTTTTTTATCCGGTAATATGCAATTCCTTTAAATGTATACAAAGACTGTTTCAAGATCGAAAATCCTTTCAATAATTTTTTGGCCCAGTCGGTTGGGGCTATAGAATACACCGAATGCATCTCTGCAGAGAGATAAGACTCCCCCAAAGAGTGTCCTTGATATGCTACTAAATTATTTGATGGTGAGGCTCCAATAATGATGAAGCTTTGTGGAATGGGGAGTACCCCTTCATTGCCATTGCCCTAGGTCCACATTGACTCTGACTGGTAGCATCTGATGAAGTCCTATCTCTGGGTCAAAAAGAAATGTTTGAAATTTAAACTGTGTACTTTGACATTTGAACTGAGAGCAAACAAATGGCTAATACTAAACTGAATCGCTTGAAATAGAACTGCTTAATCATTTATCTGTGTGAAAACAAATTAGTGATGTTTAATTAAATTGTTAGTGATATATACCAATACCTGGAACCATTTAACTTTGTTGACATGCTAAACTGAATTGTTTGAAAATGAACTGTTTGATCATTTAACTGTGAGTAAAAAAATGACTGAGGCTTAATAGAATTGTTAGTGTTAAATTATTATACCCGAAACATTTAATTGTGTGCAAACAAATGATTAATAGTAAATAGAATTATTTGCATTCGATAGAAATAAGTAAAACCATTTAACTGTGTACAAAAAAATGAGCCCATGGCTCTTTAGAAATCTTAACTCCAAAATGTCTTTAGAAATCATATATATATATATATATATATATATATATATAAAGGAATAAGCGTTAAATAACCTACAATGGTTGATATCCTATCAAAGCAAACCAAACGAAACCAATCAATGAATTAATCTTTGAGAAAGGTGTTTAAATTTGCCCTATCCAGTCCTACATTCTTTGCCCGATAAAACAACTGATACCTTTTGAGCAGATTTCAAATAAACGACGCATCGCTTGTGGCCATCACACCCAATCAGGCTTTCTGCTAGATGTGCGATATTCATATTTACCAACCCCTGCGCTGAGGCAGGATATGACACAAGGTCAATTTTTAAGCGGAGTTTAACAGGTTTGAATTCAGAGTTTTCCTCTCCTAGACTATTTGCCTCAGCAAGGCAGAAGAACCTAATCTTCCCTAATATTTACCCATAGCTGGAGGGAGAATAATTGGATTCATACCTTTCCCAAGGGTATTAGTGCTATGTGAAATGCAGTCAGTCTCGTCCAGGATTTGAACTTGTGTCGCCGTGTCCATTTCCTACGACGATAACCATTACACCACAGGCACCTCCAAAGTGCGATAGCTGGCAAATAGTCTACGTGATCCAGCAATTTTTGTTCTCTTATGAAGGGATTTATAAATGTAAACAAATAAATCCACTCTCTATAGACCCCAACACTTTTATTTACAAATTAAAATTCAATTCACCTCCAGGGTTCTATATGAACCTCTTTCAGAAGTATTGATTCAGACAGGCAACTATTATGATCATTGTAATCAGTTATATTATTCTATGAGATAACAGGAAAGGTGTGGAGAACTCCCAGTGGCGTAGTGCTTAACGTGATTGCCTGCAACATCGTAGTAAGTGAGTTCAAATTCTAGTCGCGTTATTATATTCACTTTCAGACTAATACTCTTGGGAAAGGTATGAACCACTTTATTCCTTCCAGCTATATGTGAAATCGTATGATCACTGTCCTTCTTCAAGGGTGCTCTTAGGGACGTGCCCGTAGTGAAATGGATATCGTCGTAGAGAATGGACATGGTGACACAAGTTCAAATCCTGGACAAGGTTGAGTGCATTTAACATAGCAATAATACCCATAAGAAAGGTATGAATACAATTATCATACCTCTTGCCATGGGTAAATAGTAGGGCAGACTGGGTTCTTTAGCCTGGTTAGGCAATCAGTCTAGGTGAAGGAAAACTCTGAATTAAAACCTGTTAAGAATTGACTTTGTGTCTCATCCTGTCCGTCCACAGGGGTTGGTAAATATATACAAGGATGGCTTTGGCATTAAATAACTCACGAATGTTGATATGCCATTAAACAAAGATACTCAACCAAACCATCAAAAGATGTGTTATCAAACCAGGTGATGAAATCAAAGCAAAGCATGAATAAATATTTTGCTGTTTTGACGATATGCTTTTTCGAGTTGGTGTGTGGGTGGGCAATTGTGTGGATATGTGTGTGTGTGTGTGTGTGTGTGTTCTGTTTTGTGTTAGTATGTGTGTGCGCACACGTGCACGTATGTGCATGTATGCGCATGTGTATAGAAAGATAGAGGAAGAAAGAGTGAGAGAGAGAGAGAGAGAGAGAGAGAGAGAGAGAGAGAGAGAGAGGCTGTGGGAAAGTTACTGGACGATATTATGTACTACCCCAGGCAAAAATTATGGAATTAGCTCTCAAAGGGCATGTTCACTATACTTTTTTATCAAGAAGTAAATAAACTAATAATAAATAAGATGAAAAACATTTTTTAATTCAATCGCTGAACATTCGGACTTTATAATGTATGCTTTAAACCAACTAGATTAAATTATTTTAATGAATGGTATATTTTTTCCAAGCCATGCAGAGGAAAATATCAAGAAATACCCAAACGTTGAGAAAAAAATCATGGAATTCATTGATAAATATTAGAATTAATTCTTAGTTGCATCTCTTCGAACTTCTATGACAGTCTTAATTGTTTAAAGTATAGATTTCACTAATGTGGTTCCAAATTTCCCAAATAAACAAACAAGTTAAATGATCTTGTTTGATGGTTGGTGCCTTCCCATAAAACTTTTTTTTCTATCATAAATTTTCAGTTGGATTTAGATCCGGTCTGTTCGCCGGCAATATCATTGATTTTCTTCTTTTTTTTTTTTTTTTTTGCCTTTCCCACAGAAAAAATTTTAATACTTTTTACTCAGTGACAAAATGCATGACCGTCCCGAAAAATGACTTCATCATCACCAATCCAATTTTGTAATAACGTTCGTAGCGGTACTTTTAAAAGAAAAACTCTCTCAGTGTACATGAGTGAGTGTATGCGAATGTGCATGTGCGTGTGTGCTCTGTTTTTTGTGGTGGGGGTATGCTCGTGTGAGTGTGTGTGTGTGTTCTGTTTTGTGCATGTGTGTGTGTGTGATTGTGGGAGTACGCGCGTGCGTGTGTGTGTGTGTGTGTATATTCTGTTTTATGTATGCATGTGTGTGTGTTTGGGTGTGCATTTATCTAAATGTGTGTGTGTATTTGCATTTGTTCTGTTTTTTTTGTGTGTGTGTGTAGGGGTGTTCGTGTGAATATATGTGTGTGTGTGTCCTGTTTTGTACGTGCATGTGTGTACAGATATGCATATGTGTATAGGTGTGCATATCCGTATGTGTGCGTATGTTCTGTTTTGGTTGTATATGGGTGTATGAGGGTGTGTGTATGTGTATGTGGTTCTGTTTTGTGTGTATGTGGGTGTGCATCTATATGTATATGAGTGTAATCTGTTTTGTGTGTGAATGCGTATGGGGGTGTACGTGTGTGTGTGTGTATGTGCGTGTGTTCTATTTTGAGTGGATATGTATGTGTACGTGCGTGTGTAGTAATTTTTTTCATCATACCATGTGTGAAAGCACGTGCGATACTCTTTCCTCATCAGCCGCCAACCAGGGTGATAACACAGTTTCGGTAGCTCAAGGCGGTACTGCCACTCCTGGCGCTAACAAGCAGCTTTTGCCACCGAACAGGGCATTTAAAAGAAATATCTTTATATATATATATATATATATATATATATATATATATATATATCAAGGACGGATTTTGACCAACGCTAACTCACGATTTAAGAACCTTTAGAGTCGACATCCGGGATCGCTAGTCGAGAGAACCGTCACGCGTCACACTTAGGACAAAATCAAAGACCCCTGACGCCTACCTCCCACACCACAACCAACAACCAGACAAGCAAGTCCAGGCATTTCTACCACGTGACTAAAATCGTTTATAGCCGACCAACTCACGCCAAACACTAAGCGAGCCAGCTTACACCCACTCACCTCCTGACCCTTGTCTGGTGGAAGAAGAGAACATGTATCTTTTCTAATCAACTGACATCTATATTTTTATATACGCTAGTCTATAACGGTCAGGGCAGACTAGAGCTTTTGGCAGTAGCAGAGACAAGAGTGTTGGAAACACACGGACGAGAGATATCTGATTGAATATATATATATATATTGTCATCCACAGACAGACTGTTCCGTTATATCACAACGCTTCAGTTTGGCTAGACGGGCTAGATTCCCGAAGCTACGATCGAAACCTGGCTGACTGAAACGTCAATCCAAGATTCTGCCGCTCAGCCACGAGGAAACTAGCGCAAGCGAAGGAAATTTAAACGCTTATGTATCACATTTGTTTTGTTTACATATATCCACTTAACGGCTACCGAGAGCTCAATTCATTTGAGGAGCCTTGCTTTACGCTAGTAGCAACCATTATTTCCCTCGATAGAGAGCTCAACCCCATGAAAGAAATTTTTGATGCAACTCAGACCACTTTGTTACGTGGGGAATTCAATAAGATTCCAGACTTTTTTGGTATAGACTCTTGAAAATTCAGTATGTTATTGCTATTCATCTTATGATATGACTGACCAATTTTTATGATTTCACGTTCAAATGAACAGTTACAGCAGCAATTGTCACAGCTGGTGAATTTCAAAAATGCAATCTGGACGTTAGAAGAACGATATGCAATAAAATTCGGTTTTAAACTTGGAAAAAATGCCATGCGATGAAAGTTGGATCTACTGCTATGACCTAGAGACCAAGAGACAGAGTTCCCAGTGGAAGCACGCTGGCTCTCACAGACCCAAGAAGGCCAGATAGAGCAAATCCACCCACAAACTTTGTTTATCCCTTTTTTTGACAGCACTGGCATGATCTATATTCACTGGGTTCCCACTGGACAGGCAGTCAACAAGGAATACTATGTTGAGGTTTTAAGGGAGTTCAGGAAGAGATTGCGTCGAAAGAGGCCAGCACTCTTCAAATCGGGTCAGTGGCATTTCCACCAGGACTATACACCAGTCTACAGCTCCATCCTTGTCACATACTATTTGACCAAGATGGGCATCAAGACAGTTTCCTACCCTCCCTATAGTCCAGACCTTGCTCCCTGTGACTTTTGGTTATTCCCTAAGCTCACAGGCTGTCGTTATGAGACAATTGAGGAGATGAAAGAGGCTGTGACGAAGGTCATTGATACGCTCACACAAGAGAACTTCCATGGGGCGTTCCAGAAGTTGTTGGAAC
>OY757918.1:15677848-15940348 GCA_963585895.1 Sepioteuthis lessoniana
AGAAGAAGAAGAAGAAGAAGAAGAAGAAGAAGAAGAAGAAGAAGAAGAAGAAGAAGAAGAAGAAGAAGAAGAAGAAGAAGAAGAAGAAGAAGAAGAAGAAGAAGAAGAAGAAGAAGAAGAAGAAGAAGAAGAAGAAGAAGAAGAAGAAGAAGAAGAAGAAGAAGAAGAAGAAGAAGAAGAAGAAGAAGAAGAAGAAGAAGAAGAAGAAGAAGAAGAAGAAGAAGAAGAAGAAGAAGAGAAGAAGAAGAAGAAGAAGAAGAAGAAGAAGAAGAAGAAGAAGAAGAAGAAGAAGAAGAAGAAGAAGAAGAAGAAGAAGAAGAAGAAGAAGAAGAAGAAGAAGAAGAAGAAGAAGAAGAAGAAGAAGAAGAAGAAGAAGAAGAAGAAGAAGAAGAAGAAGAAGAAGAAGAAGAAGAAGAAGAAGAAGAAGAAGAAGAAGAAGAAGAAGAAGAAGAGAAGAAGAAGAAGAAGAAGAAGAAGAAGAAGAAGAAGAAGAAGAAGAAGAAGAAGAAGAAGAAGAAGAGAAGAAGAAGAAGAAGAAGATATTCTTATGTTTTACTGCTTTGAAGGATGATAAACTATTAGGGTGATGATTGGAACCTTCAATGTCACACGTTTGACAAGAAACTGACCATACGAATGTTTTTACAACGATTGTTGTGATTGTACTTTAAAGTCTTAAACAGATCCTTTTGGTTTTGCGTTGTTGTAAGCGACAACCAATTTAGTCAATAAAAGATGCTTTGAAATGTATACTCTCTCGAACTGTCAACGCCTCATACAAACTTTGTAAAAAACTATTCTTTTATAACATGATATTAGAAATGGAATTAAAACCTTGTTTCCTTGCAATGAATTTCTTGAATTCTGCACATTGTTTCTCTCCTGTTCATCACTCATTAACTTTCCTATAATGAACGGATTGTCTGCACTTGAATCACTCAAATTTGACCAGAAAAAAACTTGTCAAAAGATTGGAGGAGATGGAAAGCAGAATTAAAACTATTTTTACCAAAGATAGAATCAGATTCGAAACCTGGAAAAGTCCAAACATCTATTGTAGTTGTCGCCCTAAGTGCGCCATAGTTTAGATATGTATCTTTGGCACTTTCCTGGTAGATTAACGTGGACAGTGTAAAAGAAACAATTGTATAAGGACCCATATCTGTTAGAAATCTTAGAATTCAAAGTGACTTCTGACCAGTTGGAAGATTTGGAGGAATTTTGTTTGTTAAGAATTGGACCTACGTAGTGTTGGGAATTTGTGAACTTAAAACCTTAAAATTAAAGGAGACATACCTTTTTCTTTCTGGCAAGCCCAGTTAGTCATTTAGATATGAGATAACTTCTAGTCAAATAACGAAGCAACACATCAGGACTGCTATCAACACACGAGGTGTTTCATTTATTTTATAACAACAACAACTAAAAAAAAAAAAAAGTCTAAGGGCAGGTAACTCACCCCTACAAATGGTTTCGGGCAGACAACCTCTGGCCCAACTGTTATTACTGACTAAAGTGAATTTCAGCAAGTAGTTCTTTGATACTGGTTATGGCGCACAGGTAAATTTATTTTCCCAACTTTCCCGTGAAATTTCTGGACAAGACTCCTTATTGTAAGAACATAAACTATCAATTGTTGGTTAAACCCTTTTATTTCAGTATTTCACGGTGTCTTGAATTGAAGCAGAATAAAACTAGCGTTCAGTCAAACATTAGTCGAGACTTGTGTTTTAATTTTCAACCAGAAAAATTACTGGGGATACGGTTACAAGACTCAGCATTCCTATCCGAGGTCGCGGTAAATCACCTGAAGAAGGCCAGAGGTGAAATTTGGCCGAAACGTAGTGAAAGAAGAAACAACACAAAAACTACCAAGATGAGGAAAAAAAGTCCGCAATAAATAAAAATTAATTCTCAAATATATGTTTGTTGGATTCTCTTCTCAAGGGTTTTAATTTGTTTTGCTGGTGAGTGGGTGGATTGAGTTTGTGAATTTGTGAATCAAGAGACATTTTGATTGATTTGGTTTGGTTTGGTTTGTTGGGTTTTATTGCATATTAACCTTTGTAAGTTATTTAATGCCGAATCCGTTTTTATATAAATAATCAGTTCTATTTCAAACAATTCAGTTTAGCATGAGTACCCAGTTTAATTGTAAAAACATTTCTATTTCAAACTATTCAAGCAGTTATAACAATTCAGTTTAGTGTAAGTACAGTTTCAATGTCAAAAACAGTTCAATTTCAAATAATTCAGTTTAGCATAAGCATGCAATTTAAATGTAAGTACAGTTTAATTGTGAAAAACATTTCTATTTCAAGCTATTCAGTTTAATCAAACAATTCAGTTTAGCATAAGTACGCTGTTAGTTCTGTTTAACCCAGAGATAGGGCTCTATCAGGTGCTACCACGCCGGGCAATGAAGGGGTGCTCCGTATTCACCAAAGCCCCAGCATTACTGGGACCTCATCATCAGACTGTTTAGTGTCATATCCAGGACACTCATTGGAGGGGTTTGTTACCCCTCTGCAGAGGTGCAGTCATTGTAATCTACTGCTCCAGCCGACTGGGCAAAGACATTTTGATTTCTGTTGTATAACAATGCCCAACTAACCACAAGCAATGCATAAAATACAAGTACAATAGACAGGGCGCCAAATAGAAATATACACTGACTCATCTGATTCTGGCCCAAACCTGCATCCATAAAAGTTTTTATAGAGCATGATCAATTCCAAAGATCCCCACCATAAAACACACCTTTCAAACGAACAACCTACATTCTCTGTTAACTCACTTAACTCTAATATTTAAACTTTGGACCGTAAATCTCGACACTAAAGGTTGACTTTAAAACTGTCTTAAGCTCTGAAATAAATGTACTCCCTAAAACCATATACAACAAACTTCTCCGACGTCTAAAACTGAAGTCAGCCTAAGTTACTCTCATTGCCTACAATAACACTGACATTCCTGTTCAAGAGAAATGCATGGCCTTAGTAATTTAAAAAAGATCCAATCTTTCTAGTTATGTTGATTATAGCTAACACAAATTCTCAAGACGTTCTAGATGCTGATACCAGTGAGAAACTTCAACTAATCAAGAGAATTTTAACATTCCTTGGAAAATATCACGACTGTTTTTGTAAAATTGGAACTAGGAGCACAACACACTACAAAACTGTTGATCTTTCACTTCTTTAGCGATGAATCTTTCCAGGAGAATTTCCTTTGCATTGAAAACGATGTTAAAAGCAGAATTGAACAGGATTACCTAAATGGACATCATCTAACCAGTTAGTGAACCTACAGAATATTTAAAGTCCTTAGTAATCGTAGAAAAGCCAAATGTCTCTCTGTGCATTTGTCTTGATCATCACAACTTAAAGCGATAAAGCGAGAACATTTTCAACTTCCTACTGCAAGGGAAATCTTTGCAGATATGCATGATGCAAAATACTTCTCTAAGATTGATATAAGTTATGGTCTTTGCAGATTCCAGTTGATAAAGATAGTGCAAAACTATTTATATTTAGTACTCCCTTGGTCGTTATAGATGTACTCGCCTGCCATACGGTATACAAAGTGCAAGCGAGATATTTCAGATGGAAATTGGTTGTGTCATTGAGGGTATTGAGGGGGAAATAGATGTTCAGCACGATATAATCTTATGGTCATCTGACTTATAAGAACACTACCAAAGATTCAAACTCGTATTTGACCGTATCTTAAGCTCAATCAAAGTAAATATGTTTTTACCGTTATTGACCAAATCTACTTGGGACATAAAATCACCTCAGAATGAGTCAAACCAGATCCTTCAAAGATAGATGCTATTGTAAAAATACCAAGGCCTTAAAGCAAAGAATAGTGGCAACATCTACTCAGTAGCTCCATTCTGATCGCTTCACAAATCACAGCTCCTCTCTACATATTACACCAAAATGAGGCTGAATGGTCATTTGATCAGCCACAGCAGAAAGCCATTGATAATCTGAAGGATTTGCCCACAAACCAACCTTTTCTAAAATTTTAATAATCCTTCATTCCCAACAAAAATTTCAATAAAATCAAGTAAACTTTGTTTACGAGTCATCTATAAACAAAAGAGACGGTGGCAGCCAATAGCGTATTTTCACAAACATATATCATGTCATATAATGTTTCACGAACATATATAAACCGTTTAATGTTTCGCATGCATATATCATGTCATTTAATGTTTCACGAACATGTATCAATCGTTTAATGTTTCACGAACATATATCAATCGTTTAATACTTCAAGAACATATATCAGATCGTTTAATGTTTCGCATGTATATATCATGTCATTTAATGTTTCACAAACATATATCATATCGCTTAGTATTTCACGAACATATATCAATCGTTTAATGTTTCACGAACATATATCATATCATTTAATGTTTCGCATGCATATATCATATCATATAATGTTTCACGAACATATATCATGTCATATAATGTTTCACGAACATATATCATGTCATTTAATATTTCGCGAACATATATCATATCGTTTAATGTTTCACGTACATATATGATGTCATTTGCTGAATCACGATCATATATCATGTCATTTAATGTGTATCTATGATTTCAATTAAAGTTTTTTTTACATACGTATATCGTTTAATGTTTCACGTATTTATATATCATATCGTTTGATATTTCACATCCATATATCATATCGTTTGATGTTGTACGATAATATATCATATTGTTTAATGTTTTACGTGCATATATCACATCGTTTAATGTTTCACGTACATATATCATACCGTTTAATGTGTCCTGTGTATATATCATTTCGCTTAAAGTTTTATGTGCATATATCATGCTGTTTGTGTTTCCTGTACGTATATGATGTCGTTTAATGCTTTCCGTACATATGTCATATAGTTTAATGTTTTACATGCATATATCGAGTCATTTAATGTTTCATATTCATATACCATGCTGCTTAATGTCTTATGTACATATATCGTCTTATTAAATGTTTTACGTACATATACAATGTCATTTAATGTTTCATGTACGTATATCATATCGTTTAATGTTTTATGTACATAATTTGCACCGTTTAATGTTTTACTTACATAAATCATGTCGTTTAATGTTTTACGTACATAATTTGCACCATTTAATGCTTCACGTACATAAATATTGTAGTTTAATGTTTTATGTACATATATCATGTCGTTTAATGTTTTACGTACATATTTTGCACCGTTTAAAGTTTTACATACATAAATCATGTAGTTTAATGTTTTATGTACATATATCTTGTCGATTAATGTTTTACATACATATTTTGCACCGTTTAATGTTTTACATAGATAAATCATGTAGTTTAATGTTTTATGAACACATACCATGTCGTTTAATGTTTTACGTGCATATTTTGCACCGTTTAATGTTTTACATAATATATCATGTCGTTTAATGTTTTATGTACATATCTTACACCGTCTAATGTTTTACAGACATAAATCATGTAGTTTAATGTTTTATGTACATTTATCATGTCGTTTAATGTTTTTTCGTGCATATTTTACACCGATTAACGTTTTACATACATAAATATTGTAGTTTAATGTTTTATGTACATATATCATGTCTTTTCATGTTTTTTGTGCATATTTGGCACCGTTTAAGGTTTTACATACATAAATCATGTAGTTTAAAGTTTTATGTACGTATATCATGTCGTTTAATGTTTTACGTGCATATTTTGCACCGTTTAATGTTTTACATACATAAATCATGGAGTTTAATGTTTTATGTACATATATCATGTCGTTTAATATTTTACATAATATATCATGTCGTTTAATGTTTTACGTGCATATTTTGCACCGTTTAATGTTTTACATAATATATCATGTCGTTTAATATTTTACGTGCATATTTTGCACCGTTTAATGTTTTACATAATATATCATGTCGTTTAATGTTTTACGTGCATATTTTGCACCGTTTAATTTTTTACATACATAAATCATGTCGTTTAATGTTTTATGTACATATTTTGCACCGTTTAAAGTTTTACATAATATATCAAAGTCGTTTAATTTTTACGTGCATATTTTGCAACGTTTAATGTTTTACATAATATATCATGTCGTTTAATGTTTTACGTGCATATTTTGCACCATTTAATGTTTTACATAATATATCATGTCGTTTAAGGTTTTACGTGCATATTTTGCACCGTTTAATTTTTTACATACATAAATCATGTCGTTTAATGTTTTATGTACATATATCATGTCGTTTAATATTTTACATAATATATCATGTCGTTTAATGTTTTACGTGCATATTTTGCACCGTTTAATGTTTTACATAATATATCATGTCGTTTAATGTTTTACGTGCATATTTTGCACCGTTTAATTTTTTACATACATAAATCATGTCGTTTAATGTTTTATGTACATATTTTGCACCGTTTAAAGTTTTACATAATATATCAAAGTCGTTTAATTTTTACGTGCATATTTTGCAACGTTTAATGTTTTACATAATATATCATGTCGTTTAATGTTTTACGTGCATATTTTGCACCGTTTAATGTTTTACATAATATATCATGTCGTTTAATGTTTTACGTGCATATTTTGCACCGTTTAATTTTTTACATACATAAATCATGTCGTTTAATGTTTTATGTACATTTATCATGTCGTTTAATGTTTTTTCGTGCATATTTTACACCGATTAACGTTTTACATACATAAATATTGTAGTTTAATGTTTTATGTACATATATCATGTCTTTTCATGTTTTTTGTGCATATTTGGCACCGTTTAATGTTTTACATACTTAATCATGTAGTTTAAAGTTTTATGTACATATATCATGTCGTTTAATGTTTTACGTGCATATTTTGCACCGTTTAATGTTTTACATACATAAATCATGGAGTTTAATGTTTTATGTACATATATCATGTCGTTTAATATTTTACATAGTATATCATGTTGTTTAATGTTTTACGTGCATATTTTGCACCGTTTAATGTTTTACATAATATATCATGTCGTTTAATGTTTTACGTGCATATTTTGCACCGTTTAATTTTTTACATACATAAATCATGTCGTTTAATGTTTTATGTACATATTTTGCACCGTTTAAAGTTTTACATAATATATCAAAGTCGTTTAATTTTTACGTGCATATTTTGCAACGTTTAATGTTTTACATAATATATCATGTCGTTTAATGTTTTACGTGCATATTTTGCACCGTTTAATGTTTTACATAATATATCATGTCGTTTAATGTTTTACGTGCATATTTTGCACCGTTTAATGTTTTACATAATATATCATGTCGTTTAATGTTTTACGTGCATATTTTGCACCGTTTAATTTTTTACATACATAAATCATGTCGTTTAATGTTTTATGTACATATTTTGCACCGTTTAAAGTTTTACATAATATATCAAAGTCGTTTAATTTTTACGTGCATATTTTGCAACGTTTAATGTTTTACATAATATATCATGTCGTTTAATGTTTTACGTGCATATTTTGCACCGTTTAATGTTTTACATAATATATCATGTCGTTTAATGTTTTACGTGCATATTTTGCACCGTTTAATTTTTTACATACATAAATCATGTCGTTTAATGTTTTATGTACATTTATCATGTCGTTTAATGTTTTTTCGTGCATATTTTACACCGATTAACGTTTTACATACATAAATATTGTAGTTTAATGTTTTATGTACATATATCATGTCTTTTCATGTTTTTTGTGCATATTTGGCACCGTTTAATGTTTTACATACTTAATCATGTAGTTTAAAGTTTTATGTACATATATCATGTCGTTTAATGTTTTACGTGCATATTTTGCACCGTTTAATGTTTTACATACATAAATCATGGAGTTTAATGTTTTATGTACATATATCATGTCGTTTAATATTTTACATAGTATATCATGTTGTTTAATGTTTTACGTGCATATTTTGCACCGTTTAATGTTTTACATAATATATCATGTCGTTTAATGTTTTACGTGCATATTTTGCACCGTTTAATTTTTTACATACATAAATCATGTCGTTTAATGTTTTATGTACATATTTTGCACCGTTTAAAGTTTTACATAATATATCAAAGTCGTTTAATTTTTACGTGCATATTTTGCAACGTTTAATGTTTTACATAATATATCATGTCGTTTAATGTTTTACGTGCATATTTTGCACCGTTTAATGTTTTACATAATATATCATGTCGTTTAATGTTTTACGTGCATATTTTGCACCGTTTAATGTTTTACATAATATATCATGTCGTTTAATGTTTTACGTGCATATTTTGCACCGTTTAATTTTTTACATACATAAATCATGTCGTTTAATGTTTTATGTACATATTTTGCACCGTTTAAAGTTTTACATAATATATCAAAGTCGTTTAATTTTTACGTGCATATTTTGCAACGTTTAATGTTTTACATAATATATCATGTCGTTTAATGTTTTACGTGCATATTTTGCACCGTTTAATGTTTTACATAATATATCATGTCGTTTAATGTTTTACGTGCATATTTTGCACCGTTTAATTTTTTACATACATAAATCATGTTGTTTAATGTTTTATGTACATATATCATGTCGTTTAATATTTTACATAATATATCATGTCGTTTAATGTTTTACGTGCATATTTTGCACCGTTTAATGTTTTACATAATATATCATGTCGTTTAATGTTTTACGTGCATATTTTGCACCGTTTAATTTTTTACATACATAAATCATGTCGTTTAATGTTTTATGTACATATTTTGCACCGTTTAAAGTTTTACATAATATATCAAAGTCGTTTAATTTTTACGTGCATAGTGTTCGCCAATGGCCCGGGAGACCTGGGTTCAATCCCAGGTCGAGTCATACCAAAGACTTTAAAAATGGAACTTGATACCACCTTGCTTAACACTCAGCATTATAAGGTACGGTTCAAGGGTAAAGTGGAGCAATCCTGGGAATGGAGTAGCGCCCTCCCCTACACCTTGGTGTAGTAGCTATCGAAAAGGGAGCCTTCGGGTCACCCTCGACTATGGTCGCTAACTTTACTTTACTTACTTAATGTTTTACATAATATATCATGTCGTTTAATGTTTTACGTGCATATTTTGCACCGTTTAATGTTTTACATAATATATCATGTCGTTTAAGGTTTTACGTGCATATTTTGCACCGTTTAATTTTTTACATACATAAATCATGTCGTTTAATGTTTTATGTACATATATCATGTCGTTTAATATTTTACATAATATATCATGTCGTTTAATGTTTTACGTGCATATTTTGCACCGTTTAATGTTTTACATAATATATCATGTCGTTTAATGTTTTACGTGCATATTTTGCACCGTTTAATTTTTTACATACATAAATCATGTCGTTTAATGTTTTATGTACATATTTTGCACCGTTTAAAGTTTTACATAATATATCATGTCGTTTAATATTTTACGTGCATATTTTGCACCGTTTAATGTTTTACATACATAAATCATGGAGTTTAATGTTTTATGTACATATATCATGTCGTTTAATGTTTTACGTGCATATTTTGCACCGTTTAATGTTTTACATACATAAATCATGGAGTTTAATGTTTTATGTACATATATCATGTCGTTTAATATTTTACATAGTATATCATGTTGTTTAATGTTTTACGTGCATATTTTGCACCGTTTAATGTTTTACATAATATATCATGTCGTTTAATGTTTTACGTGCATATTTTGCACCGTTTAATTTTTTACATACATAAATCATGTCGTTTAATGTTTTATGTACATATTTTGCACCGTTTAAAGTTTTACATAATATATCAAAGTCGTTTAATTTTTACGTGCATATTTTGCAACGTTTAATGTTTTACATAATATATCATGTCGTTTAATGTTTTACGTGCATATTTTGCACCGTTTAATGTTTTACATAATATATCATGTCGTTTAATGTTTTACGTGCATATTTTGCACCGTTTAATGTTTTACATAATATATCATGTCGTTTAATGTTTTACGTGCATATTTTGCACCGTTTAATTTTTTACATACATAAATCATGTCGTTTAATGTTTTATGTACATATTTTGCACCGTTTAAAGTTTTACATAATATATCAAAGTCGTTTAATTTTTACGTGCATATTTTGCAACGTTTAATGTTTTACATAATATATCATGTCGTTTAATGTTTTACGTGCATATTTTGCACCGTTTAATGTTTTACATAATATATCATGTCGTTTAATGTTTTACGTGCATATTTTGCACCGTTTAATTTTTTACATACATAAATCATGTTGTTTAATGTTTTATGTACATATATCATGTCGTTTAATATTTTACATAATATATCATGTCGTTTAATGTTTTACGTGCATATTTTGCACCGTTTAATGTTTTACATAATATATCATGTCGTTTAATGTTTTACGTGCATATTTTGCACCGTTTAATTTTTTACATACATAAATCATGTCGTTTAATGTTTTATGTACATATTTTGCACCGTTTAAAGTTTTACATAATATATCAAAGTCGTTTAATTTTTACGTGCATAGTGTTCGCCAATGGCCCGGGAGACCTGGGTTCAATCCCAGGTCGAGTCATACCAAAGACTTTAAAAATGGAACTTGATACCACCTTGCTTAACACTCAGCATTATAAGGTACGGTTCAAGGGTAAAGTGGAGCAATCCTGGGAATGGAGTAGCGCCCTCCCCTACACCTTGGTGTAGTAGCTATCGAAAAGGGAGCCTTCGGGTCACCCTCGACTATGGTCGCTAACTTTACTTTACTTACTTAATGTTTTACATAATATATCATGTCGTTTAATGTTTTACGTGCATATTTTGCACCGTTTAATGTTTTACATAATATATCATGTCGTTTAAGGTTTTACGTGCATATTTTGCACCGTTTAATTTTTTACATACATAAATCATGTCGTTTAATGTTTTATGTACATATATCATGTCGTTTAATATTTTACATAATATATCATGTCGTTTAATGTTTTACGTGCATATTTTGCACCGTTTAATGTTTTACATAATATATCATGTCGTTTAATGTTTTACGTGCATATTTTGCACCGTTTAATTTTTTACATACATAAATCATGTCGTTTAATGTTTTATGTACATATTTTGCACCGTTTAAAGTTTTACATAATATATCAAAGTCGTTTAATTTTTACGTGCATATTTTGCAACGTTTAATGTTTTACATAATATATCATGTCGTTTAATGTTTTACGTGCATATTTTGCACCGTTTAATGTTTTACATAATATATCATGTCGTTTAATGTTTTACGTGCATATTTTGCACCGTTTAATTTTTTACATACATAAATCATGTCGTTTAATGTTTTATGTACATATTTTGCACCGTTTAAAGTTTTACATAATATATCAAAGTCGTTTAATTTTTACGTGCATATTTTGCAACGTTTAATGTTTTACATAATATATCATGTCGTTTAATGTTTTACGTGCATATTTTGCACCGTTTAATGTTTTACATAATATATCATGTCGTTTAATGTTTTACGTGCATATTTTGCACCGTTTAATTTTTTACATACATAAATAATGTCGTTTAATGTTTTATGTACATTTATCATGTCGTTTAATGTTTTTTCGTGCATATTTTACACCGATTAACGTTTTACATACATAAATATTGTAGTTTAATGTTTTATGTACATATATCATGTCTTTTCATGTTTTTTGTGCATATTTGGCACCGTTTAATGTTTTACATACATAAATCATGTAGTTTAAAGTTTTATGTACATATATCATGTCGTTTAATGTTTTACGTGCATATTTTGCACCGTTTAATGTTTTACATACATAAATCATGGAGTTTAATGTTTTATGTACATATATCATGTCGTTTAATATTTTACATAGTATATCATGTTGTTTAATGTTTTACGTGCATATTTTGCACCGTTTAATGTTTTACATAATATATCATGTCGTTTAATGTTTTACGTGCATATTTTGCACCGTTTAATTTTTTACATACATAAATCATGTCGTTTAATGTTTTATGTACATATTTTGCACCGTTTAAAGTTTTACATAATATATCAAAGTCGTTTAATTTTTACGTGCATATTTTGCAACGTTTAATGTTTTACATAATATATCATGTCGTTTAATGTTTTACGTGCATATTTTGCACCGTTTAATGTTTTACATAATATATCATGTCGTTTAATGTTTTACGTGCATATTTTGCACCGTTTAATGTTTTACATAATATATCATGTCGTTTAATGTTTTACGTGCATATTTTGCACCGTTTAATTTTTTACATACATAAATCATGTCGTTTAATGTTTTATGTACATATTTTGCACCGTTTAAAGTTTTACATAATATATCAAAGTCGTTTAATTTTTACGTGCATATTTTGCAACGTTTAATGTTTTACATAATATATCATGTCGTTTAATGTTTTACGTGCATATTTTGCACCGTTTAATGTTTTACATAATATATCATGTCGTTTAATGTTTTACGTGCATATTTTGCACCGTTTAATTTTTTACATACATAAATCATGTTGTTTAATGTTTTATGTACATATATCATGTCGTTTAATATTTTACATAATATATCATGTCGTTTAATGTTTTACGTGCATATTTTGCACCGTTTAATGTTTTACATAATATATCATGTCGTTTAATGTTTTACGTGCATATTTTGCACCGTTTAATTTTTTACATACGTAAATCATGTCGTTTAATGTTTTATGTACATATTTTGCACCGTTTAAAGTTTTACATAATATATCAAAGTCGTTTAATTTTTACGTGCATATTTTGCAACGTTTAATGTTTTACATAATATATCATGTCGTTTAATGTTTTACGTGCATATTTTGCACCGTTTAATGTTTTACATAATATATCATGTCGTTTAAGGTTTTACGTGCATATTTTGCACCGTTTAATTTTTTACATACATAAATCATGTCGTTTAATGTTTTATGTACATATATCATGTCGTTTAATATTTTACATAATATATCATGTCGTTTAATGTTTTACGTGCATATTTTGCACCGTTTAATGTTTTACATAATATATCATGTCGTTTAATGTTTTACGTGCATATTTTGCACCGTTTAATTTTTTACATACATAAATCATGTCGTTTAATGTTTTATGTACATATTTTGCACCGTTTAATTTTTTACATACATAAATTATGTCGTTTAATGTTTTATGTACATATATCATGTCGTTTAATGTTTTACGTGCATATTTTGCAACGTTTAATGTTTTACATAATATATCAAAGTCGTTAAATGTTTTACCTGCATCTTTTGCACCGTTTAATGTTTTACATAATATATCATGTCTTTTCATGTTTTTCGTGCATATGTCGGAACGTTTAATGTTTTACAAACATAATGTTTTGCGTACATATTTTGAACTGTTTAATGTTTTACATACATAAATCATGTCGTTTAGTGTTTTACGTACATATTTTGCAACGTTTAATGTTTTACATAATATATCAAAGTCGTTTAATGTTTTACGTGCATATTTTGCAACGTTTAATGTTTTACATAATACATCATGTCTTTTCATGTTTTACGTGCATATGTCGGAACGTTTAATGTTTTACAAACATAAATCATGTCATTTAATGTTTTACGTGCATATTTTGCACTGTTTAATGTTTTACATACATAAATCATATAGTTTAATGTTTTATGTACATATATCATGTCGTTTAATGTTTTACGTACATATTTTGCATCGTTTAATGTTTTACATAATATATCAAAGTCGTTTAATGTTTTACGTGCATATTTTGCACCGTTTAATGTTTTACATAATATATCATGTCTTTTCGTGTTTACATTTATCATGTCGTTTAATGTTTTTTCGTGCATATTTTGCACCGTTTAATGTTTTACATAAATAAATATTGTAGTTTAATGTTTTATGTATATATATCATGTCGTTTAATGTTTTACGTGCATATTTTGCAACGTTTAATGTTTTACATACATAAATCATGTTGTTTAATGTTTTATGCACATATATCATGTGGTTTAATGTTTTACGTACATGTTTTGCACCATTTTATGTTTTTTATAATATATCATGTCGTTTTAAGTTTTACGTACATATTTTGCACCGTTTTATGTTTTTTATAATATATCGTGTCGTTTGATGTTTTACGTACATATATTGCACCGTTTAATTTTTTACATACATAAATCATGTAGTTCAATGTTTTATGTACATTTATGATGTCGTTTAATGTTTTTTCCTGCATATTTTGCACTGTTTAATGTTTTACATACATAATTATTGTAGTTTAATGTTTTATGTACATATATCATGTCGTTTAATGTTTTACGTACATATTTTGCACCGTTTAATGTTTAATATAATATATCATGTCGTTTAATTTTTTACGTGCATATTTTGCAACGTTTAATGTTTTACATAATATATCAAAGTCGTTTAATTTTTACGTGCATATTTTGCACCGTTTAATCTTTTACATAATATATCATGTCTTTTCATGTTTTACGTGCATATTTTGCAACGTTTAATGTTTTACATACATAAATCATGTCGTTTAATGTTTTACGTGCATATTTTGTACCGTTTAATTTTTTACATACATAAATCATGTGGTTTAATGTTTTATGTACATTTATCTTATCGTTTAATGTTTTTTCGTGCATATTTTGCACCGTTTAATGTTTTACATACATAAATATTGTAGTTTAAGGTTTTATGTACATATATTATGTCGTTTAATGTTTTACGTACATAATTTGCACCGTTTAATGTTTTACGTACATAAATCATGTAGTTTAATGTTTTATGTACATTTATCTTGTTGTTTAATACTTTACGTACATATTTTGCACCGTTTAACGTTTTACATACATATAATCATGTAGTTTAATGTTTTATGAACATATATCATGTCGTTTAATGTTTTACGTGCACATTTTGCACCGTTTAATGTTTTACATAATGTGCATGTTTTGCACCGTTTAATGTTTTACATAATATATCATGTCGTTTAATGTTTTATGTGCATATTTTGCACCGTTTAATGTTTTGCACACATAAATATTGTAGTTTAATGTTTTATGTACATATATCATGTCGTTTAATGTTTTACGTACATATTTTGCACTGTTTAATGTTTTACATAATATATCAAAGTCGTTTAATGTTTTACGTGTATATTTTGCACCGTTTAATGTTTTACATAGTATATCATGTCTTTTCATGTTTTACGTGCATATTTTTCAACGTTTAATGTTTTACATACATAAATCATGTAGTTTAATGTTTTACGTGCATATTTTGCAACGTTTAATGTTTTACATAATATATCAAAGTCGTTTAATGTTTTACGTGCATATTTTTCACCATTTAATGTTTTACATAATATATCATGTCTTTTCATTTTTTACGTGCATATGTTGGAACGTTAATTATTTACATACATAAATAATGTCGTTTAATGTTTTACGTGCATATTTTGCACCGTTTAATTTTTTACATACAGAAATCATGTAATTTAATGTTTTATATACATTTATCATTTCGTTTAATGTTTTTTCGTGCATATTTGGCACCGTTTAACGTTTTACATACATAAATCATGTCGTTTAATGTTTTATGTACATATATCATGTTCTTTAATGTTTTACGTACATATTTTGCATCGTTTTATGTTTTTTATAATATATCATGTCGTTTAATGTTTTACGTACATATTTTGCACCATTTTATGTTTTGTATAATATATCATGTCGTTTAATGTTTTACGTACATATTTTGCACCGTTTTATGTTTTTTATAACATATCATGTCGTTTTATGTTTTACGTACATATATTGCACCGTTTAATTTTTTACATACATAAATCATGTAGTTCAATGTTTTATGTACATTTATGATGTCGTTTAATGTTTTTTCCTGCATATTTTGCACTGTTTAATGTTTTACATACATAATTATTGTAGTTTAATGTTTTATGTACATATATCATGTCGTTTAATGTTTTACGTACATATTTTGCACCGTTTAATATTTTATATAATATATCATGTCTCTTAATGTTTTACGTGCATATTTTGCAACGTATAATGTTTTACATAATATATCAAAGTCGTTTAATTTTTTACGTGCATATTTTGCACCGTTTAATGTTTTACATAATATATCATGGTCTTCTTGTTTTACGTGCATATTTTGCAACGTTTAATGTTTTACATACATAAATCATGTCGTTTAATGTTTTACGTGCATATTTTGTACCGTTTAATTTTTTACATACATAAATCATGTAGTTTAATGTTTTATGTACATTTATCATGTAGTTTAATGTTTTTTCGTGCATATTTTGCACCGTTTAATGTTTTACATACATAAATATTGTAGTTTAATGTTTTATGTACATATATCATGTCGTTTAATGTTTTGCGTGTATAATTTGAACCGTTTAATGTTTGACATAATATATCATGTCGTTTAATGTTTAACGTGTATATTTTGCACCGTTTAAAGTTTTGCATACATAAATCATGTACTTTAATGTTTTATGTAAATTCATCATGTCGTTTAATGTTTTACGTACATATTTTTCACCGTTTAATGTTTTACATACATAAATCATGTTGTTTAATGTTTTATGTCCATATATCATGTCGTTTAATGTTTTACATACATATTTTGCGCCGTTTAATGTTTTACATTCATAAATCATGGAGTTTAATGTTTTACGTAGATATTTTGCACCGCTTAATGTTTTACATACTTAAATCATGTACTTTAATGTTTTATGTCCATATATCATGTCGTTTAATGTTTTACGTAGTTTTTTGCATAGCTTAATGTTTTACATACATAAATCATGAGATTTAATGTTTTATGTCCATATATCATGTCGTTTAATGTTTTACGAGCATATTTTGCACCGTTTAATGTTTTACATAATATATCATGTCGGTTAATGTTTTACGTACATATTTTGCAACGTTTAATGTTTTACAAAATATATCATGTCGTTTAATGTTTTACGTGCATATTTGTCAACGTCTAATGTTTTACATAATATATCATGTCGTTTAATGTTTTACGTGCATATTTTGCAACGTTTAATGTTTTATATGCATAAATAATGTAGTTTAATGTTTTATGTCCATATATCATGTCGTTTAATGTTTTACGTTCGTATTTTGCACCGTTTAATGTTTTACATAATATATCATATCGTTCAATGTTTTACCTATATATTTTACACCGTTTAATGTTTTACATAATATATCATGTCGTTTAATGTTTTACGTACATATTTTGCACCATTTATTGTTTTACATAATATATCATGTCGTTTAATATTTTACACACATAAATGATGTAGTTTAATGTTTTATGTACATATATCATGTCGTTTAATGTTTTACGTACATATTTTGCACCGTTTAATGTTTTACATAATATATCAAAGTCGTTTAATGCTTTACGTGCATATGTTGCATCGTTTAATGTTTTACATAATATATCATGTCTTTTCATGTTTTACGTACATATTTGGCACCGTTTAATGTTTTACATACATAAATCATGTCGTTTAATGTTTTACGTGCATATTTTGCACTGTTAAATTTTTACATACATAAATCATATAGTTTAATGTTTTATGTACATATTTTGCAACGTTTAATGTTTTACCTAATATATCAAAGTCGTTTAATGTTTCACGTGTATATTTTGCACATTTAAAGGTTTTACATAGTATATCATGTCTTTTCATGTTTTACGTGCATATTTTGCAACGATTAATGTTTTACATACATAAATAATGTAGTTTAATTTTTTACGTGCATATTTTGCACCCTTTAATTTTTTACATAATATATCATGTTTTTTCATGTTTTACGTACATATTTTGCACCGTTTAATGTTTTACATACATAAATCATGTCGTTTAGTGTTTTACGTACATATTTTGCACCGTTTAATGTTTTACATAATATATCAAAGTCGTTTAATGTTTTACGTGCATATTTTGCACCGTTTAATGTTTTACATAATACATCATTTTTTTTCATGTTTTACGTGCATATGTTTGAATCTTTAATGTTTTTCATACATAAATCATATAGTTTAATGTTTTATGTACATATATCATGTCGTTTAATTTTTTACGTACATATTTTGCAACGTTTAATGTTTTACATAATATATCAAAGTCGTTTAATGTTTTACGTGCATATTTTGCACCGTTTAATGTTTTACATAATATATCATGTCCTTTAAGGTTTTACGTGCATATTTTTCAACGTTAATGTTTTACATACATAAATCATGTCGTTTAATGTTTTACGTGCATATTTTGCACTGTTTAATTTTTTACATACATAAATTATTTAGTTTAATATTTTATGTATATTTATCATGTCGTTTAATGTTTTTTCGTGCATATTTTGCACCGTTTAATGTTTTACATACATAAATATTGTAGTTTAATGTTTTATGTACATATATCATGTCGTTTAATGTTTTACGTACATATTTTGCAACGTTTAATGTTTTACATACATAAATCATGTCGTTTAATGTTTTATGTACATATATCATGTCGTTTAATGTTTTACGTACATATTTTGCACCGTTTAATGTTTTATATAATATATCATATCGTTTAATGTTTTACGTGCATATTTTGCAATGTTTAATGTTTTACATAATATATCAAAGTCGTTTAATTTTTACGTGCATATTTTGCACCGTTTAATCTTTTACATAATATATCATGTCTTTTCATGTTTTACGTGCATATTTTGCAACGTTTAATGTTTTACATACATAAATCATGTCGTTTAATGTTTTACGTGCATATTTTGCAATGTTTAATGTTTTACATAATATATCAAAGTCGTTTAATTTTTACGTGCATATTTTGCACCGTTTAATGTTTTACATAATATATCATGTCTTTTCATGTTTTACGTGCATATTTAGCAACGTTTAATGTTTTACATACATAAATCATGTCGTTTAATGTTTTACGTGCATATTTAGCACCGTTTAATTTTTTACATACATAAATCATGTAGTTTAATGTTTTTCTGTACATTTATCATGTTGTTTCATGTTTTTTCGTGCATATTTTGCACCGTTTAATGTTTTACATACATAAATATTGTAGTTTCATGTTTTATGTACATATATTATGTCGTTTAATGTTTTACGTGCATATTTTGCACTGTTTAATGTTTTACATACATAAATCATGTAGTTTAATGTTTTATGTACATTTATCTTGTCGTTTAATGTTTTACGTACATATTTTGCACCGTTTAATGTTTTACATACATAAATCATGTAGGTTAATGTTTTACGTAGATATTTTGCACCGTTTAATGTTTTACATACATAAATCATGTGATTTAATGTTTTATGTCCATATATCATGTCGTTTAATGTTTTACGAGCATATTTTGCACCGTTTAATGTTTTACATAATATATCATATCGTTTAATGTTTTACGTGCATATTTTGCAACGTTTAATGTTTTACAAAATATATTGTTGTTTAATGTTTTACGTGCATATTTGTCAATGTTTAATGTTTTACATAATATATCATGTCGTTTAATGTTTTACGTGCATATTTTGCAACGTTTAATGTTTTATATGCATAAATCATGTAGTTTAATGTTTTTTGTCCATATATCATGTCGTTTAATGTTTTACGTGCTTATTTTGCACCGTTTAATGTTTTATATGCATAAATCATGTAGTTTAATGTTTTATGTACATATATCCTGTTGTTTAATATTTTACGTGCATATTTTGCACTGTTTAATGTTTTACATAATATATCATGTCGTTTAATGTTTTACGTGCATATTTTGGAACGTTTAATGTTTTACATTATATATCATGTCGTTTAATGTTTTACGTGCATATTTTGCAATGTTTAATGTTATACATACATAAATCATGTCGTTTAATGTTTTATGTACATATATCATGTCGTTTAATGTTTTACGTACATATTTTGCACCGTTTAATGTTTTATATAATATATCATATCGTTTAATGTTTTACGTACATATTTTGCAATGTTTAATGTTTTACATAATATATCAAAGTCGTTTAATTTTTACGTGCATATTTTGCACCGTTTAATGTTTTACATAATATATCATGTCTTTTCATGTTTTACGTGCATATTTTGCAACGTTTAATGTTTTACATACATAAATCATGTCGTTTAATGTTTTACGTGCATATTTTGCACCGTTTAATTTTTTACATACATTTATCATGTTGTTTAATGTTTTTTGTGCATATTTTGCACCGTTTAATGTTTTACATACATAAATATTGTAGTTTCATGTTTTATGTACATATATTATGTCGTTTAATGTTTTACGTGCATATTTTGCACTGTTTAATGTTTTACATACATAAATAATGTTGTTTAATGTTTTATGTACATTTATCTTGTCGTTTAATGTTTTACGTACATATTTTGCACCGTTTAACGTTTTACATACATAAATCATGTAGGTTAATGTTTTACGTACATATTTTGCACTGTTTAACGTTTTACTTACATAAATCATGTAGTTTAATGTTTTATTAACATATATCATGTCGTTTAATTTTTTACGTAGATATTTTGCACCGTTTAATGTTTTACATACATAAATCATGTGATTTAATGTTTTATGTCCATATATCATGTCGTTTAATGTTTTACGAGCATATTTTGCACCGTTTAATGTTTTACATAATATATCATATCGTTTAATGTTTTACGTGCATATTTTGCAACGTTTAATGTTTTACAAAATATATTGTTGTTTAATGTTTTACGTGCATATTTGTCAACGTTTAATGTTTTACATAATATATCATGTCGTTTAATGTTTTACGTGCATATTTTGCAACGTTTAATGTTTTATATGCATAAATCATGTAGTTTAATGTTTTATGTCCATATATCATGTCGTTTAATGTTTTACGTGCATATTTTGCACCGTCAAATGTTTTACATAATATATCATGTCGTTTAATGTTTTACGTGCATATTTTGCAACGTTTAATGTTTTATATGCATAAATCATGTAGTTTAATGTTTTATGTCCATATATCATGTCGTTTAATGTTTTACGTGCATATTTTGCACCGTTTAATGTTTTATATGCATAAATCATGTAGTTTAATGTTTTATGTACATATATCCTGTCGTTTAATATTTTACGTGCATATTTTGCACTGTTTAATGTTTTACATAATATATCATGTCGTTTAATGTTTTACGTGCATATTTTGGAACGTTTAATGTTTTACATAATATATCATGTCGTTTAATGTTTTACGTGCATATTTTGCAATGTTTAATGTTATACATACATAAATCATGTTGTTTAATGTTTTTTGTACATATATCATGTCGTTTAATGTTGTATGTGTATCTATTATTTCATTTCAAGTTCCCATACATATATAATATCACTTTTTATATGCATATATCATGCAGTTTATGTTTCCTGTACATATAGGATGTCATATAATGCTTTACGTACATATATCATATCATTTAATGTTTCATGCCTATATATCCTGTCATTTAATCTTTTACTTACGTATATCTTTCATGTTTCACGTGCATATGTCATGTAGTTTAATGTTTTACATGAATATATCGTATCATTTTATGTTTCACGTATATATATATATCCTGTCGTTTTATGTTTTCGTATATATATCGTATCATTTAATGTTTCACGTACAAATATCATGTCGTTTAATGCTTTACGTAAATATATCACGGCGTTTAAGGTTTTACATACGTATATCATGTGGTTTAACGTTTTACGTACTTATATCCTGTCATTTAATGTTCCAAGTGCATATATAATCTTGTTTAATGTTTCACGAACATATATCGTGTCATTTTATGTTTTACGTGCATATATCCTGTCATTTAATGTTTTACGTGCATATATCATGTCGTTTAATCTTTCATGAACTTATATCAATCGTTTCATGTTTCACGTGCATATATCATATAATTTAATGTTTCATGAACATATATCATGTCTTTTAATTTTTCGAGAATATCAATAAAGTAGCTTAATGTTTCACATACATATATCATGTCAATTAAAGTTTTACGTGTATATTTCATGTCATTTAATGTGTATCTAGGATTTCTCTTAACTTTTTATGAACGTACGTATGTCGTTTAATGTTTCACGTATGTATATATCATATCGTTTGATATTTCACATCCATATATCATATCGTTTGATGTTGTACGATAATATATCATATTGTTTAATGCTTTATGTGCATATATCACGTCGTTTAATGTTTCACGTGCATATATCATACCGTTTAATGTATCCTGTGTGTATATCATTTCGTTTAAGGTTTTATGATGCTGTTTATGTTTCTTGTACATATGTAATGTCATTTAATGTTTTACGTACATATAAGATGTCGTTTAATGTTTTACGTACATTTATCTTATGATTTTTCCTTGTTATTTTTTTGTTGTTTTAAATTGTTATAACGGATTTTTTCATCAGTTGTTATTATTGCTGGTCGATTTTTGTTATTGTAACAGTTCAACCTATTCGTTGTCTTCCTTTCGTTTCCAGTCGTTATCACGGTTGCAATAACAGTGTCGTTGTCATCTGAGACTCTTTGTCAATCAGTTAGTAGCGATAGAACATCAGTTTGACAAGACACGTTCATTCTACTGTATTGTATAGGGAAATTGTATCCCAGCAAGATTGTAGTCCAACGCTGCAATTGGATTACATATTATGATGAAATATACATAAACACATTTTTAGAACCGAATATGGAGAGGTGCTTGTGGTGTAACGGTTATCATCGTAGGAAACGGACTCGGCTACCCGTCTTCAAATCATGTTTGAATTTCACATTACGCTAATACTCTGAAGCTAACTATTCTCCCTCCAGCTGGGTAAACTGGGCTTTTTAATTTTGGTATGGTAACCGGTCTGTGAGAAAGAATACTTTAAATTCAAACCATTTTTAGACCTAGGGAGAGATGGCCTGCTCTAGTCTATTACTACCCAAGACACGCTACGTGAGTTGAGCATTTATGACCAAACTAGATTACTAGACCTGTGATAACGGGCAGTTAAGACTTGTGATGTGTTAAAAGAATGAAGTGTCGTCCATGGAACAGTGTTAAAGCCCCCATTTGACCATAGTTACGCTCTGCTGACCTGGTCAGACACACGATAGTCTTAATACTGTCGGCAAGTCATACCATGCTTAGGGGACATTGACAATTCCTGGACTGGGATCATTTCTGCATCTTTTGTCAACAATCCATTGAATGACGTCTGGTAACTTTCTTAACCAACACAATTTGTGTTGCCCACTAGGAGTAAAAGACCAGTATAAGTACACCGAATTTTTGTTGTTGTGGCGTTAAAACTCAGTCAACCAATAGCAATACGGAATGTCAGATGACTGGCACAGCTGATGACTTCAGCGTCTATAAAGCACTTACTTGAGTACACAACCCAAGATTTTTAGTGAATACCGATTCATAGCGTTCAACTAGTTGTTTTATACTCAATGTTGATTTTAAATCAGAATGGTAACAATGTGATTCCGTCTAGCAGAGTTGAAAGACATATCAAAAAGTTCTAAATCGGTGGTGCTATTACGGCTCAGCTGATCATGGTGGATATGCAACAAATAACTGATGCCAAATACATTCACACTTTTGAAAGTAAGCTAAAAAGAGCTATCGGCAGAAGCACCCACGAGGCGTTAATTCCACACAAAAATTTGCAACCTTGATGCCGCATAGAAAGTATTTTAGGGTCAGCTGCAAATATATTTTCTCAGTTCGTACACCTATGTTTGTAAGGAAACAGACCTAGTCATTGCCCAGTTGGCTGGGGTAGTAGGATATACCGACTGCCCCTCTGCAGAGAGGTAAGACCCCCTACCAATGTGTGTCCTGGATATGACCCTAAACAATCTGATGGTGAGGTTCCAGTGATGCTGGGGCTTTGGGGAATGCGCAGCACCCCTTCATTGTCATTGCTCCCCGGTCCACTCTAGCAACTGATAGAGCCCTATCTATGGGTTATGCTAAACTGAATTGTTTGACTAAACTGAATGGCTTAAAATAGAAATGTTTTCGACAATTAAACCGTACTTACATTTAAACTGCGTGCTTATGCTAAACTGAATTATTTGAAATAGAACTGTTTTTTGACATTGAAACTGTACTTACACTAAACTGAATTGTTTAATATAGAACTGTGTTGACATTTAACTGTGTGTAAAGAAAATCTGTACTTATACTAAACGGAATTAGCTGAATTAAAACTGCTTGAATAAATCGATTAGCTTGAAATAGAAATGCTTTTCACAATTAATCTGTACTTACATTTAAACTACGTACTTATGTTAAACGGAATTGCTTGAAATAAAACTATCTTCATTAGAATGGATTTAGCGTTAAATAACCTTCAAAGGTTGATATGCCATAAAATCCAACCAACCAACCAGATCTGGTCAACCGTGATGGGTACATGATTGTAGCGTAAAACGTATTTACAACGTAAAAGTCAATAAACAGTTGTGGAAGCGGTACAGACACTAATTTCGACATAGTCATGCTCAAGGACAGCATTGATACAGTTCGCCGTCCCGGTTTGAGCTACTCATGGACTCGTTTGAACAACTACTTCCGATAAACGCTGGGTGGAATATCACAAGGTAACCAAGGATATGGTCAAAACCTATGTGAAAAACATCTTCAAGTCCATTCCAGTCTTCAATGTTCCGAATAACGCCTCAGAGAGGCCGGGGCCGAGTCGAATCATTCTCATGTGTCAGCCAATCAGCGTGGACCATTTCGAGTTGCCTGTTCCTGTAAGTCAAAAGACAAATGCCATTTAAACAACAGACGAGATCTTATGAATATTTCTGTTGTATACAGGGAAGAACAACAAAAATATAATCTGCTTCGTTTCTTTTTTTTTTTACTTTATTAATCGCAATATACGAATTGGTTGTGTAAGAACGAGTCGGAGATGGCTGAAATGCAAACATACAGGAGCGACGGTGTGTTTTTTCTGTGAAATCTCTCTTCCATTCTGCTTTGGTCTTTTTTCGCGAGACTGGTACTGGGCCAACTCAAAACATCTTATCATCTCAACTTCTACACGTTTTTTTCCACTACAGGGCCTTTGCAAGGTACCCCTTCTTTTTTCTTTTGATATCATACCCGCTGGGACTTGAGCAAACCAAGCGCTTCACATTTCTTCTACTTTCACGCAACAATTTCTTCACATTTATTTTCATTATCTCGAGGCATTTAATCATCTTAGCTTCCTCATTTTAGCAAGTCACGTACAGGCCAGACCTCTCTCTACCTCTCAACCCTGGGCCGTCAGGCACAAGGCAAGCGCCTAGAGAGGCTTAAGGTCTTCTGACTTATGTGCTGGTCCCTTCGTTCGCCTACGGTCGAAGATTTTCAGTCATTATATAATTTTTCGGACGCCAACGCAATCCTCGTGATCACACTTCCTTTCGGCATGCCAACCACGCAATTCACGTGGCATTTCCACCGTGTTTTGCTTACCTTAAGATACAGGTGCATATCCTGTTTTTATACCAACGTTACTTACACAGCCTGTAAAAATGTTGTGCAGTATACTACGCGCATACAAATATACACGGGAACATAATCAACTGATAATGACGACTTCAATAACGAACGAATACACTTCTTTATATAAATCTCTCACTCTTTATTTTCGAAAAGGTGATGTTTGTTGTGTGTGAGAAATGAGTGGAGACAAGGACGGGCTGTTATATTGACACAAGTTCTTCCTCGACCATAGCAGCACTTCTTTCTCATCTTGGCTTGGGTTGGTCAACCGGTGGTCACTAAGGACCCAAAGCTGTTTCTCACTTCGGCATCCTGTATCCCACTGACTCGAACCGCCCGAGCACCTGGTTATATTATTTTCTAACTTCCACCTGCTTCCGCTGTTCTTCCGCTTATTTACACCGGTGCATCTCTTGATTGACGGCTCGGTCGAGGGTCAATATATAACAAAATGGAAATAGCCAAAATTTCCCCTAATATATAGTACGACACCTAACAATGCAGTAAAAAGATAAAATTGTCCCCTGAAGTACCCCAAGTACCGTATTTTATACTATTGTCATGTGGAGGTGCTCGTGGTGTAATGATTATCGTCGTAGGAAATGGACACGGTGACACAAGTTCAAATCCTGGACGAGACTGATTGCATTTCACATAGCACTAATACCCTTGGGAAATGTATGAATCCAATTATTCTCCCTCCAGCTATGGGTAAATAGTAGGGCAGAATGGGTTGTTCAGCCTTGGTGAGGCAACTAGTCTAGGAGAAGGAAAACTCTGGACTCCAACCTGTTTAACTCCGCTTAAAAATTGACCTTGTGTCATATCCTGCCCTAGTTGAGGGATTGGTAAATATGTATACTATTGTCTCACAAGCATCTATAATCTATGTAACAATAGAGAAATGTCGGAGGTGGTATCGACCAGAGTACCGTACTTATCGTCTGACAATGGATCTGGTTCAAATAAAGTTACCAAACTATTTCACTATTTCTTGTATTACAAACGTTTTCGATATTTTACTTTTTCTTAGGATGTAGTTCCCAACAGAACTCGTTTTTATGTCCAGTTTAACTGCACCTCCAATCATCCGCAATAATAACTAAATTCAACCAGCACTTAGAACAAGTGAACACAAATCTCGTTAAAACAATTTACTATATTCACCGAAGGTTGTTAAACATTTTGCTGTGTTAAGTTTACATATTATTTAAATGAGCAACTTTCTTCACCAATATCGACTACCAAAACAGATCTCATTAGTTAATAACTAAAGGAATTAAAGTCCACCAATTGGTCACGTATATTCGAATTAAAGTCCATCAACTGGTCACGTATAGGAATTAAAGTCCACCAACTGGTCACGTATATAGGAATTAAAGTCCGCCAACTGATCACGTATATTGGAATTAAAGTCCACCAACTGGTTACGTATATTGGAATTAAAGTCTACCAACTGGTCACGTATATTAGAATGAAACAGCTAACACACAGAACTACGAGATTCTGGCTCATCGACCAAAGCAATTAAAATCCTTTCATTGGCCACTCTCCTAAACAAGGTTAAGTAAAAGTAAAGTTGGCGACCATAGTCGAGGGTTGCCCGAAGGCTCCCTTTTCAATAGCTACTACACCGAGGTGTAGGGAACGGCGCTACTCCTTTCCCTGCTAAACAAAGTAATGTATCATAATTGCTTTCCATAGAACTAACCCATATACATTACTAGTAAACCCAACAAAACATGAAAATGAGCCTCTGATTAACCAATCTAACGTATCTCAATCCAGACAAAAATAATTCGCTAGAAATTGAAAAGTTAACTTTCCGTCGTAACACCCGTTTTAAACCGTCAACTTCTTCATATTGTTACAGTATTTAAAAAAAAAACTCTTAATTTACAAGGAAGAATAAAAAAAAACTGCTGTGAGACAGTAAATAATTATCTCCCTTAGAGTGCGTGTGCGTGGGATGTAATGAAAGTCCCGGAAAACTATTCTCGACTCTCTTTTTTGCTTCTGTTCTTCGTTGTCTCCAGTCCCACCATAGAACAGTAAAGTTGACATGGCTATGACTATTTTTACTGTCCATCATCAAATAAACTTTTTCAATTTTTGTACCCCTTCCAATACTCCTTATTCATAGAACAATATGTGCATATTTTTAGCCGTTGAAACACGTTTTTGTATTCTTTTTAATTCTTCATGTCTGTCTACTATTAATATATCAAATGTTTCTCTATGTGTAAATGAGCTCATCTTATTTTTCCATTCGTTTATTCAGTGTTAGTATATCACGGATATACTAATGCTTGTTACTTGTTGTGTGGGGTCTCGATAAGATATCTTTTCTACTTCCACGCAACCAAATACTTCAAACTCTTTCAATAATACTCTTACAAATTATTTAATAAGTGGAAAATCCTGAGACTGAACAAAATCAAGACACCGTCCAACTCAACAACTACAGTTTTTTGCCATAAAAATTCGGCTCAAATTTTCTTCGCTGAGCAGGAAACTGAGTTTTGTATCTAACTGACCACAATGAAAATTATTACATCATCGAACCAACATTTAAACACGCACAGTTTCATTTAGGGGGTGGGGCTAATGTAGGGAGCGAGTTTGAACTTCAGCCTCGACTTTTACGTTCACTTTCGGACTAGTACTCGTGGGAAAGGTTTGAACCCCCTTACACCCCCCATCTATGGATTAAATAATACCACTGCTGTTTCTTCTACTAGGATGGCATTGGTATTAAATAACCAACGAAGGTTGATATGCCATTAATACAAAATAGAATAGTTTAATTTCTGATATCGTTGGCTACACTTGTTACGCATTTGTAAAATAAATTTCGCGACAAATAAATTCTATCTGGATAATTCCGGATAGAATTCCCATTTTCTTTTTTTTTTTTTTAAGTAGAGGAATTATATTGTGAATTGAATTGCCATGGCCGCGCAATTACGATGACTAGTTAATTTGGCGTCACTTATGTGCGATATGGGCTTGTGGCTCTGTTGTAGAGTTTCAGCTCTGTGGTCGCTGGTTTGATCTCCTGTGCTGATGAGATCTAATAAGGTCGAAACTGCTGTCCAGTGTTTCCGTATGTTGTGCGTAAGTGTTCGCCGGATTTTCTGGTCATGGTAATTCTCTTCCCAGATAGAATTTGTTTGGCACTTTGAAACGAAGATTTTTGGAATGTGGTTTTCTTGATTGCTCTAATTGAAAAATTTTGCAAATTTGGCAAGTAATTTGTTGCCCATTTATGGGTTTTGAAATAATTGCAAAGTCAATGAGCTAAATTTGATAATCATTTATCTTGGGTTTGTTGGATACATTTAATTTCTTGTTGCTTTGCATTTGATAACCATTGTTAAAAGAATGATGCCAGTCATTTTAAATCATATTTTCCAATACCAGTAAAAATAGACCAAGTTGGCGAAGAATGAAACAAACAAACAAACAAACAAACAAAACAAAACAAAGAAAAACAACAATAGCAACAGCAAACAAACAAAACAGCGAAATCCTGAAAATGTCGATCCTTTTAAAATTCGAAAAGATGATTGATTTCAAATTAAGTCGATAAAAACTACGCCATAAAATACGTATTTATAAAAAGACAACTAAAAGCCAAATCCATTTTAGTGTCATATAAACCAAAATTCTCAGACATTATATAATAAATAAACGTAGTTTTTAAAACAAGTAAAATGATGTTATTGAAACTTAGTTGACAAAAACAAAACAGAACTGTTGCAAATGATTAGATTTTTTCATCACCAGAGTTTAAAACAAAATCTCTTTAAATTCCTTTTCTATTAAATATCTTTATCATTTGAAATATTATTTTTCTTGACTTGAGAAAGAAATATTTATATCAAAGATCATACATACATACAACTTTGTACATACAAATGCTTACAACTGATTTAGAATAATTAATTAAAAGCATTTAATTGTATATAAATTATTAACGTGAAGAATTGTTCTTGAAGCCATTATTGTTTACAAATGCTTATCATTAGTCACTTTAAATCATATAATTGATTGGAAAAAAAGATTGACTTCAATATTAATTAATACCAAGGTTAACATTCCGTAAAAACAAGCAACTGCACACACACGCGCGCACACGCACACACACACACTATATATATATATATATATATATATATATAGCATGTGAGCTTTGCATTACATATATATATATATATATATATATATATATATATATATATGTAATGCAAAGCTCTTCGTATGAATTGAGCACTCTGGTATCCGGTAAGGCAAAATGTAGACAAGCGAAAGCTACAACATAATGCCTAATAATTCCCCAACAGAAGTATGTCGATTGATGGCTGAGCGGTTTAACGTAAAGTTGGGAGGATTTCAATCCCAGCTTGAAGCGTCCTGCGTGTCTAACCACACTGATGAGTTGTGATACAACGAAACAGTCTGCCTTTGGATGACAATATATATATATATATATATATATATATATATATATATATATATATAAGTAGCTTTTTCAATTTTATTCAGTTAATGGATTATTTCAACATAACTCTTTTGGATTGTAGAAACATTTCTTATTTAAAATTTTAGTTGCATTGCCTTATTTATTTATTAATTTTTCAGATACTCAAGAATATAAACCAATGATAAAGTTGTTATTTTTGTAACTTTCGAGTTTGTGTTGAGAGAAACCACTGAAGACAAGGAAAAAAAATTCAATTTTAAATAGGAAAAAATGTATGCCAATAAACTTATTGAGGACGGTCAGATAGAACAAAAGCAGGAAATCTGTAGCCTTAAGGCCACATGCAGCCTTTGACAATATCAAGTATGGCCTTCCATAGCTTTATGGAAAATTATATACGATATAGGGTGATGTTTTGTGAATTAGTCATTTTTTATAGAATGTTTAATAATTCGCTGTTTATTTTGATTTTAGCTCCATTTTTAAGGTGAAGTTAAATGAATTAACAATACAGGTTTGTGAATGAAGAAAATGCTTTCCTAAACGTTTTGTTAAAATATTTGTCTACCCAACCCCTCTACCAAGAGCAGGATGTGACACAAGGTCAAATTTTAAGCAGTGTACAACAGGTTTGAAATCAGTTTTCCTGCACCTTGACTGGTTGCGATACTAAGGTTAAAGAGCTCAGTCTGTCCTACTATTTACTCATAGCTAGATACATACCTTTCTTAAGGGTACTAGCGCTATGTGAAATGCAAATAGCTTCGTCCAGGATTTGAACTCGGGTCGGAGTGTCTATGTCCTACAATGATAACTGTTACACCACAAGCACCCTCTTCTTTTGTTTGATGTTGATTTCTTTTAGAAATCATAATCTTATCTGCTCTTTCCTTATTGGGGGGGGGGGTAACTGACATAACTTCAAATTGAAGAGTCCCCCACGACATCGTAGTAAGCGTGTTCGATCTCCAGTTGCGATATTATGTTTACTTTCTGATTAATATTCTTGCAAAAGGCATGAAACCTCCCGATCCATATGGGTTAAAGAGGACCACTACTGTTTTTCAACATGGATGGCTTTGGCATTAAATAACCCACGAAGACTGATATTCAATTAAACAAAGAAACCGAACCATAAGTTCAAGAGGCAGTAAGGTGTTTCTTCTCGAACTGGAAAAAAATTCTAGAATGATTTACATAAATTGAAAGATTTCATTTGATATGTTCACTACTACGTCCGTATAATTGGATATGTTCACTGCTACGTCCTGATAATTGCATATGTCTACAACTACGTACGTATAATTTGATATGTTCACTACTACGTCCGTATAATTTTCTCCACATCCCACTTTGTATCTTTTTGATGCTATAAAAATTGTGATTCATTCTTTTTTTGTAAAAGGTTTTTCTCGGCGTGTTGAAGTGCTCATTTTTAGGTGTCTCTAATAAGTTCAATGTTCATCCAGGAATGGTCAGCCAACTTACTAACTTATATATATAATGCTGAGTGTTAAGCAAGGAGATATCAAGTATCATTTTTTGAGTTTTTGGTATGACTCGGCCAGAAGGTTTCCTTTTCAATAGCTACTTCTTTCTCTGGACTACTCCAATTTACCTTTGATACGTACCTTATAATGCTGAGTGTTAAGCAAGGCAGCATAGAGGACCATTTTTTTAGTTTTTGGTATGACTCGGCCAGAAGGTTTCCTTTTCAATAGCTACTTCTTTCTCTGGACTACTCCAATTTACCTTTGATACGTACCTTATAATGCTGAGTGTTAAGCAAGGCAGAATAGAGGACCATTTTTTGAGTTTTTGGTATGACTCGGACAGAAGGTTTCCTTCTCAATAGCTACTCCTTTCCCTGGACTACTCCACTTTACCCTTTACACGTACCTTATAATGCTGAGCGTTAAGCAAGGAGGTATAAAGTACAATTTTTGAGTCTTTGGTATGATACGAACTGGGATTGAACACTGGTCTATCAGACCACAGGCGAACACTCTATCCACTAACCAACGAGTATATGATTGATGAAAAATTGATGGAAGTTATAGAACGTTAAAGAAGTCACAATAATAAAATAAAATAATTACTTCAGGTATACTGAATACTGAGTTAATCAAATATATGATTCTGTGGCCTATATCTGTTGAATGTATTTATAAATAAAAACTTACGTTGCACTTAGTTTGTTTGCATAATAAAACCTGAGACATCCGGGAAATTTTACCAACATCTGTTGGTTAATACCAATTTTCTTCATAGTGAAAACATTGACTTGTATAATAAAATCTGACATAGTGTAGACTAGATGAGCTCACATAAGCTGAAGGAATTTTTATTTTATTTATACACTCAACAAACCGCCGTCAAACTTCAAACACAGACTATTAGATAATAAAATATTAATCCAAAACATAACAGAAAGTTCAAGTTGAAAGAAGAAAGAGTCTTTTGATCTGCAACAGAGTTTTATCACCCCCCCCCCAAAAAAAACCCCACAACAACAACAAAACAAAACGGAAGCTAGACTAAATGCATAATTTTTACCTCGTGGAGTGTCCTGTAGCTTAAGAGACTGAGACATGAACCTTAGGTATTTAGATAATTTCTTATCTTAAAACGCAATTTTTTTCCAAGCAGCGATTGTGTCAATGCTACTATATGGATGCACCACATGGACACTAACAAAACGTACAGAGATAAAGCTAGACGGGAACTGCACAAGAAGGCTTCGAGCTATATTGGACAAATTCTGGTAGCAACATTCCACGAAACAGCAGATGTACGGCCACCGACCTCCCATCTTTAAAACCGTCTAAATAAGACATGCGGGGCACTGCTGGAAAAGAAAGGACGAACTCATTAGTGACGTTCTCCTATGGACCCCCTAACACGAACGTATAAGTGTTGGCTGACTAACAAGAACTTATATACAACAGTTTTGTACGGACATAATGTGTAGTCTAGAAGACTTGCTGGAAGCAATAGATGATAGGGACGAATGACGAGAGAGATAGTCAAGGAAATCTGTGCTAGCAGCACGTCATGATGATGTCCTTTCTCATGAAAGTGGGTAACATCACAGAGCAGACGCAGGAAAGATCTTACCAAAACTTTCGAAAAGGAGTAGACAACGTAATAAAGCTTTCTGTTTATATTCATTTTAGAGTATTAACATGAGGTATTGTGGCGAGTAGCAATAGAGACCTGTTCATGTCTAAATACGAACTGATCAGCAAAGTTCAGAATTTTATTTTTATAGCCTGTAAAGTAAAGTAAAGTTAGCGACCATAGTCGAGGGTGACCCGAAGGCTCCCTTTTCGATAGCTACTACACCAAGGTGTAGGGGAGGGCGCTACTCCATTCCCTGGATTGTTCCACTTTACCCTTGAACCGTACCTTATAATGCTGAGTGTTAAGCAAGGTGGTGTCAAGTTCCATTTTTAAAGTCTTTGGTATGACTCGACCTGGGATTGTCTGGATTTTAAAAAAAATGCAATTTGTACCGCTTATTTATTTAACATATTTCCCATTTGAACCACAAAATGACCACTCCACAAATTGTATTTATTCTATTGTCCATTGTTTGAGGATATTTCGTACCAATTAATCCTTTTTAGTAATAAAAAGTGATGTCGCTTCTTTTTTCCACTGAAGATCGTTTTCGGCCTTCTGGCTCCCTGGTCCGGCTGGATCGCCTTCGGGTAGACGAACGATCAATGACAAGCAAAGCATATCACTCGACCCTCTGAGCAGGGATACGTGTCGGATTCATATTGTACTTAGTGAGTCTATGCCCAGCATTGTCACCTGGCTCATGTTGCTCCCAGTAATCCTATGATCAGCATAGTCCAGCAGGGCACAAGTCTCGAACTTGTGCCTGACCTTACCCTCCCCTAAACCCCTATAAAAAAAAAAACTTTACGTCAAATCCTGTTTGGTAGGAGGAAGAGATAAATATTGCTTCTATCTTCCACTGAACAAGATTTATTGGCTTTTTCTTATACATATGTCAGGAATTTATCGTTAGGTAACTATACAAATTTTAAACCAACACTTTTTATCCAGTAAGCCATTATCTCGTAAAATAATCTTATAGCAGTAACTTGGAGCTCTAATCCTACTGTTGTATTCTTGCCTCTTCAATAGAATCAGATAATATTTCGTTGTTGGATCAAGTGGTAACATTTTTTAATAGCAAATCTAGTGTCCTTTTTTTTCTAAATTAAAAGCTCTTAAATGGTGCCTATTTCTCTGTTTAGCCAGCGGGTAAGGTAATTGAGTCTATCATATTTGCTGATCCTTTTACTTGCTTTATTTTCTTGTGTTATTTTTTATCTATTATTATGACTTCAGGGCTCGGATAACCCAAAACGTCATATATATATATATATATATATATATATACACTGGTTTAAAGGAAGAAACAGGCAACATCACAAGGACAAATGAACTAAAAAGAATAAACTTGATATCCTCTAAGCATGGAAAAATCTACCCTGTAATTTGAATAAAAGGCTCAGAATTCCCAGGTTCCTGACAACGAGAAACACCTGAAGAAGGCTGAAGAGTATAACAACTGAAACGTTATAACTATAGCATCCAGGCTGAGGACACTAATTTGAATACATCAGTGTATAATACATATTCATTAGGTTTACCAACAACACCATTTTTGTTTCCGTATGGCAAAAAGAAAAAAGAAACAAAACAAAAAAGAAAAAAGAAAAAACCTTTAATATTTTCCAGGCATATGTACGACCCAGAGCTGAATTCATAACGGAACAAAGGAGGCAAATACATCCTTCCCCCTGCCAGAGGGGAACTCCAGACTTCCTTTATAAAAAATTGCAATAATTATGAGATTAGTTTTATTATTATGAAAGATTAAAGTGTGTGTGAGGGCGCCAGGAAATAAGAAAGACATAGGAAATAAGGAAGACAAACAGCACTAAAATTGCATTTGATGTTTGGTTATTTTATTATTCATGCATATCAGGGAATATACTCACTATACAATAATCTTAAAGACTCTATACGGTATTTTTTCATCTGAAAGTGTGACAAGGTTGATCACACTGCACCTAGAAGTGCTACAATTTGCACACTGCATGTCCCTTGTGCTCTGCGCCTAGAAGTGCTACAGCTTGCACACTGCATGTGCCTCGTTGTCGGCGCCAAGAAGTGCTACAACCTGCACACTGCATGAGCCTCGTGGTTTGCGCCAAGAAGTGCAACAGCCTGCACACTGCATGTTCCTTGAGGTCTGCGCCAAGAAATACTACAACCGGCACACTGCATGTCCTTTTTGGTCAGCGCCTAGAAGTGCTACAGCTTGCACACTGCATATGCCTCGTTGTCGGCGCCTAGAAGTGCTACAACTTGCACACTGCATGTCCCTTTTGTTCTGCGCCTAGAAGTGCTACAACCTACACACTGCATGAGCCTCGTGGTTTGCGCCTAGAAATGCTACAACCTGCACACTGCATGTTCCTTTTGATCTGCGCCTAGAAGTGCTACAGCTTACACACAGCATGTGCCTCGTGGTCTGCGCCAAGAAGTGCTACAACCTGCACACTGGATGTCCCTTGTGGTCTGCGCCTAGAAGTGCTACAGCCTGCACACTGCATGTCCCTTGAGGTCTGCGCCTAGAAATGCTACAGCCTGCACAGGGCAATAATGTGTTATAGACCAGCGTACGGTTGCAAGAGACAACGAACGAGAGGATTGGATGTAATTTTGTTTTTCTTAAATTGATAGAAGTTGGATGATTATAAATACAGGCTCTCCTCTTCCGTCAGATAAGGATCAGGTGAGTAGTAAAAGTTTGTTCTAGGCCTGCTGGCTTGGTTGTGTGCAGCACAGTGGTGTAGGTTGGTAAGGCGTGTGCAGTCTTTAATTTTGTCCGAAATGTGACGCATGACGATTCTCTCTGATTGCAGTCTCCGGTATCGGCTGCTTTTGTGACTTTTTAAAAACCATTTTATAGCCATGTTTAGGATCAAATCGGCCCTGAAAAACTTTTCGGAAAGTTCATGATTGGTTGTAAAAAGCCTTTTTTTTAATTGTGAATTCATTTTTGCATTTCAACCGGATGGATGCGCAGGGCCTACCTGTACAGCGATGTGCTTTATTTATTTTGTTGTAAGCCATCGTTCAGACAACATCCGGTTAATGTTACCTTTGCTTGTTGTGTTTTTATTTATTTGTTTATTTGTTTTGCTGGTGAATGGGTTTGAGATGTATTTGTAAATCCGAAGAGATTTCTGTTATATAAAAAAATGTCTTTTGACAATTAGGGTGAATTTTTTTGTTGTTAATTTTACCAGTGAGTTTTAAAAGGCATTTTTTATATTACACGCACTGCGTCAAAAAAAGGTGGGGGGAATTCATGACAAGCCCATATGATTAATGGCTTAAAGTAAATAAATACCATTTTTGCGACCTCTCTGGTTATATGTAAAAATATTATAACTTATTAGGAATATAAATTTTTAAAAACTATAATCATCTGTGTTTTAATAATTCTGATCAAATTAAAGGGACGTTCTATGAAAATCTATTTTTGGAATTTGAAAATCGGCAGTTAAGAATAGCTTGTATATCATTGGCATATTTTAAAGTTGGATCGTTACTGTTCCTTTGTAGATATCTAAACGATTGGGCGGGTTTTTTCGTCAGTCAGTGAGTTTGTTTGCCAGAGTCTGTTAGCCTGTCAGAGAAAAGTTGAAGGCAAAGTATCTCAGCTAGTCTGCCTGCCAGTCTGTAGGAGAAATGGTGAAAGCCAAGTCTGCCTTTTTCATAGACTCCACCGGTCTACCATGAACGGTGAAAAATTTACTATTCACTATTAACTGAGGGTTAATTGGTTTCAGCGGTAGAGTAGAAGCTAAGAATTGGTTTATTTCCAAAGGAAACAGAAAATTTACTGAGTTCTCCCTACTCAAGAAGAGTAAGTCTAGGGACATATTTTTTTCAAGAAGAAAAGACAGTAGAAGAAATTTAACGAAAAACGTTAAATTCCTCAGAGCACCATCCTTCAGAATTGTCAAAAAGCCATGGAGAAAGGATACATCTAACTGGAAGAGTGAAGAAAATTATACTCATCCAGTGAAAACCATGCACCAGAAATTTGAAACAAAAGAAAGAAAAAAAAAAGAACTTTGTATTCAGATCTTGTCCGAAATGCGACGCGTGACGGTTCTCTCATTCGAAGTATCCTGGAGTCGACTGACTTTTTAAAAACTTCTTTTGAGCGTTTTGAGCCATGTTTGGGATCGAATCGGCTCCGAAAAACTTTGAGGATAAAGTTCATGATTAGTTGTTAAAGAGAACTTTTTATTGTAAATTTATTTTTATATTTTAACCTGATTGACACGCAGAGCCAACCGGCTCAGCGACGTGTTTTGTTCATTTTGTTATAAGCCATCGTCCATCAACATCCGGTTAATGTTACCCATTTTTTCAACCGAAACGTACGCTCGAGGAGTTTTTGCTTGTTTATTTATCATATTTACCAACCCCTCTGCTCGGGCAGGATATGACACAAGGTCAATTTTTAAGCAGACTTTAACAGGTTTAAGTTCAGAGTATTCCTTCTCCTAGACTAGTTGCCTCACCAAGGCTGAAGAACATAGTCTGTCCTGCTATTTAATAATTAATAATTATAATAATAATTATTAATAATTAATTAATATTTAATAATATTATTAGAATAATTGGATTCATACCTTTCCCAAAGGTATTAGTGCTATGTGAAATGCAATCAGTCTCGTCCAGGATTTGAACTCGTGTCGCCGTGTCCATTTCTTACAACGATAACCATTACACCACATGCACCTTCAAAAATTTATGTACTTTGTTTATTTATTCATTTTGTTGGTTAGTTTGGAATGTATTGGTCAATCAGAAGAGATTTCTGTAAATAACAAAAATAAAGAATAAGAGAGAAAAAAAAGAAATTAAAAAAAGAAAGACAATGACGAAGAAAAATTAACAAATCTTATAAAAAAATAAAGAATTTCTTTTCCAGCTTAAGAACTTTGCTAGTCAGCTACAGATTTACAATCAAAATTCACGAAAAAAACAAATTACAGAGAGTCTTCTTTTGTTGACAGAGTTGTAAAAACAAATGGAGAAAAACAAGAAATACTGAATGAATCCCTTCATATCAACTGGCAGTTTTACTACACGATATGTTAATGTAGCTCTTAGAATATATTTAAATATAATTCACTAGTTTAGGAGAAAGGTCGTTTAGCGAATTGACATTGATAAAGAATTATTTTGAGAACAAGTAGTCTGTGCCTATTGGATGTTGAAAGACGAAACTATTTGATGGGTTAGTTTAATATTTTGCAGTTACTCAGCGCAAAAAGAGAGACGTTTGGTAGATATTGTAATGTGATGTATACCGATTTTTTAGAGGACGCATCCCAATTCTGACTTCAGAAGTTTTTTGAATACTTAAAAAAGACCCTGATCATTTTATTATTTTAATTATGTATGATTTATACGCGATGTTTAGGAGTTCAGATTACTATCTAGCATAAAAAAAAATTTCTTTTGAATTAGGATAGGTCGATGAAAAACGTAACCTTGGACTTCCAGAACGAATGGTGAATTTAAAAAAGTTATTCCAGGAAAAAATGGCGTCTTTAATGTCGAAAAATGCTATAACTATGACGTATAAATTGCCAATTCCAGTTACCTGTGTTATGTGTGATTTGTAAATTTGCTGATTTGCTGCAGATTGGAAAGAAGTATGAAATTTACTAATCCAAGTCTAATGACTTCAAAAGTCAGGAATCCGTTTTTGACCTTCTCTCGTATATTGTTTATACACTTTTACTGAATATAATTCATAATTCATAATTTTTGTTGCTGATCGTGAATAAAAATAAACTTCCTTATTATTCTTTGGCACGGCTATCATTTAATAATAATACAATAATTAATATCTTATACAGTAGCATAAAAAGTATAGAAAAATATAGCAGTGATGTGCATATTTAAAAAAAATAAAAACATCACAATAATTCATACAGGGTGTATCAAAATAGATGCAACCCATTATTATGATAATGATTTATTACTGAGACAAGTGCAATGGTGGTCATTTGGAACATATCCTGTAAAAAAGGCATCCTTATAGCTAGAGATATCAAATAAATGTTTTTTAAAATTGTTTTTATATCAGATTCTAAGACCTGCAATCTTTTTTGAGTTTCATGTCTCAGTAAGAATCATTATCTTATTAATGGATTGTAACTATTTTGAGACAGTTTGAATGATTTTGTTTCCAAATTAATAGTGATGCAAAATATTTTTCCCTTTCTTGTCCAAGGCATTGTGATTGAGGATTAATAGTTGTTATTGTATACTATTTTCAAATCTGAAACAAAAAAACACAGCATTATTATTAGTAGAGTCATTATCAGTCACATAGGTCCCTTGTATATTAAGATACCCTATATAACCATGTATATTGAGACACCCGATAAAGCCATGTATATTGAGACACCCTATATAACTACGTATATTTAGACACCCGATACGACCATGTATATTGAGACATCTTATATAAGCATATATATTGAGATACCCTATATAACCATGTATTTTGAGACACCCTATATAACCATGTATATTGAGACATAATATATAACCATGCATATTGACACACCCTATATAACCAAGTACATTGAGACAACCGATACAGCCATGTATATTGAGACACCCTATATAACCAAGTATATTAAGACACCTTATATAACCATGTATATTGAGACACCCTATATAACCATGTATATTGAGACACCCTATATAACCATGTATATTGGGACACCCTATATAACCAAGTATATTGAGACACCTTATATAACCATGTATATTGAGACACCCTATATAACCATGTATATTGGGACACCCTATATAACCATGTATATTGAGACACCCTATATAACCATGTATATTGAGACACCCTATATAACCATGTATATTGAGACACCTTATATAACCATGTATATTGAGACACCCTATATAACCATGTATATTGAGACACCCTATATAACCATGTATATTGAGACACCCTATATAACCATGTATATTGAGACACCCTATATAACCATGTATATTGAGACACCTTATATAACCATGTATATTGAGACACCCTATATAACCATGTATATTGGGACACCCTATATAACCATGTATATTGAGACACCCTATATAACCATGTATATTGAGACATTTTATATAACCATGTATATTGAGACACCCTATATAACCATGTATATTGGGACACCCTATATAACCAAGTATATTGAGACATATATAACCATATATACTGAGACACCCTCAATAACCAAGTATATTGAGACACCCTAAATAACCATGTATATTCCTACATCTTAGATCTTATCTGATCACCAAAAATTTCGGGTCCATATTACAAACTGAAAAAAGTCTAAGTTATTCTTACAGTAGATAAAATAAGAAAAGTGAATTCAGACCTTTTTTGCCAGCTTTATACAGTTTATCACTCACTTTCTTATTTGATATGTTTAATTTCTATGTTGAAAGTCCTCGAATTTGAAGTGTCCCCACATCCCAAGGTCTAAATTCGTACATAGTACAGCGATAAATTTCTATATATTTTTCATACAAAATCTAACAACAAAACCTAATTCAAATATATACATCTTATTTCTTAATGTTTCAATTTGTGTACAACAAGTACACAAATTTCATTTGGTTTTATAATCTTTACTTCTTCTTTGCGCTATTTTTAAAAGTTCTTTTGGTGAGTCGTTTATCTCTTGTCCCTTTTTGCTAGTTTCTACTACGAGGAGAGGAAAGTTAAAGCAACAATGTCAACAATATTCTCTCACGTTCTTTCATTTAACAACGGAAATTGTACAGCCACATCATGTTGATTAAGCTTAATCGTAATCTGTATCTTTTTCATCTTCAAAAACTTTAGTTGATTCTGCTAAGTAAGTTCATTAGAGTCAGATGTCAGATTAGAATGTAAGTAGAGTTCAGTTCAAGAGGCAACATTTGCAAAGACGACCTACGTAAATAATGGATGTAACATATGGAGTGAGAAAATGATTACATTTTCATTCAGAAAATGATTCTCAGAATGAAGGCTTCCAAACTTTATGTTCTTAAAACCCTAATTTTCTTTCCCTTTTTTTTTTTATTTTCAAAACCAAATTTAGATTCAAAGCAATTAAAGAAGAACATTAAACCTTTTTTTAAAATTCTTTTTGTAAGTAGAGGGTTGAATCAATAAATCCGTAACTTGACACGGACTTAGCAGAGTTTTGTTTTGAAGTTTTCGATTTATGCGAATAACGGAAAAACTTTAGGTTAAGTACATTGATGAAGAAAAAAGATTATGTGGATAAAAACGTATTTATTGTAAAATAAATACTTTTTCCCTCATAAAGCTGACTTAGTTTCGTTATATGAATCTAATGGCAATATTTTTTGCAAACAGTGAGTGAGGATAATATTTCAACCTTAATGTTATTTTCTCTTTGGGTCTTCTAAATTTAATTTGTGTGCGTGTATGTGTGTGTATGCGTGTGCGCATGTGTGTGTGTGTGTGTGTGTGTGTGTGTGTGTGCGCGCGCGTATGTGTGTGTGTGTGTGAGTGTGTTGAGGTGTAATCATATGTTTTACACACAAGTAAAACTTTCAAGTCTCTTCTGTAACGACAATGTTTTTCATTGTTGTAACTTCTATATAATCATTCGTTTCATAAAATTCATTCAGTTTTTTTTTTAATCAATGGCATCATTGCCGTACAATGGAAATTGAGTTAATTTTACAAGATTTTTGTATTTATCTTTATATGTCATGAATTATAAGTAATTCATAATTTTAAAATTATTTATTGAAATATAACTGAAAGTAGATTTTCCAATCAAAATAAGAAATGATAATATTCCATAAAGAACACTTGAAAACAATGCTTTTTTTCAAGTAGCAGGAAGCAAGAGTAACCTCCCTTCGATTGACTAGTGATTTTTGTGGAAGATTTGACACATTTACTAATAACGCTCATCCGATGGTTAACAAGCTTATCTGGCAAACCAGTCGATCCAGTCGGATGTTCATTTTGTTGTCAGAGAAGCTAAAGTGAATAACAACAATCGTTAGTAATAAAATGTATACCTCCTTATGCAATAATATCAATAAGTAAGTTGGCCGACCGTTGTCGAGGGTGACCCAAAGTCTTCCTTTTCAATAGGTACAACATCGAGGTGTAGGGGAGGGCGCTACTCCTTTCCCTATATTGCCCCACTTACTCAATAAGTGCTTCATTTTAATTTTATTTGGGAGAGTATTTTGAGGTCATTTTCTTTAAATCATGGTGCAAATTAGCGGCAGTACCTTTTATTTTTTTCAGAGGCAAATGCAGTCCAATTGTATTTTATCGAAGTGAAAACAAGGCAGAAAATTCTGGCATGATGAGATTTTCTTGTGTGATTTGGGTAAAGTTAAAAAATAAATAAATAAATAAAATAAAGAAATAAAAATAAAATCTACGTTTTATTAGATATACTTTAATGACCAATATTTGCGAAGTTTTAAGAATTAATTTTATCAGATTTACTAAAAATAATATTTATTTTTAGAAGTTGCTATTATGACAACTTTTATGTCGACATTCAATCATTCATTCATATCCTATTTTTTTTTATAGCATTTTCTTCTTCTTCTTCTTCTTCTTCTTCTTCTTCTTCTTCTTCTTCTTCTTCTTCTTCTTCTTTTTTTCCCCCTCCCTGTGTGACGGCAAAGAAAATATATTTGATAATAAAGAGAGATGCGGTAAAAATAAAGCAAACGATATACGTATGAATAAAGTATTTATCTTAAACATCTGCAAAATGGTTTTAACATTCATTAAAACTAGTAATTATTCAACATAACTATTTCAGTTTGGTTGGTTGTGTTATATACAAGCATGTGGTTGCAAGAAAAATAAGAAGATTTAGTTTATTTTGTTTATTGAATAAATAAAATAAACAAGCGGATGAAATATCAGGCAGGCTGACGGGGGGTTATCTATTCGGCGACAAGCGGTTGCTTTGATCTGGTCGGACGGTGTTGTCGGGTGACGCTCTTAGCACAGTCGACGATTCAACTGCCTGTGTGACCTCTGCTTGGCCCATTTATATGTTCCCAACTTCAAACACCGGCCCCAGAAAATACTACTGGTGGAAAAAAATGATTGGTTGAAAATAGACCTTTTTTTATAACTGAGAATTTTCTGGGGATTTTGGATAGGCTATACGCGGAGCCTATGCGCAGAAGCCATGATTTTCTCAGTTTGAAACTGGCTGCTGTTGGGTCAACATCCGATAGCTGTTATTTTTTTTCTACAGTGTCGATGTCTGTGGGTCTGTGTTTTGTGTGTTTTAGTAGTTAGGTGTGTGAAGAGTTAAGTGGATGAATCAGAAGAGATTTGATGTATTTTTCTACGGCATATCAACCCTGTCTGGGTCAATTAACGCAGAATTGAATTTTAAACAATTTAGTTTAGTATAGATATAGTTTTTGTTTACAGACAGTTAAATGTCAAAACAGTTCAGTTAAATATCAAAACAGTTCTTTTTCAAACAATTTAGTTTAGCACAAGTACACAGTTTCAATGTCGAAAACAGTTCTTTTTCAAACTATTCAGTTTGGCACAAATACATAGTTTAGTCCTATTTTAAAATAGTTCTATTTCAAACAATTCAGTTTAGCATAAGTACACAGTTTAGTTCTTTTTGACCCATAGATAGGATCTTATAAGGTGCTACCACTTCGGACCAGAGTGAACCTGGGAGCGATGACAATGAAGGAGAACTCCACATTCTTCAAAGCCCCTGCATTACTGGAACTTCACCATCAGATTGTTTAGTGTCATAATCAGGATATTCGTTGGGGGTGGTCTTACCCCTCTGCAGAGAATCAGTCGGCGTATTCTACAGCCCCAGTCAGAAAAATGCCACTGTTTCTTATTTATTTGTTCATCAAACGTTTTTATATTCTTTACGGAGGTATTAAATCGCCAACTGGAAATGACAAATAAAAGATAATGATTTTCATTAGGACCTAATATTGGACTAATACTCACCATTACAGAATTAATTCTAAAAAAGAAAATGACAGAAGTATAAAATAAATAAGCTTTTATATGAATACAACGGTGAATTGCATATGGGTGTACCATGCTGTCAATATCGATAAAGCATTAAAACAAGCGAGAAAATGTAGCCGTAGAGGGAAACCTCTGAATACGTTCTAAAGGACAAACGAAAGATGATATGTGTCTACATGACGGCTGTTCAATAACAAATGGATAAACGTTTGAATTTCCCGCTTTTCAGTAGCAATAGATTAATTTCTCTCTTCTACTCAAGGGTAGATAACTACGATTAACATTACTACAAGTACAAGAATGTAAAATTCTGCTCCACATATGTAGAGGCTTGGAATTGATAATAATTGTATCAGAGGCTCCTAAGCCACCACAGAATATTTACTCTGAATTGTTTGCCAAGGAGACGCTAAAAGATTTATTTTTCTTCATTTTGTTTTGCTTAATCTCGGCTCGTCAATTTGCTCTGCAAAACCATTACCATTATGGGGCGGAAGAAGATTTGGTCGTTGTTGGATTTTGGTTTTAGGGTTTTAGATATCTGACCCCGTTAGCTTCTTCTTACCCCATCTTAATTCACTGGTGTCTTCTTGTCTGAGAAGGCTGCAAAAGAAGAAAAGGAAGGAGGCGGAGAGAGAATATATCTTTTAAATTTTAGCTTTATTTCGTTTGGGCTTTTGCAAAGCTACCCTGTAGCGAGGAATGTCTTCACAGACTATTTGGGAACTATCGTTTCTTCCACGTCAGGCGTTGAAATTCACACGCCATTTTGGGGGTTGATATGTTCATTATTCGATGTTTTTAGTCGTGGGTTGATAAGTCCATTTGGTGCTAATAATATCGGCTACTTTTTGCAGAGACGGCTGCTACTGGTGGAAAAGTAAACCAGCGCACCGCAAAGCGGACACGTGGTTTTCCATTAGCAGCAGGAGAAAAATAGGTGTTTTCAATCCAATCGTCACTGCTGAAAAGAGAACGGGTTTCTTTCTCGTCCTCGCAAGTCCGTTTTCAGGCATGCGTAATTTCAACTTCCTGTCAGGGGCTTCTAGGAATTTATGCACTTTTGAACTTTCTTCTATTTTAAAACTTTTTTTTAATTTAGTCCACCACACACACACACACACACATATATATATATATAAAGCCTGATTCGTTCGAATTGAATTATCTTTTATTTGAAGTGACGGAGTTCAGGCTTAAAGAATATATCCTTGAATTGTATTGAAGTTGTCAAATATTTCTGCGTTTTTATCTGATTATAGCGATTCATATTCCTGAATAATTTTTTTTTATTTGTTTAATAAGAATGTGTCTCCAGCAAGCGGATTGTCTAGAGAGTCGTCTGTTGTTCTAGTAACTAGCAAATAGCCATGTGCCGTAGGAAGATAGAAAATATGATTTGCATGTGACCACATGTCAAGACAGGAAATGTAGTAAATTTGGTTTGGTTTGGTTTTATGGCATATCAACCATTGTAGGATATTTAATGCTATATCTACTTTCATACATATAAACAGTTCTATTTCAAACAATTCTGTTTAGGATAAGTAAGCAGTTTAAATGTCAAAACAGTTCTATTTCAAACAATTCAGTTTCGCAAAGCATAAGTTTTTGTTTTTACATGCATTCAAATGTAGAACCAGTTCTATTTTAAACAATTACGTTTATTATGAGTATACTGTTTAGCTGTATTTAAACCCAGGGATATGACACTATTAGGCGATACCGCTCAGTGTCAGTGTGAACCAGGGAACGGTGGCAATAAAGGGGTACACTGGATTCCCCAAAGCTCCATCATTACTGGAGCCTCACCATCGGATTGTTTAGTGTCATATCAAGGACACTCGTTGGGGAAGTCTTACCCTCTGCAGAGATGCAGTCAATGTATTCTACAGCCCCAGCCGACTGGGCTCGAAATTTATTAAAGTCACAATATTTATTTCACAAAACATTGACAACAATAAATGATCCTAACGTGTTTTTGCACACTTAAATAGAAATACGTATTAAATGTTTTGTACAACAAGAGATTTTTTGAAAATACTGAATAATGTACATATTTGTAAGGTAACTTCTTATTCGATTTGTCTGTGAAGTTTATTCAGAAGATGGAATTGTTCACTTCATCCCAAATGTTTTTATATCTGGAATCTTTTCATGCTTTGAGTTCTCTTGGAACGTTAGTGCACTGAAAGTTTGTCCTAAAATACTTTATTTCTTTCAAATTGAAAAAAAAAAACAATTTAAAAGGGAGTATGAAGCTCCAATGAGGTTTGTCCCAAAACAGACCCCTGTTCACTTCTCAATCTTATATTTGTAATAGTTAAAAATAAGTTATCTCCCTAGTATTAGAACTTTTCAGTAACATGACATTAAGAAACAAAAATAATTCTCTATCCCAATCTTTCATATATCTGACGGTCCGCACACACACACACACACACACACACACACACATACACGTGTGTACAATAATTGTCTTAATGAAATCACGAACCGAACAGCGTCTTCTTTGTCCTGATTTTCACCCAATATATTCCAATATTTATAGCAAAAAATCAAGTCAAAGTGGATTAAATGAGTCTGTTGGATTTTTCCAAAATATTCTTATTCAGTTTTGAAATTTTTTATTTTAATTTTTTACTCTCTCCATGGAATAGGCCTTTTAATGGATTCTAAATATGAAGATGTCGACAAAGTATGCAATATAATTCAATCAAAATGGAGATTTGAATGAGGATTGAGAAATTAGACATGCTATGTGTGGCTAATAAGACTTGTTTAATGTTAAAAAAGTATCTATTATCACATTTTTTTTTCATTCCTTCATGGTTAAAATTTGCTTTATATTTTCGATAACAATTTAGTTCACTGAAACGTATTTTCTTAATAGTTTGATGAATTAATAGTGTAGTGTTGGAAAAACAAAATAAAACCAATCAGAGGAAAAAACTGAAGACTTTTTTATTATTTCCACAAATGATAATGCCACTTCCATGGCTTAGACACACATAAGAAGTGATTATTTTCCTTGGTTATCGTTGTCAAAGTTCCTCTTGTTGTAGCGATAAAAAAAAGAAAATTCTCAGAAATACCATTGATTTTATATCGGTATATTTATGATTTATCATTTGCTCATAACTTTTCGCTGTGTTTTCTTTGCTTTTTTATATAGAAATTTAAAAAAGTTACCACATCAAGAAAAGCAAAAATTTTAGAAGTTAAAGATTTAATGAAAACAAAAGGAAAGTATGCTCTTTGGAAAGAAATTAAGATTTTTAGGCTCAGAAATTCATTAAACCATAGATTTATTTAATGATGATAGGGTGTTGAATGAATTCTTTACACCATATTGTCATTAATCAGCAAAAAACCGATGGGTAGACCTTTGGTCTCTTTGATTTGGTTTTTTGGCATATCAACCATTGTTGGCTATTTAATGCCATATTCTGCTTTTACATAAATATAAAGTATTTGATTTGTACACACATTTTACAGATACATAGAGTTAAATGATCAAACAGTTCTATTTCTAACACTTCAATTAAGCATAGTCAAAGTTAAATCGTTCCAAGTATTGCTATGTATAGCTAACAATTCAATTAAACATCGGTGATATTACATAAACATAAATTTACACACAGGTTAAATGATCAAACTGTTCTATTTCTAAGAAGTCATTTGTTTGCACTGTTTAAATGTCAAACAGTTCTACGTGATCCATAGATAGGACCCTTTCAGGTGCTACCACTCTGGGTCAGAATGAACTTGGGAGCGATGGGAATTAAAGGGTACTCCGCATTCCCTAAAGCTCCAGCATTACTGGAGCCTCACCATCAAATAGTATAATGCCATAATCAGGACACTTGTTGGGCAGGTCTTACTCCTCTGCAGAGATACAGTCGGCGTATTCTACAGCCCCAGCCGACTAGGGTACCGAGGGTGGGGGTTGCGAGCATGTCTTTCGTCTTTAGCCTTTTAATATTGAACACAAGTTTTTGCCCAAAGCTAAATATCCGACTTTATACGAGGCCAAACAAATCTGACAGTGACTAGTCTGATAGAGGTATTATAAACAAGATGGGATAAGCTGTGAAAATGGATGAAGTGTGACAGCCCAATGTATACATTAATATATCTATGAAATGGAACCGGAAAGGAAAGAGAAAAACAATGCATAGATAAGTAGAATAACTCGAGGCATTTTTTGCTCTCTTGGTGAGGATAAGAATATACTGACTGCATTCTCTGCAGAAGAGTAAGACCCCACCACCGCTTTCACAAAGACGTGTCCTAGGTATGATACTAAACTGGATCTGATGGTGAGGCTCCAGTTTTAGAGATCTGGGGAGTGTGTAATAGCCCGTCATTGCCATTACTCCCTGGTCCACTCTGAATCAGAGGGTTAGGGTTAGAGTTTTCTTGTTTTGAAAATTATTGATAATCGATGCGTTCCTGTGCAAAAAATAACGTCTTAAAAACAACTGCACAAAAAATGTAAATATGAAAGTACAACGAACGTGATTCCCAAACCACTAGACATAAATCAATCCTAGATATCATTATAATCATTCAAATAATCAATCAATCAAATAATCAATCAATCAACAAAATATTCTATCTACAATACACACAAGTTGAAAAGTAATAATAAGAGGATCATTAAATAAGTTTCCAGACTTTTTTCGTATGGGCACTTTTTATTGATAGTACACACACGAAACTCTAGTCCCCTTCGAAGTTATCTTCTCCGGCTGCAATGCACTTGTACCGTTCCAACAACTTCTGGAAGGTCCCATGGAATTCCTGTTGTGTGAGCGTGTCAATGACCTTCGTCACAACCTCTTTCATCTCCTCAATTGTCTCATAACGACAGCCTCTGAGCTTACAGAATAACCAAAAGTCACAGGGAGCAAGGTTTCGACTATAGGGAGGCTTTAGTGCTACGCAGCTAAACAGACGAACGGAACCTTTAGTGCATACCAACGCGATAAAAAAAGGAGAGTGAATCTACCACTGAAAGTGGGATTCAGCCTTGTAGCAAGGCGATTTGTAGAAAAAAGGTGTTGAATCTGCCACTAGACGTGGCAGTAAGGTGAATGCAGCCACGATAACGTAGGATCCAACCCCGTGGAGCCGAGTGGCCCCTGAGAGCATCCGCGTAGACCTCTGTTTATTTTTCGTTGCCTCCCACCAGACTGGACTTGACACAAGGTCAAAATCCCGAAGGCCGATTAAAGTGGGGATAAAGGGGAGGGGAAGATCGGGAACGAGCTGAGACTCGAACTCTGCTGGTCTATGCTGCTCATTGGCTCACTTGGTGCAATGTGGGCCTGATGAGGCAAGCAGTTTCACGAACCCAAATGTGGGTCCGGACACATATGCCGGGTTATGGCTTGAACGAGACAGCAAGGTCTTGTGCCATACATAGGTTTCGAGAAAGTCCGCGAGGACCTCTGAATTTTTTCCCCGCCGAAGCTTTTTTCATATGAAAGAAAGGCAACGCCACTTCTACCGCGCCACGTGAATAGAAAGTTCTCAAAAAATGGACGTAGAAAATAAGTACTTCTCTAGCCTGTTATAGGCTAGCGAAGAGTATTACTTCCATTTTTATAGAATTATTTCTGGAAGAAGTGTTTTGCAAATGTTGATAAATGTTAATTTATCCCTTTCTTAGCTGTAACGGCCGGTTAGAGTCGAAAAAGGGCTTCGTCATTTCCGGCCGTACCCGGATGTAATTTTTCTAGGGCGAACGAGTAATCCGATCTTTTTAAATTTGTTGGCCGATCGCGGCAAACACATACCAAGAAACGATTAACGTATTTTTAAACACCTTGACTGGGAGATTCAACCATTTCAATTGTATTCAAGGAAAATTCCTTCATCCATTGAATGGTTGTTGAACCCAGGAAATAAAGGAAAAATATAAAAGAAACATCTTCGTCTCCTATCTGTTGCTGTCTTCTTTCGTATAATTCTTTTTGTGCCTACTTGTTCAAGGAGTTACATCAACGAGGCAAAGTGGGGTAAAATAAAATAACCTCAGAATGGAGTCAGATATCAAACGGTGACACAGCTTGCCCTTGACCTCAGTCGAACCCCACAGATTAACGATAGAGCGAGACGAAAAAGAAAAGAGGAAAAAATCATATACGTATGTAGGAAATGAACACAAATATATTTTGTCAACAATACACATAAATTGGTAAGTATTAATATATCGCAGTAGAAAAAAATAAGCACAAAAATTACACATCTACACTGTCAAAAAAAAAAAAAGGTGTAAGAGGGCAAAAGAGAAAGATCGAGTTATTTTTCAAACCAAACACTCATCCATCGGTGAATGGACAGTGAACAAAATCTTCAAACAACACTCATTCATCGCGGATTGAGCAAAAACAAATTCTTCAAACCACAAACACTAATTAACAATGGGAGAAAAAAGATATTCCTCAAACGAAACACTGATTAACTGACAATGGTACAATGAACAAATTAATCAAACCACACATTTATTATTGGGCGATTGGATGGTGATCAAATTCTTCAAATGAAACTCTCAACAAGGACTTATCGAATTATAAAATATACTTCAAACAATAGACACTCATTAATTAGCGATATGATAATTAACAAATTCTTAAAATCACACTTTCAATATTCGGAAATTAGTCAATGAATAAATTCTTCACACAACAAATTCATGAATCGGTGACTGTAAAATGAACAAATTTTACCAACCATACACTGATTAATAGGAGATATAATAATAATAATCAAATTCCTCAAACTACAAAGTCATAAATCGGTGATTGGACAATTAAATTCTTCCAAACATATACTATTTAGCTGCGATCGGACAATGAACAAATTCTTCAAATCAAACACTCATTAATCTGTAATCAAACAAAAAATATAATACGTAGCCCCCCCACCGGTTACTCAACTCTAAAATCATAGTTGAAAAAAGCAGAGTCATCTATGACGTCAGCTAACGGATTTTTCCCGCCACTGGAAGGGGCGAACGCTGGTATCAACAATAACGTCACTATGACAATAACCTCAGCAGCCAGCAGCCGAAGCAGGATTCAACCAGCTGCAGACTCAGCACAGCCGATGCCAGGATTCGACCAATCGCAACAGCACTTTCAAACAGTCTTTATCAGGACTAAAATACGGAAAGTCAAAAATACTCAGCCTTTGTCAACCTAACATTCCTTATCATCTTCGGACCGTTTTAAGGATCTTTTCAGGTATCACGAGTCAACGACGCATCAGTCAGCCAAACTTGGCAGTAGACCAGTTTTTGCATCACCAGACCTGCAGCAGACCCGTGGTGTAGTCGTTATCGTCGTAGGAAATGGACACGGCGACACAAGTTCAAATCCTGGACGAGACTGATTGCATTTCACATAGCACTAATACCCTTGGGAAAGGTATGAATCCAATTATTCTCCCTCCAGCTATGGGTAAATAGTAGGACAGACTAGGTTCTTCAGCCTTGGTTAGGCAACTAGTCTAGGAGAAGGAAAACTCTGAATTCAAACCTGTTAAACTCCGCTTAAAAGTTGACATTGTGTCATATCCTGCCCGAGCGGAGGGGTTGGTAAATAGTACCAGACCTGCAGTACCAGTCCAGTTTCTGCATCCTCAGACTTGCAGCAGACCAGTTACTGCATCACCAGACCTGCAACAGGCCATTCCACGAGCAACAGCCCTACTCGAGCTATTATCAGCTCGTCTACCTACACCACCGGTTAACCAGTTACTAAATAAACCGGGACATCGATCATTCAGCCCCTGCAACATACGCGTCCACCTCTCTGTCTCAATATTCTTGACCACACAGCTACACCTACAATCTGCACCAAGTATCTAGACTCAATCTTGATCTTCTACACATGCTGTCGTCAAGAACTTTTAGACCATCGAGTCGACACTTTTCAACCGTTGAAACACGGACATTATCAAGTAGAAACAATTTTACACACATGCAAATCATTTGTGTACGATTCGTCCAACAAAAGTCTAGCATTTTAAACTTACCCTCTTGTCCCTGTCATCCTTTTCGTCGTCAGTCACATTAATGACAAATGTTTGGGGAATCGACGTCCCTATTCGTCACCTGCAAAATTATCTCCAAACAACACATCATTCATCGGTGGTCGGATAATAAACTAATTCTTTCAAACAAACACTTATTAATCGGAGATCGTACAGTGAACAAATATTCCCAATCACACACTCATTACTCGGCTATCGGTGATCGAACATTGAATAAAATCTTCCAACAAAACACTCATTACTAGGCGATCGGATAATAAACAAATTCTTCAAATATCACATTCATCAATCGGCGGTCGGAACAGAAAATATTCCTCAAACTATACACTCATTAATCAGTGATTGGACAATGAACAAATTAATCAAACAACACACCAATTGGCGTTTAGACAATTAGAAAATTCTTCAAACTAGAACCCTATTGGTCACAGATTGGTCAATGTAAAAATATTTCAAAGCACTCTCATCAAACTACGATCGGATGATTAAATATTCTTTAAATCACACACTCATCAATCGGTGATCGAATAATGATCAATTTTTTTAACCAGACACTCATTACTCGGTGATCAGCCACTGAACACATCCCACAAATCACACGCAAATTAATCGGTGATCAGAAAATAACATTTTGCTGAAACCAAGCACTCCTAAATAGGCGATCGGAAAAGAACATTTTGCTTAAACTAAGGATTCCTAAATCGGTGATCAGAAAAGAAAACTTAATTGAAACCGAACATTCATCAATCGGCGATCAGAAAAGAACATTTTGCTTAAACTAAGGATTCCTAAATCGGCGATCGGAAAAGAACATTTTGCTGAAACCACGGATTCCAAAATCGGCGATCAGAAAATAAAAATATTCTTCAAACCACACCCTCATTAATCATCGATCAGATAATGATGAAATTCTTTAAACCACACAATCATTATTCGGCTATCAGACAAAAAAAATTTTTTTCCAACCACACACTCATTATCTGGTTATCGGAAAATTAACAGATTCTTCAAACCACGCACTCATTAATCGCAGATCGAAAAATAAACAGATTCTACCACTGAACCGTACATAAATGGGCGATCAAACAATTTCTTCAAACCAAACAATAATTCATCGATAGTCGTACAATAGATAAATATAACCAACGAGATATTCTTTAATCAGCGATAAACAGTTTTCAAAAAGGAAACATTCATTAATTTGCGATCGGATCATAAATAAATTTTACAAAAACGATTACCCATAACTCGGCGATGGGACAATAAACAAATTCTTCAATAAAAAATTCATTTATCGCCATTTGGACAATGAACAATTTCTTCAAACTAAACATACGTAAACCAGCATTCTGACAATAAACAAATTCTTCGAACCAGACATTCTGTTATATATTGATCCTCGACCGAGCCGACAATCAAGAGATGCACCTGGGTAAAAAAGCGGAAGAACAGCGGAAGCAGGTGGACTTGAAACAATAATATAACCAGAGCACAGACGGCTTGAGTCAATTGGAGATAGGATGCCAGCGTGAGAATCAGCTCGCAGACTGAGAGCTTTGGGCCCTCTGTGACCCACGGTTGAGCAACCCAGCCAAGATGAGAAAGAAGTACTGTTGGGTCAATATAGCAGTCTGTCCCTTTCTCCAGCTCATCTGTCACACACAACAGAAACATCACCCTTTCAAGAATAAAGTATGACAGATTATATTTTTATAAAGAAGTGTGTTCGTTCGTTCATTGAAGTTCGTCATTATTGTTGACTATGTTGCCGCATATATTTGTATACGTGAATGGTATAAAACAATTCATTAATTGGGGATCGGACTATAACCAAATACTTCGAACAACACGTTCATTAATCGGTGATCGGACGATAACCAAATTCTTCGACGTAGACACTCATTAATTGGGGATCGGATAATAACCAAATTCTTCGAATTAGACATTCATTAATTGGGGATCGGACAATAACCAAATTCTTCGAAAAAGACATTCAATAATTGGGGATTGAACAATAACCAAATTCTTCGAACAAGACATTGATTAATTGGGGATCGGACAATAAGCAAATTCTTCGAACAAGACATTGATTAATTGGGGATCGGACAATAACCAAATTCTTCGAACAAAACATTCATTAATTGGGGATCGGACAATAACCAAATTCTTCGAACAAGATATTCATTAATTGGGTATCGGACAATAACCAAATTCTTCGAACAAGACATTCATTAATTGGGGATCGGACAATAAGCAAATTCTTTTAACAAGACATTCATTAATTGGGTATCGGACAATAACCAAATTCTTCGAACAAGACATTCATTAATTGGGGATCGGACAATAAGCAAATTCTTTTAACAAGACATTCATTAATTGGGTATCGGACAATAACCAAATTCTTCGAACAAGACATTCATTAATTGTGGATCGGACAATAACCAAAGTATTCGAACTAGACATTCCTTAATCGGTTATCTGGCAATAAACAAATTCTTTGAACTAGACATTCATTAATTGGGTATCAAAGAATAAGCAAATTCTTCGAACTAGACAATTATTAATTGGGGATCGGACAATAAGCAAATTCTTCGAACAAGACATTCGTTAATTTGGGATCGGACAATACCCAAATGATTCGAACTAGACATTCATTAATTGGGGATCGGACAATAACCAAATTCTTCGAACTAGACATTCATTAATTGGGGATCGGACAATAACCAAATTCTTCGAACAAGACATTCATTAATTGGGGATCGAACAATAACCAAATTCTTAGAACAAGACATTCATTAATTGGGGATCGGACAATAAGCAAATTCTTTAAACAAGACATTTATTAATTTGTAATCGGACAATAACCAAATTCTTCGAACAAGACATTCATTAATTGTGGATTGGACAATAACCAAATTCTTCGAACTAGACATTCATTAATTGGGGATCGGATAATAACCAAATTCTTCGAAGTAGACATTCATTAATTGGGGATCGGACAATAACAAAATTCTTCGAACTAGACATTCATTAATTGGGGATCAAACAATAACCAAATTCTTCGAACAAGATATTCATTAATTGGGGATCGGACAATAACCAAATTCTTCGAACAAGACGTTCATTAATTGGGGATCGAACAATAACAAAATTCTTCGAACTAGACATTCATTAATTGGGGATCGGACAATAAGCAAATTCTTTTAACAAGACATTCATTAATTTGTAATCGGACAATAACCAAATTATTCGAACTAGACATTCCTTAATCGGTTATCTGACAATAAACAAATTCTTTGAACTAGACATTCCTTAATTGGGTATCAGAGAATAAGAAAATTCTTCGAATTAGACCATTATTAATTGGGGATCGGACAATAAGCAAATTCTTCGAACAAGACATTCGTTAATTTGGTATCGGACAATACCCAAATTATTCGAACTAGACATTCATTAATTGGGGATCGGACAATAACTAAATCCTTCGAACAAGACATTTATTAATTGGGGATCGGACAATAAGCAAATTATTTTAACAAGACATTCATTAATTTGTAATCGGACAATAACCAAATTCTTTGAACAAGACATTCATTAATTGTGGATCGGATAATAACCAAATTCTTCGAAGTAGACATTCATTAATTGGGGATCGAACAATAACCAAATTTTTCGAACTAGACATTCCTTAATCGATGATCGGACATTAACCAAATTCTTTTAACAAAACATTCATTAATTGGTGATCGGACAATAAGCATATTCTTTAAACAAGACATTCATTAATTGGGGATCGGACAATAACCAAATTCTTCGAACTACACATTCATTAATTGGGGATCAGACAATAACCAAATTCTTCGAACTAGACATTCATTAATTGGGGATCGGACAATAACCAAATTCTTCGAACTAGACATTCATTAATTGGGGATTGGAGAATAACCACATTCTTCGAACAAGACATTTATTAATTGGGGATCGGACAATAACCAAATTCTTCTAACTAGACATTCCTTAATCGGTTATCGGACAATAACCAAATTCTTTGAACTAGACATTCATTCATTGGGGATTGGACAAAACCAAATTCTTTGAACTAGACAGTCATTAATTGGGGATCGGACAATAACCAAATTCTTCGAACTAGACATTCATTAATTGGGGATCGGACAATAACCAAATTCTTCGAACTAGACATTCATTAATTGCGGATCAGACAATAACCAAATTCTTCGAACAAGACATTCATTAATTGGTGATCGGAAAAAAAGCATATTCTTCGAACTAGACATTTCTTAATCGGTTATCTGACAATAAACAAATTCTTTGAACGAGACATTCATTAATTGGGTATCAGAGAATAAGCAAATTCTTCGAATTAGACAATTATTAATTGGGGATCGGATAATAAGCAAATTCTTCGAACAAGACATTCGTTAATTTGGGATCGGACAATACCCAAATTATTCGAACTAGACATTCATTAATTGGGGATCGGACAATAACTAAATCCTTCGAACAAGACATTTATTAATTGGGGATCGGACAAGATTAATTGGGGATTGGAGAATAACCAAATTCTTCGAACAAGACTTTTATTAATTGGGGATCGGACAATAACCAAATTCTTCTAACTAGACATTCCTTAATCGGTTATCGGACAATAACCAAATTCTTTGAACTAGACATTCATTCATTGGGGATTGGACAAAACCAAATTCTTTGAACTAGACAGTCATTAATTGGGGATCGGACAATAACCAAATTCTTCGAACTAGACATTCATTAATTGGGGATCGGAAAATAGCCAAATTCTTCGAACTAGACATTTCTTAATCGGTTATCTGACAATAAACAAATTCTTTGAACGAGACATTCATTAATTGGGTATCAGAGAATAAGCAAATTCTTCGAATTAGACAACTATTAATTGGGGATCGGACCATAAGCAAATTCTTCGAACAAGACATTCGTTAATTTGGGATCGGACAATACCCAAATTATTCGAACTAGACATTCATTAATTGGGGATCGGACAATAACTAAATCCTTCGAACAAGACATTTATTAATTGGGGATCGGACAATAAGCAAATTCTTTTAACAAGACATTCATTAATTTGTAATCGGACAATAACCAAATTCTTTGAACAAGATATTCATTAATTGGGGATCGGACAATAACCAAATTCTTCGAACAAGACGTTCATTAATTGGGGATCGGACAATAGCCAAATTCTTCGAACTAAACATTCATTAATTAGGGATCGGACAATAACCAAATTCTTCAAACAAGACATTCATTAATTGGTGATCGGATAATAACCAAATTCTTCGAACATGACGTTCATTCATTGGGGATCGGACAATAACCAAATTCTTCGAAGTAGACATTCATTAATTAGGGATTGGACAATAACCAAATTCTTCAAACAAGACATTCATTAATGGGGATCGGATAATAACCAAATTCTTCGAACAAGACATTCATTAATTGTGGATCGGACAATAACCAAATTATTCGAACTAGACATTCCTTAATCGGTTATCTGACAATAAACAAATTCTTTGAACTAGACATTCCTTAATTGGGTATCAGAGAATAAGCAAATTCTTCGAACTAGACAATTATTAATTGGGGATCGGACAATAAGCAAATTCTTCGAACAAGACATTCGTTAATTTGGGATCGGACAATACCCAAATGATTCGAACTAGACATTCATTAATTGGGGATCGGACAATAACCAAATTCTTCGAACTAGACATTCATTAATTGGGGATCGGACAATAACCAAATTCTTCGAACAAGACATTCATTAATTGGGGATCGAACAATGACCAAATTCTTAGAACAAGACATTCATTAATTGGGGATCGGACAATAAGCAAATTCTTTAAACAAGACATTTATTAATTTGTAATCGGACAATAACCAAATTCTTCGAACAAGACATTCATTAATTGTGGATTGGACAATAACCAAATTCTTCGAACTAGACATTCATTAATTGGGGATCGGATAATAACCAAATTCTTCGAACTAGACATTCATTAATTGGGGATCGAACAATAACCAAATTCTTCGAACAAGATATTCATTAATTGGGGATCGGACAATAACCAAATTCTTCGAACAAGACATTCATTAATTTGTAATCGGACAATAACCAAATTATTCGAACTAGACATTCCTTAATCGGTTATCTGACAATAAACAAATTCTTTGAACTAGACATTCATTAATTGGGTATCAGAGAATAAGCAAATTCTTCGAACAAGACATTCGTTAATTTGGTATCGGACAATACCCAAATTATTCGAACTAGACATTCATTAATTGGGGATCGGACAATAACTAAATCCTTCGAACAAGACATTTATTAATTGGGGATCGGACAATAAGCAAATTCTTTTAACAAGACATTCATTAATTTGTAATCGGACAATAACCAAATTCTTTGAACAAGACATTTATTAATTGTGGATCGGATAATGACCAAATTCTTCGAAGTAGACATTCATTAATTGGGGATCGAACAATAACCAAATTTTTCGAACTAGACATTCCTTAATCGATGATCGGACATTAACCAAATTCTTTTAACAAAACATTCATTAATTGGTGATCGGACAATAAGCATATTCTTTAAACAAGACATTCATTAATTGGGGATCGGACAATAACTAAATTCTTCGAACTACACATTCATTAATTGGGGATCAGACAATAACCAAAATCTTCGAACTAGACATTCATTAATTGGGGATCAGACAATAACCAAATTCTTCGAACTAGACATTCATTAATTGGGGATTGGAGAATAACCAAATTCTTCGAACAAGACATTTATTAATTGGGGATCGGACAATAACCAAATTCTTCTAACTAGACATTCCTTAATCGGTTATCGGACAATAACCAAATTCTTTGAACTAGACATTCATTCATTGGGGATTGGACAAAACCAAATTCTTTGAACTAGACAGTCATTAATTGGGGATCGGACAATAACCAAATTCTTCGAACTAGACATTCATTAATTGGGGATCGGACAATAACCAAATTCTTCGAACTAGACAGTCATTAATTGGGGATCGGACAATAACCAAATTCTTCGAACTAGACATTCATTAATTGGGGATCGGAAAATAGCCAAATTCTTCGAACTAGACATTTCTTAATCGGTTATCTGACAATAAACAAATTCTTTGAACGAGACATTCATTAATTGGGTATCAGAGAATAAGCAAATTCTTCGAATTAGACAACTATTAATTGGGGATCGGACCATAAGCAAATTCTTCGAACAAGACATTCGTTAATTTGGGATCGGACAATACCCAAATTATTCGAACTAGACATTCATTAATTGGGGATCGGACAATAACTAAATCCTTCGAACAAGACATTTATTAATTGGGGATCGGACAATAAGCAAATTCTTTTAACAAGACATTCATTAATTTGTAATCGGACAATAACCAAATTCTTTGAACAAGATATTCATTAATTGGGGATCGGACAATAACCAAATTCTTCGAACAAGACGTTCATTAATTGGGGATCGGACAATAGCCAAATTCTTCGAACTAAACATTCATTAATTAGGGATCGGACAATAACCAAATTCTTCAAACAAGACATTCATTAATTGGTGATCGGATAATAACCAAATTCTTCGAACATGACGTTCATTCATTGGGGATCGGACAATAACCAAATTCTTCGAAGTAGACATTCATTAATTAGGGATTGGACAATAACCAAATTCTTCAAACAAGACATTCATTAATGGGGATCGGATAATAACCAAATTCTTCGAACAAGACATTCATTAATTGTGGATCGGACAATAACCAAATTATTCGAACTAGACATTCCTTAATCGGTTATCTGACAATAAACAAATTCTTTGAACTAGACATTCCTTAATTGGGTATCAGAGAATAAGCAAATTCTTCGAACTAGACAATTATTAATTGGGGATCGGACAATAAGCAAATTCTTCGAACAAGACATTCGTTAATTTGGGATCGGACAATACCCAAATGATTCGAACTAGACATTCATTAATTGGGGATCGGACAATAACCAAATTCTTCGAACTAGACATTCATTAATTGGGGATCGGACAATAACCAAATTCTTCGAACAAGACATTCATTAATTGGGGATCGAACAATAACCAAATTCTTAGAACAAGACATTCATTAATTGGGGATCGGACAATAAGCAAATTCTTTAAACAAGACATTTATTAATTTGTAATCGGACAATAACCAAATTCTTCGAACAAGACATTCATTAATTTGTAATCGGACAATAACCAAATTATTCGAACTAGACATTCCTTAATCGGTTATCTGACAATAAACAAATTCTTTGAACTAGACATTCATTAATTGGGTATCAGAGAATAAGCAAATTCTTCGAATTAGACCATTATTAATTGGGGATCGGACAATAAGCAAATTCTTCGAACAAGACATTCGTTAATTTGGTATCGGACAATACCCAAATTATTCGAACTAGACATTCATTAATTGGGGATCGGACAATAACTAAATCCTTCGAACAAGACATTTATTAATTGGGGATCGGACAATAAGCAAATTCTTTTAACAAGACATTCATTAATTTGTAATCGGACAATAACCAAATTCTTTGAACAAGACATTCATTAATTGTGGATCGGATAATGACCAAATTCTTCGAAGTAGACATTCATTAATTGGGGATCGAACAATAACCAAATTTTTCGAACTAGACATTCCTTAATCGATGATCGGACATTAACCAAATTCTTTTAACAAAACATTCATTAATTGGTGATCGGACAATAAGCATATTCTTTAAACAAGACATTCATTAATTGGGGATCGGACAATAACTAAATTCTTCGAACTACACATTCATTAATTGGGGATCAGACAATAACCAAAATCTTCGAACTAGACATTCATTAATTGGGGATCAGACAATAACCAAATTCTTCGAACTAGACATTCATTAATTGGGGATTGGAGAATAACCAAATTCTTCGAACAAGACATTTATTAATTGGGGATCGGACAATAACCAAATTCTTCTAACTAGACATTCCTTAATCGGTTATCGGACAATAACCAAATTCTTTGAACTAGACATTCATTCATTGGGGATTGGACAAAACCAAATTCTTTGAACTACACAGTCATTAATTGGGGATCGGACAATAACCAAATTCTTCGAACTAGACATTCATTAATTGGGGATCGGACAATAACCAAATTCTTCGAACTAGACATTCATTAATTGCGGATCAGACAATAACCAAATTCTTCGAACAAGACATTCATTAATTGGTGATCGGAAAAAAAGCATATTCTTTTAACAAGACATTCATTAATTGGTGATCAGACAAAAACAAAATTCTTTGAACAAGACATTCATTAATTGGGGATCAGACAATAACCAAATTCTTCAAACAAGACATTCATTAATTGGGGATCGGAAAATAGCCAAATTCTTCGAACTAGACATTTCTTAATCGGTTATCTGACAATAAACAAATTCTTTGAACGAGACATTCATTAATTGGGTATCAGAGAATAAGCAAATTCTTCGAATTAGACAACTATTAATTGGGGATCGGACCATAAGCAAATTCTTCGAACAAGACATTCGTTAATTTGGGATCGCACAATACCCAAATTATTCGAACTAGACATTCATTAATTGGGGATCGGACAATAACAAAATCCTTCGAACAAGACATTTATTAATTGGGGATCGGACAATAAGCAAATTCTTTTAACAAGACATTCATTAATTTGTAATCGGACAATAACCAAATTCTTTGAACAAGACATTCATTAATTGTGGATCGGACAATAACCAAATTCTTCGAACTACACATTCATTAATTGGTGATCGGACAATAACCAAATTCTTCGAACTAGACATTCATTAAATGGTGATCGGACAATAACCAAATTCTTCGAACTAGACATTCATTAATTGGGGATCGGACAATAATCAAATTCTTCGAACAAGACATTCATTAATTGGTGATCGGAAAAAAAGCATATTCTTTTAACAAGACATTCATTAATTGATCAGACAATAATCAAATTCTTCAAAAAAGACATTCATTAATTGGGGTTCATACAATAACCAAATTCTTCGAACAAGACGTTCATTAATTGGGGATCGGACAATAGCCAAATTCTTCGAACTAAACATTCATTAATTAGGGATCGGACAATAACCAAATTCTTCAAACAAGACATTCATTAATTGGTGATCGGATAATAACCAAATTCTTCGAACATGACGTTCATTCATTGGGGATCGGACAATAACCAAAATCTTCGAATTAGACATTCATTAATTGGAGATCGGACAATAACCAAATTGTTCGAACAAAACATTCAATAATTGGGGATTGAACAACCACTAAATTCTTCAAACTAGTCATTCATTAATTGGGGATCGGACAATAACCAAATTCTTCGAACAAGACATTTATTAATTGGGGATCAGACAATAACCAAATTTTTCGAACTAGACATTCATTAATTGGTGATCAGACAATAACCAAATTCTTTTAACAAGACATTCATTAATTGGGGATCGAACATAAGCAATTTCTTCGAACTAGACATTCATTAATTGGGGATCGGACAATAACCAAATTCTTTTAACAAGACATTCATTAATTGGGGATCGAACAATAACCAAATTCTTCGAACGAGACATTCATTAATTGGGGATCGGACTATAACCAAATTCTTCTAACTAGACATTCATTATTTGGGGATTGGAGAATAACCAAATTCTTCCAACAAGACATTCATTAATTGGGGATCAGACAATAACTAAATTCTTTGAACTAGACATTCATTAATTGGGGATCGGACAATAACCAAATTCTTTTAAAAAGTCATTCATTAATTTGGGATCGAACATAAGCAATTTCTTCGAACTAGACATTCATTAATTGGGGATCGGACAATAACCAAATTCTTTTAACAAGACATTCATTAATTGGGGATCAGACAATAACCAAATTCTTTGAACTAAACATTCATTAATTGGGGATTGGAGAATAACCAAATTCTTCGAACAAGACATTTATTAATTGGGGATCGGACAATAACCGAATTCTTCTAACTAGACATTCCTTAATCGGTTATCGGACAATAACCAAATTCTTTGAACTAGACATTCATTCATTGGGGATTGGACAAAACCAAATTCTTCGAACTAGACATTCATTAATTGGGGATCGGACAATAATCAAATTCTTCGAACAAGACATTCAGTAAATGGGGATCGGACAATAACCAAATTCTTCGATCTAAACATTCATTAATTGATCGGACAAAAACCAACGTCTTCGAACTAAACTTTCATTAATTAGGGATCGGACAATAACCAAATTCTTCAAACAAGACATTCATTAATTGGGGATCGGATAATAACCAAATTCTTCGAACTAAACATTCATTAATTAGGGATTGGACAATAACCAAATTCTTCGAACTAAACTTTCATTAATTAGGGATCGGACAATAACCAAATTCTTCAAACAAGATATTCATTAATTGGGGATCGTATAATAACCAAATTCTTCGAACTAAACGTTTATTAATTAGGGATCGGACAATAACCAAATTCTTTGAAGTAGACTTTCATTAATTGGGGATCGGACAATAACCAAATTCTTCGAACTAGACATGCATTAATTGGGGATCGGACAATAACCAAATTCTTTCAACAAGACATTCATTAATTGGGGATCGGACAATAACCAATTTCTTCGAAGTGGACATTCATTAATTGGGGATCGGACAATAACCAAATTCTTCCATCAAGACATTCATTAATTGGGGATTGGACTATAACCAAATTCTTCGAACTAGACATTCATTAATTGGGGATTGTTCAATAACTAAATTCTTCAAACTAGACATTTCTTAATCGGTTATCTGACAATAAACAAATTCTTTAAACTATACATTCATTAATTGGGTATCAGAGAATAAGCAAATTCTTCGAACTAGACATTCATTAATTGGGGATCGTCAATCACCAAATTCTTCGAACTAGATATTCATTAATTGGTGATCGGACAATAACCAAATTCTTCAAACTAGACATTAATTAATTGGTCATCGGACAATAACCAAATTCTTCGAACAAGACATTCATTATCGGTGATCGGAAAATAACCAAATTCTTTGAAGTAAATATTCATTAATTGGGGATCAGACAATAAGCAAATTCTTCGAACAAGACATTCAGTAATTGGGGATTGGACAATAACCAAATTCTTCGAACTAAACATTCATTAATTGATCGGACAATAACCAAATTCTTCAAACAAGACATTCATTGATTGTGGATCGGATAATAACCAAATTCTTCGAACAAGACGTTCATCAATTGGGGATCGGACAATAACCAAATTCTTCGACGTAGACATTCAGTAATTGGGGGTCGGACAATAACCAAATTCTTCAAACAAGACATTCATTGATTGTGGATCGGATAATAACCAAATTCTTCGAACAAGACGTTCATCAATTGGGGATCGGACAATAACCAAATTCTTCGACGTAGACATTCAGTAATTGGGGGTCGGACAATAACCAAATTCTTCGAACTAAACATTCATTATTTGATCGGACAATAACCAAATTCTTCGAACTAAACATTCATTAATTAGGGATCGGACAAGAACCAAATTTTTCCAACAAGACATTTATTAATTGGGGATCGGACTATAACCAAATTCTTCGAACTAGACATTCATTAATTGGGGATCGGACGATTACCAAATTCTTCGAACTAGACATTCATTAATTTGGGATCGAACAATGACCAAATCTTCAAAGAAGATATTCATCAATTGGCTATCGGACAATAAACATATTCTTTGAACTAGACATTCATTTATTGGGGATTGGACATAACCAAATTCTTCGAACTAGACATTCATTAATTGGGGATCGGACAACAACCAAATTCTTCGAACAAGACATTCATTAATTGATCGGACAATAACCAAATTCTTCGAACTAGACATTCATTAATTGGGGATAGGACAATAACCAAATTTTTCCATCAAGACATTTATTAATTGGGGATCGGACTATAACCAAACTCTTCGAACTAGACATTCATTAATTGGGGATTGGTCAATAACTAAATTCTTCGAACTAGACATTTCTTAATCGGTTATCTGACAATAAACAAATTCTTTAAACAAGACATTCATTAATTGGGGATCGGATAAAAAACAAATTCTTCGAACTAGACATTCATTAATTGGGGATCGGACAATCACCAGATTCTTCGAACTAGACATTCATTAATTGGTGATCGGACAATAACAAAATTCTTCAAACAAGACATTCATTAATTGGTCATCGGACAATAACCAAATTCTTCGAACAAGACATTCATTTATTGGGGATCGAACAATGAGCAAATTCTTCGAACTAAACATTCATTAATTAGTGATGGGACAATAACCAAATTCTTCGAACTAGACATTCATTAATTGGCGATCGGACAATAACCAAATTCTTCGAACTAGACATTCATTAATTGGGGATAGGACAATAACGAAATTCTTCGAACTAGACATTCGTTAATTGGTCATGGGACAATAACAAAATTCTACGAACTAGACATTCATTAATTGGGGATCGGACAATAACCAAATTCTTCGAACAAGACATTTATTAATTGGGGATCGGACAATAACCAAATTCTTCGAACTAGACATTCGTTAATTGGGGATCAGACAATAACCAAATTCTTCGAACTAGACATTCATTAATTGGGGATTGAACAATAACCAAATCTTCAAAGAAGACATTCATTAATTGGTGATCGGACAATAAGCAAATTCTTCGAACTAGACATTCATTAATTGGTGATCGGATAATGACCAAATTCTTCGAACTAGGCATTCATTAATTGGGGATCGGACCATAAGCAATTTCTTCGAACTAGACATTCATTAATTGGGGACTGGACAATAACCAAATTCTTCGAACAAGACATTCATTAATTGGGGATCGGAAATAACCAATTTTTTCGAACTAGACATTCATTAATTGCGGATCGGACAATAACCAAATTTTTCGAACAAGACATTCATTAATTGGTGATTGGATAATAAGCAAATTGTTCGAACAAGACATTCATTAATTGGTGATCGGATAATAACCAAATTCTTCGAAATAGACATTCATTAATTGGTGATTGGACAATATTGAATTTCTTCGAACTAGACATTAATTAATTGGTGATCGGACAATAACCAAATTCTTTTAACAAGGTATGCATTAATTGGGGATCGGACAATAACCATATTTTTTGAACTAGACATTCATTAATTGGGGATCGGACAATAACCAAATTCTTTTAACAAGACATTCATTAATTGAGGATCTGACAATAAGCAATTTCTTCGAACTAGACATTTATTAATTGGGGATCGGACATTAAACAAATTCTTCGAAGTAGACATTCATTAATTGGGGATCGGACAATAACCAAATTCTTCGAAGTAGATATTCATTAATTGGGGATCGGACAATAACCAAATTCTTTAACAAGACATTCATTAATTGGGGATCGGACAATAACCAAATTCTTTGAACTAGACATCCATTAATTGGGGATCGGACAATAACCAAATTCTTCGAACTAGACATTCATTAATTGGGGATCGGACAATAAGCAAATTCTTCGAACTAGACATTCCTTAATCGTTTATAGGACAATAACCAAATTCTTCGAACAAGACATTCATTAATTGGGGATCGGACAATAACCAAATTCTTTGAACTAGACATTCATTAATTGGGGATTGGACAATAACCAAATTCTTCGAAAAAACATTCATTAATTGGGGATCGGACAATAACCAAATTCTTCTAACTAGACATTTCTTAATCGGTTATCGGACAATAACCAAATTCTTTGAACTAGACATTTATTCATTGGGGATCGGAGAATAACCAAATTCTTTGAACTAGACATTCATTAATTGGGGATCGAACAATGAGCAAATTCTTCGAACTAGATATTCATTTTTTGGGGATAGGACAATAACGAAATTCTTCGAGCTAGACATTCGTTAATTGGGGATCAGACAATAACCAAATTCTTCGAACTAGACATTCGTTAATTGGGGATCGAACAATAACCAAATCCTCAAAGAAGACATTCATTAATTGGTGATCGGACAATAAGCAATTTCTTCGAACTAGACATTCATCAATTGGTGATCGGACAATAAGCAAATTCTTCGAACTAGGCATTCATTAATTGGGGATCGGACAATAAGCAAATTCTTCGAACTAGACATTCATTAATTGGGGACTGGACAATAACCAAATTGTTCGAACAAGTCATTCATTAATTGGGGATCGGACAATAACCAAATTTTTGGAACAAGACATTCATTGATTGGGGATTGGACAATAAGCAAATTGTTCGAACGAGACATTCATTAATTGGTGATTGGATAATAACCAAATTCTTCGAACTAGACTTTCATTAATTGATGATTGGACAATAACGAAATTCTTCGAACTAGACATTCATTAATTGGTGATCGGACAATAACCAAATTCTTTTAACAAGACGTTCATTAATTGAGGATCGGACAATAAGCAATTTCTTCGAACTAGACATTTATTAATTGGTGATCGGACAATAACCAAATCGTTCGAACTAGACATTCATTAATTGGGGATCGGACAATAACCAAATTCTTCGAAGCAGATATTCATTAATTGGAGTTTGGACAATAACTAAATTCTTTTAACAAGACATTCATTAATTGGGGATCGGACAATAACCAAATTCTTCGAACTAGACATCCATTAATTGGGGATCGGACAATAACCAAATTCTTTGAACTAGACATTCATTAATTGGGGATCGGACAATAACCAAATTCCTCGAACTAGACATTCCTTAATCGGTTATCGGACAATAACCAAATTCTTCGAACAAGACATTCATTAATTGGGGATCGGACAATAACCAAATTCTTCGAACTAGACATTCATTAATTGGGGATTGGACAATAACCAAATTATTCCAAAAAACATTCTTTAATTGGGGATCGGACAATAACCAAATTCTTCTAACTAGACATTCCTTAATCGGTTATCGGACAATAACCAAATTCTTTGAACTAGACATTCATTAATTGGGGATCGAACAATGAGTAAATTCTTCGAACTAGATATTCATTATTTGGGGATAGGACAATAACGAAATTCTTCGAACTAGACATTCGTTAATTGGGGATCAGACAATAACCAAATTCTTCGAACTAGACATTCGTTTAATTGGGGATCGAACAATAACCAAATATTCAAAGAAGACATTCATTAATTGGTGATCGGACAATAACCAAATTGTTCGAACAAGACATTCATTAATTGGGGATCGGACAATAACCAAATTCTTCGAACTAGACATTCATTAATTGCGGATCGGACAATAACCAAATTTTTGGAACAAGACATTCATTAATTGGGGATTGGACAATAAGCAATTTGTTCGAACAAGACATTCATTAATTGGTGATCGGATAATAACCAAATTCTTCGAACTAGACATTCATTAATGGGTGATCGGACAATAACGAAATTCTTCGAACTAGACATTCAATAATTGGTTATTGGACAATAACCAAATTCTTTTAACAAGGCATGAATTAAATGGGGATCGGACAATAACCATATTTTTTGAACTAGACATTCATTAATTGGGGATCGGACAATAACCAAATTCTTTTAATAAGACATTCATTAATTGAGGATCGGACAATAAGCAATTTCTTCGAACTAGACATTTATTAATTGGGGATCGGACAATAACCAAATTCTTCTAACTAGACATTCCTTAATCGGTTATCGGACAATAACCAAATTCTTTGAACTAGACATTCATTCATTGGGGATCGGACAAAACCAAATTCTTTGAACTAGACATTCATTAATTGGGGATCGGACAATAAACAAATTCTTCTAACTAGACATTCCTTAATCGGTTATCGGACAATAACCAAATTCTTTCAACTAGACATTCATTAATCGGGGATAGGACAATAACCAAATTCTTCGAATTAGACATTCATTAATTGGGGATTGGACAATAACCAAATTCTTCGAACTAGACATTCCTTAATTGGTGATCGGAGAATAACCTAATTCTTCGAACAAGACATTCATTAATTGGGGGAAAAAATTATGGATTAATTTAAGGATTTTGCGATCGATTAGCTCAATTCTTTAAAAAGTTATATTTACCAGTACGAACGTTCTTTGAAAATCTCTACCCTTTAAAAATATCACTTGGATAATCAACGATATGTTTAAATTTTGAACACTTTTTGTTTTCACAAGTGATAATGGGGTGTAGATTATATGCAACACGATTCTCTTTTGACATTGCGACTCGATGAACATTTACAAGTAGGTAGTCTCCAAAGTTAATTTCTTTATTTAAGTAACCACTACTACAAGATCACTTTCATATCAATACCTTTTGGGCTACAGATCTTTACTTTCAACAATTGGATAATATAACATTTTTCAGCTTGTAGCGTAAATTTCAAATACATACACAAAATTTGCACTCACATTTTAAAACCAATCAACAAATATTAGAACATTCTAGAGAAAAAAGGATCCAAACCACAATTCCCAAAATTCGCGCCCATAGATTTTTAAACCAATCAACAAACATCAGAACATTCTAGAAAAAAAGGATCCAAACCACATACACAAAATTCGTGCCCATAGATTTTTAAACCAATCAACAAACATCAGAACATTCTAGAAAAAAAGGATCCAAACCACAATACACAAAATTTGCACCCATAGATTTTTAAACCAATCAACAAACATCAGAACATTCTAGAAAAAAAGGATCCAAACCACATACACAAAATTCGTGCCCATAGATTTTTAAACCAATCAACAAACATTAGAACATTCTAGAAAAAAAGGATCCAAACCACAATACACAAAATTTGCACCCATAGATTTTTAAACCAATCAACAAACATCAGAACATTCTAGAAAAAAAGGATCCAAACCACAATACACAAAATTTGCACCCATAGATTTTTAAACCAATCAACAAACATCAGAACATTCTAGAAAAAAAGGATCCAAACCACATACACAAAATTCGTGCCCATAGATTTTTAAACCAATCAACAAACATTAGAACATTCTAGAAAAAAAGGATCCAAACCACAATTCCCAAAATTCGCGCCCATAGATTTTTAAACCAATCAACAAACATCAGAACATTCTAGAAAAAAAGGATCCAAACCACAATACACAAAATTTGCACCCATAGATTTTTAAACCAATCAACAAACATCAGAACATTCTAGAAAAAAAAGGATCCAAACCACATACACAAAATTCGTGCCCATAGATTTTTAAACCAATCAACAAACATTAGAACATTCTAGAAAAAAAGGATCCAAACCACAATTCCCAAAATTCGCGCCCATAGATTTTTAAACCAATCAACAAACATCAGAACATTCTAGAAAAAAAGGATCCAAACCACAATACACAAAATTTGCACCCAGAGATTTTTAAACCAATCAACAAACATCAGAACATTCTAGAAAAAAAGGATCCAAACCACAATACACAAAATTTGCACCCATAGATTTTTAAACCAATCAACAAACATCAGAACATTCTAGAAAAAAAGGATCCAAACCACAATACACAAAATTCGTGCCCATAGATTTTTAAACCAATCAACAAACATTAGAACATTCTAGAAAAAAAGGATCCAAACCACAATTCCAAAAATTCGAACCCATAGATTTTTAAACCAATCAACAAACATCAGAACATTCTAGAAAAAAAGGATCCAAACCACAATACACAAAATTTGCACCCATAGATTTTTAAACCAATCAACAAACATCAGAACATTCTAGAAAAAAAGGATCCAAACCACAATACACAAAATTCGTGCCCATAGATTTTTAAACCAATCAACAAACATCAGAACATTCTAGAAAAAAAGGATCCAAACCACAATACACAAAATTTGCACCCATAGATTTTTAAACCAATCAACAAACATCAGAACATTCTAGAAAAAAAAGGATCCAAACCACAATACACAAAATTCGTGCCCATAGATTTTTAAACCAATCAACAAACATTAGAACATTCTAGGAAAAAAGGATCCAAACCACAATTCCCAAAATTCGCGCCCATAGATTTTTAAACCAATCAACAAACATCAGAACATTCTAGAAAAAAAGGATCCAAACCACAATACACAAAATTCGCACCCATAGATTTCTTAAACCAATCAACAAACATCAGAACATTCTAGAAAAAAAGGATCCAAACCACAATACACAAAATTTGCACCCATAGATTTTTAAACCAATCAACAAACATTAGAACATTCTAGAAAAAAAGGATCCAAACCACAATACACAAAATTTGCACCCATAGATTTTTAAACCAATCAACAAACATCAGAACATTCTAGAAAAAAAGGATCCAAACCACATACACAAAATTCGTGCCCATAGATTTTTAAACCAATCAACAAACATTAGAACATTCTAGAAAAAAAGGATCCAAACCACAATTCCCAAAATTCGCGCCCATAGATTTTTAAACCAATCAACAAACATCAGAACATTCTAGAAAAAAAGGATCCAAACCACAATACACAAAATTTGCACCCATAGATTTTTAAACCAATCAACAAACATCAGAACATTCTAGAAAAAAAAGGATCCAAACCACATACACAAAATTCGTGCCCATAGATTTTTAAACCAATCAACAAACATTAGAACATTCTAGAAAAAAAGGATCCAAACCACAATTCCCAAAATTCGCGCCCATAGATTTTTAAACCAATCAACAAACATCAGAACATTCTAGAAAAAAAGGATCCAAACCACAATACACAAAATTTGCACCCAGAGATTTTTAAACCAATCAACAAACATCAGAACATTCTAGAAAAAAAGGATCCAAACCACAATACACAAAATTTGCACCCATAGATTTTTAAACCAATCAACAAACATCAGAACATTATAAAAAAAAAGGATCCAAACCACAATACACAAAATTCGTGCCCATAGATTTTTAAACCAATCAACAAACATTAGAACATTCTAGAAAAAAAGGATCCAAACCACAATTCCAAAAATTCGCGCCCATAGATTTTTAAACCAATCAACAAACATCAGAACATTCTAGAAAAAAAGGATCCAAACCACAATACACAAAATTTGCACCCATAGATTTTTAAACCAATCAACAAACATCAGAACATTCTAGAAAAAAAGGATCCAAACCACAATACACAAAATTCGTGCCCATAGATTTTTAAACCAATCAACAAACATCAGAACATTCTAGAAAAAAAGGATCCAAACCACAATACACAAAATTTGCACCCATAGATTTTTAAACCAATCAACAAACATCAGAACATTCTAGAAAAAAAAGGATCCAAACCACAATACACAAAATTCGTGCCCATAGATTTTTAAACCAATCAACAAACATTAGAACATTCTAGGAAAAAAGGATCCAAACCACAATTCCCAAAATTCGCGCCCATAGATTTTTAAACCAATCAACAAACATCAGAACATTCTAGAAAAAAAGGATCCAAACCACAATACACAAAATTCGCACCCATAGATTTCTTAAACCAATCAACAAACATCAGAACATTCTAGAAAAAAAGGATCCAAACCACAATACACAAAATTTGCACCCATAGATTTTTAAACCAATCAACAAACATTAGAACATTCTAGAAAAAAAGGATCCAAACCACAATTCCCAAAATTCGCGCCCATAGATTTTTAAACCAATCAACAAACATTAAAACATTCTAGAAAAAAAGGATCCAAACCACAATACACAAAATTTGCACCCATAGATTTTTAAACCAATCAACAAACATTAGAACATTCTAGAAAAAAAGGATCCAAACCACAATTCCCAAAATTCGCGCCCATAGTTTTTTAAACCAATCAACAAACATCAGAACATTCTAGAAAAAAAGGATCCAAACCACAATACACAAAATTTGCACCCATAGATTTTTAAACCAATCAACAAACATTAGAACATTCTAGAAAAAAAGGATCCAAACCACATACACTAAATTCGTGCCCATAGATTTTTAAACCAATCAACAAACATTAGAACATTCTAGAAAAAAAGGATCCAAACCACAATTCCCAAAATTCGCGCCCATAGATTTTTAAACCAATCAACAAACATTAGAACATTCTAGAAAAAAAGGATCCAAACCACAATACACAAAATTCGTGCCCATAGATTTTTAAACCAATCAACAAACATTAGAACATTCTAGAAAAAAAGGATCCAAACCACAATACACAAAATTTGCACCCATAGATTTTTAAACCAATCAACAAACATCAGAACATTCTAGAAAAAAAGGATCCAAACCACAATACACAAAATTCGTTCCCATAGATTTTTAAACCAATCAACAAACATTAGAACATTCTAGAAAAAAAGGATCCAAACCACAATTCCAAAAATTCGCGCCCATAGATTTTTAAACCAATCAACAAACATCAGAACATTCTAGAAGAAAAGGATCCAAACCACAATACACAAAATTTGCACCCATAGATTTTTAAACCAATCAACAAACATCAGAACATTCTAGAAAAAAAGGATCCAAACCACAATACACAAAATTCGTGCCCATAGATTTTTAAACCAATCAACAAACATCAGAACATACTAGAAAAAAAGGATCCAAACCACAATACACAAAATTTGCACCCATAGATTTTTAAACCAATCAACAAACATTAGAACATTCTAGAAAAAAAGGATCCAAACCACATACACAAAATTCGTGCCCATAGATTTTTAAACCAATCAACAAACATCAGAACATTCTAGAAAAAAAGGATCCAAACCACAATACACAAAATTTGCACCCATAGATTTTTAAACCAATCAACAAACATTAGAACATTCTAGAAAAAAAGGATCCAAACCACAATTCCCAAAATTCGCGCCCATAGATTTTTAAACCAATCAACAAACATTAGAACATTCTAGAAAAAAAGGATCCAAACCACAATACACAAAATTCGTGCCCATAGATTTTTAAACCAATCAACAAACATTAGAACATTCTAGAAAAAAAGGATCCAAACCACAATACACAAAATTTGCACCCATAGATTTTTAAACCAATCAACAAACATCAGAACATTCTAGAAAAAAAGTATCCAAACCACATACACAAAATTCGTGCCCATAGATTTTTAAACCAATCAACAAACATTAGAATATTCTAGAAAAAAAGGATCCAAACCACAATTCCAAAAATTCGCGCCCATAGATTTTTAAACCAATCAACAAACATCAGAACATTCTAGAAAAAAAGGATCCAAACCACAATACACAAAATTTGCACCCATAGATTTTTAAACCAATCAACAAACATCAGAACATTCTAGAAAAAAAGGATCCAAACCACAATACACAAAATTCGTGCCCATAGATTTTTAAACCAATCAACAAACATCAGAACATTCTAGAAAAAAAGGATCCAAACCACAATACACAAAATTTGCACCCATAGATTTTTAAACCAATCAACAAACATCAGAACATTCTAGAAAAAAAGGATCCAAACCACAATACACAAAATTCGTGCCCATAGATTTTTAAACCAATCAACAAACATTAGAACATTCTAGAAAAAAAGGATCCAAACCACAATTCCCAAAATTCGCGCCCATAGATTTTTAAACCAATCAACAAACATCAGAACATTCTAGAAAAAAAGGATCCAAACCACAATACACAAAATTCGCACCCATAGATTTCTTAAACCAATCAACAAACATCAGAACATTCTAGAAAAAAAGGATCCAAACCACAATACACAAATTTTGCACCCATAGATTTTTAAACCAATCAACAAACATTAGAACATTCTAGAAAAAAATGATCCAAACCACAATACACAAAATTTGCACCCATAGATTTTTAAACCAATCAACAAACATTAGAACATTCTAGAAAAAAAGGATCCAAACCACAATTCCCAAAATTCGCGCCCATAGATTTTTAAACCAATCAACAAACATCAGAACATTCTAGAAAAAAAGGATCCAAACCACAATACACAAAATTTGCACCCATAGATTTTTAAACCAATCAACAAACATTAGAACATTCTAGAAAAAAAGGATCCAAACCACATACACAAAATTCGTGCCCATAGATTTTTAAACCAATCAACAAACATTAGAACATTCTAGAAAAAAAGGATCCAAACCACAATTCCCAAAATTCGCGCCCATAGATTTTTAAACCAATCAACAAACATTAGAACATTCTAGAAAAAAAGGATCCAAACCACAATACACAAAATTCGTGCCCATAGATTTTTAAACCAATCAACAAACATTAGAACATTCTAGAAAAAAAGGATCCAAACCACAATTCCCAAAATTCGCGCCCATAGATTTTTAAACCAATCAACAAACATTAGAACATTCTAGAAAAAAAAGGATCCAAACCACAATACACAAAATTTGCACCCATAGATTTTTAAACCAATCAACAAACATCAGAACATTCTAGAAAAAAAGGATCCAAACCACAATACACAAAATTCGTGCCCATAGATTTTTAAACCAATCAACAAACATCAGAACATTCTAGAAAAAAAGGATCCAAACCACAATACACAAAATTTGCACCCATAGATTTTTAAACCAATCAACAAACATCAGAACATTCTAGAAAAAAAAGGATCCAAACCACAATACACAAAATTCGTGCCCATAGATTTTTAAACCAATCAACAAACATTAGAACATTCTAGGAAAAAAGGATCCAAACCACAATTCCCAAAATTCGCGCCCATAGATTTTTAAACCAATCAACAAACATCAGAACATTCTAGAAAAAAAGGATCCAAACCACAATACACAAAATTCGCACCCATAGATTTCTTAAACCAATCAACAAACATCAGAACATTCTAGAAAAAAAGGATCCAAACCACAATACACAAAATTTGCACCCATAGATTTTTAAACCAATCAACAAACATTAGAACATTCTAGAAAAAAAGGATCCAAACCACAATTCCCAAAATTCGCGCCCATAGATTTTTAAACCAATCAACAAACATTAGAACATTCTAGAAAAAAAGGATCCAAACCACAATACACAAAATTTGCACCCATAGATTTTTAAACCAATCAACAAACATTAGAACATTCTAGAAAAAAAGGATCCAAACCACAATTCCCAAAATTCGCGCCCATAGATTTTTAAACCAATCAACAAACATCAGAACATTCTAGAAAAAAAGGATCCAAACCACAATACACAAAATTTGCACCCATAGATTTTTAAACCAATCAACAAACATTAGAACATTCTAGAAAAAAAGGATCCAAACCACATACACTAAATTCGTGCCCATAGATTTTTAAACCAATCAACAAACATTAGAACATTCTAGAAAAAAAGGATCCAAACCACAATTCCCAAAATTCGCGCCCATAGATTTTTAAACCAATCAACAAACATTAGAACATTCTAGAAAAAAAGGATCCATACCACAATACACAAAATTCGTGCCCATAGATTTTTAAACCAATCAACAAACATTAGAACATTCTAGAAAAAAAGGATCCAAACCACAATACACAAAATTTGCACCCATAGATTTTTAAACCAATCAACAAACATCAGAACATTCTAGAAAAAAATGATCCAAACCACAATACACAAAATTCGTGCCCATAGATTTTTAAACCAATCAACAAACATTAGAACATTCTAGAAAAAAAGGATCCAAACCACAATTCCAAAAATTCGCGCCCATAGATTTTTAAACCAATCAACAAACATCAGAACATTCTAGAAAAAAAGGATCCAAACCACAATACACAAAATTTGCACCCATAGATTTTTAAACCAATCAACAAACATTAGAACATTCTAGAAAAAAAGGATCCAAACCACAATTCCCAAAATTCGCGCCCATAGATTTTTAAACCAATCAACAAACATCAGAACATTCTAGAAAAAAAGGATCCAAACCACAATACACAAAATTCGCACCCATAGATTTCTTAAACCAATCAACAAACATCAGAACATTCTAGAAAAAAAGGATCCAAACCACAATACACAAAATTTGCACCCATAGATTTTTAAACCAATCAACAAACATCAGAACATTCTAGAAAAAAAGGATCCAAACCACAATACACAAAATTCGTGCCCATAGATTTTTAAACCAATCAACAAACATCAGAACATTCTAGAAAAAAAGGATCCAAACCACAATACACAAAATTTGCACCCATAGATTTTTAAACCAATCAACAAACATTAGAACATTCTAGAAAAAAAGGATCCAAACCACATACACAAAATTCGTGCCCATAGATTTTTAAACCAATCAACAAACATCAGAACATTCTAGAAAAAAAGGATCCAAACCACAATACACAAAATTTGCACCCATAGATTTTTAAACCAATCAACAAACATTAGAACATTCTAGAAAAAAAGGATCCAAACCACATACACAAAATTCGTGCCCATAGATTTTTAAACCAATCAACAAACATTAGAACATTCTAGAAAAAAAGGATCCAAACCACAATTCCCAAAATTCGCGCCCATAGATTTTTAAACCAATCAACAAACATTAGAACATTCTAGAAAAAAAGGATCCAAACCACAATACACAAAATTCGTGCCCATAGATTTTTAAACCAATCAACAAATATTAGAACATTCTAGAAAAAAAGGATCCAAACCACAATACACAAAATTTGCACCCATAAATTTTTAAACCAATCAACAAACATCAGAACATTCTAGAAAAAAAGGATCCAAACCACAATACACAAAATTCGTGCCCATAGATTTTTAAACCAATCAACAAACATTAGAACATTCTAGAAAAAAAGGATACAAACCACAATTCCAAAAATTCGCGCCCATAGATTTTTAAACCAATCAACAAACATCAGAACATTCTAGAAAAAAAGGATCCAAACCACAATACACAAAATTTGCACCCATAGATTTTTAAACCAATCAACAAACATCAGAACATTCTAGAAAAAAAGGATCCAAACCACAATACACAAAATTCGTGCCCATAGATTTTTAAACCAATCAACAAACATCAGAACATTCTAGAAAAAAAGGATCCAAACCACAATACACAAAATTTGCACCCATAGATTTTTAAACCAATCAACAAACATTAGAACATTCTAGAAAAAAAGGATCCAAACCACAATTCCCAAAATTCGCGCCCATAGATTTTTAAACCAATCAACAAACATCAGAACATTCTAGAAAAAAAGGATCCAAACCACAATACACAAAATTCGCACCCATAGATTTCTTAAACCAATCAACAAACATCAGAACATTCTAGAAAAAAAGGATCCAAACCACAATACACAAAATTTGCACCCATAGATTTTTAAACCAATCAACAAACATTAGAACATTCTAGAAAAAAATGATCCAAACCACAATACACAAAATTTGCACCCATAGATTTTTAAACCAATCAACAAACATTAGAACATTCTAGAAAAAAAGGATCCAAACCACAATTCCCAAAATTCGCGCCCATAGATTTTTAAACCAATCAACAAACATCAGAACATTCTAGAAAAAAAGGATCCAAACCACAATACACAAAATTTGCACCCATAGATTTTTAAACCAATCAACAAACATTAGAACATTCTAGAAAAAAAGGATCCAAACCACAATTCCCAAAATTCGCGCCCATAGATTTTTAAACCAATCAACAAACATCAGAACATTCTAGAAAAAAAGGATCCAAACCACAATACACAAAATTTGCACCCATAGATTTTTAAACCAATCAACAAACATTAGAACATTCTAGAAAAAAAGGATCCAAACCACATACACTAAATTCGTGCCCATAGATTTTTAAACCAATCAACAAACATTAGAACATTCTAGAAAAAAAGGATCCAAACCACAATTCCCAAAATTCGCGCCCATAGATTTTTAAACCAATCAACAAACATTAGAACATTCTAGAAAAAAAGGATCCATACCACAATACACAAAATTCGTGCCCATAGATTTTTAAACCAATCAACAAACATTAGAACATTCTAGAAAAAAAGGATCCAAACCACAATACACAAAATTTGCACCCATAGATTTTTAAACCAATCAACAAACATCAGAACATTCTAGAAAAAAAGGATCCAAACCACAATACACAAAATTCGTGCCCATAGATTTTTAAACCAATCAACAAACATTAGAACATTCTAGAAAAAAAGGATCCAAACCACAATTCCAAAAATTCGCGCCCATAGATTTTTAAACCAATCAACAAACATCAGAACATTCTAGAAAAAAAGGATCCAAACCACAATACACAAAATTTGCACCCATAGATTTTTAAACCAATCAACAAACATTAGAACATTCTAGAAAAAAAGGATCCAAACCACAATTCCCAAAATTCGCGCCCATAGATTTTTAAACCAATCAACAAACATCAGAACATTCTAGAAAAAAAGGATCCAAACCACAATACACAAAATTCGCACCCATAGATTTCTTAAACCAATCAACAAACATCAGAACATTCTAGAAAAAAAGGATCCAAACCACAATACACAAAATTTGCACCCATAGATTTTTAAACCAATCAACAAACATCAGAACATTCTAGAAAAAAAGGATCCAAACCACAATACACAAAATTCGTGCCCATAGATTTTTAAACCAATCAACAAACATCAGAACATTCTAGAAAAAAAGGATCCAAACCACAATACACAAAATTTGCACCCATAGATTTTTAAACCAATCAACAAACATTAGAACATTCTAGAAAAAAAGGATCCAAACCACATACACAAAATTCGTGCCCATAGATTTTTAAACCAATCAACAAACATCAGAACATTCTAGAAAAAAAGGATCCAAACCACAATACACAAAATTTGCACCCATAGATTTTTAAACCAATCAACAAACATTAGAACATTCTAGAAAAAAAGGATCCAAACCACATACACAAAATTCGTGCCCATAGATTTTTAAACCAATCAACAAACATTAGAACATTCTAGAAAAAAAGGATCCAAACCACAATTCCCAAAATTCGCGCCCATAGATTTTTAAACCAATCAACAAACATTAGAACATTCTAGAAAAAAAGGATCCAAACCACAATACACAAAATTCGTGCCCATAGATTTTTAAACCAATCAACAAATATTAGAACATTCTAGAAAAAAAGGATCCAAACCACAATACACAAAATTTGCACCCATAAATTTTTAAACCAATCAACAAACATCAGAACATTCTAGAAAAAAAGGATCCAAACCACAATACACAAAATTCGTGCCCATAGATTTTTAAACCAATCAACAAACATTAGAACATTCTAGAAAAAAAGGATACAAACCACAATTCCAAAAATTCGCGCCCATAGATTTTTAAACCAATCAACAAACATCAGAACATTCTAGAAAAAAAGGATCCAAACCACAATACACAAAATTTGCACCCATAGATTTTTAAACCAATCAACAAACATCAGAACATTCTAGAAAAAAAGGATCCAAACCACAATACACAAAATTCGTGCCCATAGATTTTTAAACCAATCAACAAACATCAGAACATTCTAGAAAAAAAGGATCCAAACCACAATACACAAAATTTGCACCCATAGATTTTTAAACCAATCAACAAACATTAGAACATTCTAGAAAAAAAGGATCCAAACCACAATTCCCAAAATTCGCGCCCATAGATTTTTAAACCAATCAACAAACATCAGAACATTCTAGAAAAAAAGGATCCAAACCACAATACACAAAATTCGCACCCATAGATTTCTTAAACCAATCAACAAACATCAGAACATTCTAGAAAAAAAGGATCCAAACCACAATACACAAAATTTGCACCCATAGATTTTTAAACCAATCAACAAACATTAGAACATTCTAGAAAAAAATGATCCAAACCACAATACACAAAATTTGCACCCATAGATTTTTAAACCAATCAACAAACATTAGAACATTCTAGAAAAAAAGGATCCAAACCACAATTCCCAAAATTCGCGCCCATAGATTTTTAAACCAATCAACAAACATCAGAACATTCTAGAAAAAAAGGATCCAAACCACAATACACAAAATTTGCACCCATAGATTTTTAAACCAATCAACAAACATTAGAACATTCTAGAAAAAAAGGATCCAAACCACATACACAAAATTCGTGCCCATAGATTTTTAAACCAATCAACAAACATTAGAACATTCTAGAAAAAAAGGATCCAAACCACAATTCCCAAAATTCGCGCCCATAGATTTTTAAACCAATCAACAAACATTAGAACATTCTAGAAAAAAAGGATCCAAACCACAATACACAAAATTCGTGCCCATAGATTTTTAAACCAATCAACAAACATTAGAACATTCTAGAAAAAAAGGATCCAAACCACAATTCCCAAAATTCGCGCCCATAGATTTTTAAACCAATCAACAAACATTAGAACATTCTAGAAAAAAAAGGATCCAAACCACAATACACAAAATTCGTGCCCATAGATTTTTAAACCAATCAACAAACAGAACATTCTAGAAAAAAAGGATCCAAACCACATACACAAAATTCGTGCCCATAGATTTTTAAACCAATCAACAAACATTAGAACATTCTAGAAAAAAAGGATCCAAACCACAATACACAAAATTCGTGCCCATAGATTTTTAAACCAATCAACAAACATTAGAACATTCTAGAAAAAAAGGATCCAAACCACATACACAAAATTCGTGCCCATAGATTTTTAAACCAATCAACAAACATTAGAACATTCTAGAAAAAAAGGATCCAAACCACATACACAAAATTCGTGCCCATAGATTTTTAAACCAATCAACAAACATTAGAACATTCTAGAAAAAAAGGATCCAAACCACAATACACAAAATTCGCACCCATAGATTTTTACCCAATTAAGTACTTTTCTCAAAAAAAAAAAAAACAAAAAACATTCATACCCGTTTTGAGAAAGCGATTAACCAATTCACCAGAGAGTTCGCTGCAAACGACAACAAAACTACGCCACTGGACTGTTCCCTTACTTCACCAAAACCTGAGATTCGCCACGCTGTCTAGCAAAGACATTCCCACTTCTCTTTACACCAAAGGCGAACGCAACAAAAACAACAACCACATCGTCAAAAGCAACAACAACAACCACCACACAGGCGAAAACATCAACAACAACCACATTGGCGAAAAACAACAACATTTTGAGTTCCTTGGTACAATATTCCAGCTGAATAATAAACCTTTATTTTAAAGTTATTCAGGTAATGTTTTTGTTTTGTTAGGGAAATTACTTGCAAGGAACACGTACTGCCTCCAAACTTTATTTTATACTTTTGACACATCTCGCAATATCCTCGACAAGCTTAAAAGAAGAAAGTTTTTTGTCTCAATTCCTTGGGTATGGTAATAATTCTTTTCACTGTAGGGAAACGATAAATAATTGTCTCCCTTGGAGAATGTGCTTGTCCGTTAGGTGACATCGCGAAAAGTCATCTGACAATACCAGAAGTCCATGCTTGATTTCTTATCTCCTGTTCTTAGAATGGTACAGACGTTGTCTCTTGCCTCGATATTGAAACGTAAAACTGAGATGGCTATGACCAACTGAAATAAGATTTTAATGATTTAATTTATATATAGATATTTTTTGTTTCATAAAAATACGCTAACACCGACAACTTGACATCCGGGACCGCTAGAAGAGAGAACTGTCACGCGTCACATTTCGGACAAGATCAAAGACCACTGACGCCTACCAACCCACACCACACGCAAAGTAAGCCAGTTAAGAACAACTTATACCATCCTGACACTTATCTGATGGAAGAAGAGAACATACATCGTTTCTAATCTACCGAATTCTATTATTTTAAAATATACACTTGTCTATTACAATCATGGCAGACTAGAGATTTTAGCAGTAGCAGAAACGAGGGCGTTAGAAATACGTGGACGAAAGGTATCAGTTGTAATAAGCTTATCACATCTTTGTAACATGTATAAATTGTACAATAATATAATATAATATACGTCGTGCATTCAATAGTTTTACAGACTTTTTTGTACAGGCATTTAAAATTGTCGTAGACTCTTGAAAATTCACTATGTTATTGCTATACATCTTATGAGATGACTGAGCAATTTTTATGATTCAAGGTTCAAATAAACAGCTACAGCAGCAATTGGAATACACCCTACTGAAGCCGGATTGTCACAGCTGGTGAATTTAAAAAATGCAATCTGTGGGGGTCCATAAGAGTACATCACTTAATGCTTAAAATAATTTAACTGTGTTCAAACAATTGATTATTATCAAATATAATTATTAGTATTAGATACCAATATTTCAACCCGTTTTACTGTGTGCTAAGCTAATGAATAATGTTCAGTAGAATTATTTGTGAGAATTATTTTTTTTATTTATTGCGGACTTTTTGTCCTCATCTTGGTAGTTTTGAATAAAAAAATTAATTCTCAGATTAAGAAGCCTCATCTCAAAAGTATTCCCAATAAAGACAATTAGAATTATTTGTGTTTGATAGCAATACTTGAAACCATTTAGTGTTCTGGATATGACATTAAACTGCTTTTGAGGGTGAGGCTCCAGTTTTGGAGTTTGGAGAATGTAGACGACCCCTTCATTACCATTACTACCAGATCCACTTTAATCCAGAGTTGAAGTACCTGTTAGGGTCCTATCTAGGAGTCAAATGGAACTTTTCAAGTTTTTGTTTGGGATTTTAATTATTAATTTGAAACCATACAACTGTGTGCAAGTTGGTTCGTTGGTTGTGTTTTATTTCATATCAACGCATGTAGGTCATTTAATGCCAAATCACACACACACACATGTATATATATATATATGTATATATATAATTTGTAAACCAGCCAAAACTCATTCCTTTGCTCGCTGTTAATTGGTAAAAAGTGTTGCCATCTAATTAGAATAACTCGATTTGATATTAATCATTTGATTGCACACAGTTAAATGGTTTCAAGTAAAGTAAACAGTTCTATTTGATCAGTAGATAGAAGCCTAACAGGTACAATCAATCTGGGTCCGTGGACCTAGGAGTAATAGCAATGAAGAGGTACTTTACTTTCCCTAAAGCTCCATGATTGGAGAAACTCACTGTCAGATGGTTTAGTGGTAGGTTTTTGCCCTCTGCAGAGATGCTACTCAGTATATTCTGCCGATTGGGTTGGTGTGAAAGTTGTATGTGTTGTGGAGGCCAGATAAATATAGCGGTCCCCGCAAACTTTTGAAATATAGGTGATTGACAACGAACTAGGCAAGAATGACAAAACGAGGGTGTTGCTTCGAAAGGCCAAACTTTATTATGGCTAATCGTAAATCGGAATAGCGTATGGTGAACAGTCGCCGCGACCGGATGGTGATCATTGGAGCAGGATCTAGTCGCTGGTGCAGGTTTGGTTAGCTGTTACAAGACTGGTAGTCGTTGAATAGGTGGTCGCTGGGGCAGGACTGGTTTCTGCTGATGCAGGAAGATGGTCGCTGGTTCAGGACTGATATCTGCTGGCGCAGGAAGGTGGTCGCTGGTTCAGGACTGGTAGCTACTGGTAGTTGCTGGTGCAGGAAAGTGGTTGCTGGTGCAGGAAGGTAGACGCTGGAGCAGGGCTGGTAGCTGCTGGTGCAGAACTGGTAGCTGCTGGTGCAGGAAGGTGATCACTGGTGCTGGAAGGTGGTCACCGGTGCAGGACTGGTAGCTGCTGGTGCAGAACTGGTAGATGTTGGTGCATGAAGGTGGTCGCATGAAGGTGGTCGTCGGACTGGTAGCTGATTCTGCATGGAAATGGTCGCCGATGCAAGAAGGTAGCTGCTGGTGCCGTCTCAAAGAGTTTTAGGTTAGACTTTCTGAATTATTCCTGAAAAGCCCTGTTAGATTGTGAGGCTGGTAGTTGTGTCTGCTGTATTGTGCCGTCTCAGGAGGTGTTTGGATAGACTTTCTGAGTAGTCCTGAAAAGGGCTTTTAAGCTGAGAGGCTGGCAATGTTCCTGCGTCGTCTGCGGCCGGAATATGGACTTCGGCTTTAGGGGAAACCTTTGCGCAGTCCTCGTGGGCAGCTGCTGCTGATTAGGCTACAGTTGTAGAACGACCAGAGGGGAATCTGATTTCTCTCGCACCTTTAGCTGACGCCCAGTCAAACTGATTTGACCCGGTTTGATACCGCTGCTTTTATACCTACTGTGTGCTACTACGCTATGTGGTCTAAGTAGAATGACCTTGCTTATTATTACTATATAATAGTGAGAAACTTCATTCTACTTCGACCATGTGTTTTTTATTACTACCTATTTTTTCCATTAGTTGAGGACTGTCCTTAGAAAGAAAGGCTAAATTTAATATTAAAAAAAAGAAAAAATCTTGCATTCTTACCCATGTTTTTTTCAGGGTCAATCTTTCACATGAAATGGTCGCCAGTGAACCTTAGATATGGTATAGGGGGTGATTCGACATCACTGGCAACCATTTCATGAGAAAGATTGACCCTGAAAACAGGGGTAAAAATGCTAGATTTATTGGTTTATCATGAAAACTGACCGAGTTAGTGTTTTAAAACGTAATGGAAAATGACTTGTAAGTCGAAAATGTTCAACTTCGAAATTTGAAACTTTCCCACTCTACAATCTTGTCCAACTTTTAGTATGATGTAGAGTAGACCCAACCTGACATAAACCCACAAAAAACAAAATGTTGCAAATTTTTTTGTGATTGGGGTACTTTGGCGTCATATTGACTAGCATACAACTTATTCATTCTCCTTTTCTTCTTCCAACGGCTTCTTCTATCGTTGAGTAATGCCTCGTGTTATAATAATAATTCCTCGTTATTTTGTTGTAGACCAGTTGTGTGACTGAATTTTTTGTTGGTCCAATGAGAAACATTTTTTTTTAAATGAGACACCATCACACTGAGAATGATTGGAAAAACTCCAAATCATTAAACATTGATATATCATTCCTGTATAAATATATCCTTTAAATATATATATTTACCAACTCCTCCGCTTGGCCGGGATATGACACAAGATCAATTTTTAAGCGGAGTTTAACAGGTTTGAATTTAGAGTTTTCCTTCTCCCAGACTAGTTGCCCCACCAAGGATGAAGAACCTAGTCTGCCCAACTATTTATCCATAGCTGGAGGGAGAATGATTGGATTCATACCTTTCCCAAGGGTATTAGTGCTATGTGAAATGCAATCAGTCTTGTCCAGAGTTTGAACTTGTGTCGCCGCGTCCATTTCCTACGACGATAACCATTACACCATAGGGCACTTCCACAAATAAATATAAATGTTCTGCCACACACACGCATACACACACACACAAGCATACACACAATCACTCAAGGAGAAGGATTATTGGTCAATCGAATTTTGTGGCATATGAGCTGTCATGGGTTATTAAAAAAAAAGGTGAAATAAAGAAGAACAAGAAAACCTCGAAAATATACAAGCCATTTTCTAAATTTTTTGTCAGGTTTTTCAGGAACGGCCAACATACGAAAAGTTAACAAAATTAACATACGAAAAATTAACAACAACTTGGAACGGCCAACATTGGAAAAATTAACAAAAGTATTTGTATTCTAGTCGCTTTCTTTAGTACAATTTTACCTAAATCACTAAGAGTTGAATGCTTTTACAGTAGTTGAATTGCATTTCTCCAGTCAAGTAATCATCTAGAAGTAAACCATATTTAGTTAGGGAAAAAGAGGGAAGTAAAGCATAAAAAAGGGAAAGCGGAGAGAAAGGGAGAGCTAATAACGATCGTAGTCAAGGGTGACCCGAAGGCTCCTTTTCAATAGCTACTACACCTAGGTGTAGGAGAGGGCGCTACTCCTTTCCCTAGATTGCTCCACTTTACCCTTGATCCTTACCTTATAATGCTAAGTGTTAAGCAAGGCGCTACCAAGTACCATTTTTTAAGTCTTTGGTTTGACTCGACCTGGAATTGAACTCAGGTCTCCCGGGCCATTGGCGGACACTCATGCCAAAAATAGAGGCGAGTTTATATTTCTTATTAACAAAACAAAAGTTTTCCTAAAAAGTAATTTATTTCAAAGGAAAAAAAAGACCATACACCCTTTTGACTTTAATACACACATCCACATTGCATATTTTTCCTTATACACGTCGAAATACATTCAACGTAGGTAACCAAAAATAAATTTACATTTAAACAACAATATTCGTACATTAATATAAGGAGTGAGTGAATGGAATTACGAACGACTTACTAGAACCAACACTGTCAACCTCTTACGGTTTTATGCCCATAGCAAATAATGATAAAATGCCGTTCCTTGGTATTTTATCTTAAAGTTCTTTTCTTCAAACCAATTTTCCGGGTTTATCTTTTCTGCGATGCTTCCTTCATAGGTTGAAATAGCTTCGGGAATCTTCTGTCCCTCGTCTTGAGTTGACTAGTTGAAAAAGGCTATTTCTTTAGTATATGCATCGTGTAGAAACCACCGCTTCTTCCACTTTGAGTGGTGAAGAAATTCTTGAATATGTACTTTTAGTTGAAGTCTGCAGAGGATTATTACCAAATCTATCCTCCAGACCTTAGACTCAACTTTCTTCAGATATGGAAAAGCAAACCAAACCTCCAAGAGTCTACAGTAGGCTCATGGTTACAATAAGTTCAAAACCCCAAAAGGGGAAAAGAGGTTTAGAGTGTAAGCGGCTAATAGGCCTTTACTCCAAGCTCCGAGCTTAGAGCTAAACTGCCTAAAGAGCCCTAAAGCAAACGATAAAGAACAGAGAAGATAAGAGGCGACAAAATAAGGTAAGAGGAAATAAGAGGCCTCAGCCCCTAGACTCCTCACTTGAATAACAGCCAGGAGCGAGGCTATAACAGTACAACTTCAAAATAAACCAATCGCATTCGAGCTGACATTAACTGATTATATGGTCACGAAGAGTGTCATAAATGAGGTTTCAATACGATTACATGTTAGCATGAACAGATTGGTATATGAATCGTTATGCTGTGCGTAAACGACGTCAATAGAACGGTTAGAAGGGACTCCAAACACGTTTGAACGAAGTCGAGGATCCTTAATGTGTTTGTGGTCAGTCAGGAAAAGGATATTTCGTGTTAATTAGATGAGTATTTACCAAATGTGCGAACTGACGACGCTTCCGCCAAGCTAGAAAAAGAGAAAGAAAGAAATAAAATTTCGGAATATTTACGTGGTTTTATTTCTCACATGAAAATAATTTTTCATTGGAAAATCTAATAATGCTTTTTATGTTATATATTCTTTCATTAACAAACATTCTTAATCATTTCGGGCTTCTTTTATCTTTGACAACGCCATGCACTCGGCTATTTGTGTGTGTGTGTGTGTGTGTGTGTGTGCAAAGTTGAAGGATTAGGAAGACGAAAACGAACAGATCCAGCTCAAAGCCCGAGAAGTGACAATTTTATCTTGGACAGAATGCACAAATACTACTCACAGAAGTAGCGATCACATCACAGATGATGCAGCCATTTTAACAGAAACTATATATATATATACTTTAAAATAAAAAGGTCAACTTTGTTTTTAAGTTTTTTTTGTTTTTTTTCTTCAACATAGGTTTCTGACGTTTTACATCGTCTTCAGGAAGTCCATTTCTCGAACCCTAAACAAAAAAACTTTAATTCCACCGAACGGGTATTCATATAAGATTGTCTTGTATGTTCCACTTATGAATACACGAAACCTATTTGTTTGTCTGTTATGATATCCTTCTACCGCTATTGTAATTTGCTCTATTTATAACTTTCCTTCAACGAAGCACTAATTCAGTTATGCAGGATCTGGATTAATTAAACTTGATGACACGTCAGTACACCGAACGGGAAATGTAATTTCTGGGAAATGTATATATATATATATATATACATCCTGGACAAGGCTGGTTAAAATTTATATTGCGCTAATACTCTTGGGAAAGGCATGAATCATATCATCACGGTTCTGATCAAATAATATTATATACGTATGCTACAAAAATACAAGACAAAACAAACACAAAAATAAACACAAAAACAAAATAAACAAAATATTCAGCTTTGCACCCAACAATGCCTTTTGTGACAATACACACACAGCGGACTTATTGGGCCGTTCTGTCGTCTCTTGGTGTAAACCCCGATATTGCTTCTCACACCTGACCGAGTGAGCATTTCACAAAATATAACAATAAAAGACAACAAACAGCAGGTGGAAAGAAAGAAAAGACAAAACACTGGTTAAAGGACAGAAAAACGTAAGACGAAGTTTGAAACTTTTTGGCATTCTGCCTGCATGTGTGGCTATCTCAAGAATTTGGCGAAAATCCTAAACAGCTACAGGGAATGCTGAGTCAACACTTTCCATTTCTCTGGCTACGTCTCTCTCTTGGCTGCGAGACCTTTCTCTCTTCAAGTCTTAGACTTAACTACCCGGCGCCACGTCCTGGGCTTGACTGTCAGGCATAGTGTCGTAGCATCGACTGACCGTCCCAAATATTTGACTCTCTTACTGCCAGAGTCCCACTCCTAAATGACCAACGTCCTTCGTCTTTTTCACCCCCTTACTTCCAGTCTGGAGCACAGCTCTCTGTGTGGTCTTCACACCAAAATAGACAAAGGAAAACCTTCTAGACAATCTGACGCCCCTAAAGGATGCCGAAGATAAGATCTCTTCTTTGGCCACCCATCCACGAACATAAACAGTGACCCACACACATACATCCACACACACACACACACACACACATATATATATATATATATATATATATATATATATACAAACGCATGAATGCACATTATGGTGCCACACCTTTATCAGAAGATAAATCTGGGATCAGTCATGGTTTTAGAGCCAAAGCATCGTAACCATTAATTTAGTTGCCCTAGCAGTATCTTATAATAACACCCAACAATGTTGGTTTTCTATCCCATCAAGAGGATGTCCGATCAATGTGCAGCCTCTTATATCTAATAATGTTATTGTCACTCTCACAAATATTACTATGTAAACATGGCTAATTTGTTATAATCTATATTGTAGTTAATGTTTTATTTTTTGTATTAATTGAACTAATATAGCATAAAGCTGCTTAACAAACCAATTACAAAAAGAATAAAAACTAAGATATATTTACAAAAAATTATATGGCACAGTCGGCTGTGACAGCAGAATACACCAACTGCATCTCTGCAGAGGGGTAAGACAGCCCCAATGAGTGTCCTGAATATCACTAAACAATCTGATGATGAGGTTCCAGTAATGCTGGAGATTTGGGGAATGAAGAGTGCCCTTTCATTGCTATTGCTACCAAGTCCACTCTGACCCGGAGTTGTATTACCTGATAGGGTCCTTTCTATGGGTTAAATAGAACTAAAGTGTGTACTTATGCTAAACTGAATTGTTTGAAATAGAACTGTTTATATGAATAAAAATGGATTTGACATTAAATAATCGAGGTTGATATGCCATAAAACCAAACCAAACCAAACTAAACAATCTGATAGTGAAGCTCCAGTAATGCTGGAGCTTTCGAGAATGTGGAGTACCTCTTCATTGCCATCACTCCCAGGTCCACTTTTGCCCAGAGTGGTAGCACTTGATAGGGTCCTATCTATGGGCCAAAAAGAAATGTTTGGCATCTAAACTGCAAGGCATTTGTTGTACCGTTCCAACAACTTCTGGAAGGCCCCATGGAAGTCCTCTTGTGTGAGCGTGTCAGTGACCTTCGTCACAGCCTCTTTCATCTTCTCAATTGTCTCATAACGACAGCCTCTGAGCTTAGGGAATAACCAAAAGTCACAGGGAGCAACGCCTGGAAAAAAGGGAGGCTGAGGAACTGTCTTGATGCCCATCTTGGTCAAATAGTCAGTGACAAGGATGGAGTTGAGGACTGGTGTATTGTCCTGGTGGAAATGCCATTGAGCCGATTTGAAGAGTGCTGGCCTCATCCGACGGAATCTCTTCCTGAACTCCCTTAAAACCTCAACATAGTAACCCTAACCCTAACCCTCTGGCCAATCAACTCTGGTGTATTGACTTCCTTACTCTTCCCACACCTCTCATCATCCCTCATAGACTCTCTGCCTTCCTTGAATCTCTTATGCCAATCAAAAACTGGTCAAAAAGCAGCTGGAGGCATTCCACATGTTTCTATGGCATTTTTTCCTAGTTTAAAATTTATTGCATACCGCTCTTCTAAAGTGTCAGATTGCATTTTTGAAATTCTCCAGCTGTGACAATCATGCTTTAGTAGGGTGTATTCCAATTCCTACAGTAGCTGTTCATTTCGACCTGAAATCATAAAAATTGGTCAGTCATCTCATAAGATGTATAGCAATAACATTGTGAATTTTCAATAGTCTACGACAATTTTAAATGCCCATACGAAAAAGGCCTGGAAACTTATCGTATGCCCCTAGTATGTTGTGAATTGAGTTGCTATAACAAGAAAGTCCGGCGAACACTTACGCACGACATAATAATTACGCGGATGCATATTTTTAATCCTCTTGGGAATACGTTGCCCTGGAGGTGGCCGTGTCCTCCGTAAAGAATACGGATGTAACTTGCAAGACACATTCAGGTTAATCAGTGATGCAATTACCATGACTAGTTAATTTGGCGCCACTTGTGTGCGATATGGACAGTTGGCTGCGTTGTAGAGTTTCGGATATGCAATCAGTGGTTGCTGGTTCGATTTCCAGTGGCGGAAGTCACAGTATATACTGCAGAAGAAATAATAAGGTCAAAACAGCAGTCTAGTGTGTAAGTGTTCGTCAGATTTTCTGATCGTGGTAATTCAAATCGATAGGACCATGTGCAAACAAGAATGATAAGACTACAGAAAAAATATAACTATGAACGTACAGTTGTGACACAGTTGCCGTGATGAGTAACTATTTTATTACCTGGTTTGGTTAGGCCACGAGCTTTTCAGTTACCTGTTAAGTTAGCTAAAATCTTTGAGCGGAAATGTAAGTCAAATTGGAAAGTTTAAGCGAGTACATAACGTTCAACACAGGAAGGCCAAAAATGTAAAGAAATTGGATTCATATCTTTTCTGTGACAGGTTTGATTGGAGAAATGAAAACGGTGAATTTTGGACACGTGAGAGATGACGCAATAATTTAGCAAGATGATACCACCTCCACCGATATCCTGAATTTAAATATATAAAGATTAGCGAATTTTGAAAAAGTAGTCAGTCAGTCAGCCAGTCGGTCAGTTGTCAGTTAAAAGTTAGCATTCAGAGAATTCTGTCGGGCTGGAGTGGGCACATGTCTCTTTGTATCTGTTCATAGACCCTTACAGATTCTCGTGCTACTGTATGCAGTCTGAACATCGAACAATAAATAATTGTTGGTTGTTGACGGAGAGTTTTTCTTGTTTTGGAGTTGCCAACACCCAGGCAACTTTTTTCCAACGGATCACCCCGACTGTCAGAAGAAGTTCTGGATGGATTGTATCATTCCTTGTCCGCGGATCTTTCAAACACAACGTGGGCACAGATAGGATTGATAAACGAACTATCCGAAAATGTGTTACTTTAGTATCACACAGTGAACACAATTCCATAGCCTCTAGGCATAAATAACCTTCGACAGGTTGATATGTCGTTAAATTCAATCAATCAGTTATTGTTTAATATATTTTCGGCTCAATTTGCCAATTCCTGCTCGAATGCAGATGTTTTGTTTATCTTAAAACAAATCAGACGATCATGTTATAATTTACTGAGCTTTTTGCTTTGATATGGCACAAGGCCACATGAATGAGTCACCCAATGAGAATGGAACTCACTTGTAAAGTTTTTATCGTTAAGGGTTATCGGACTATTGTTTTCATCTTTATTGTTATTTCCACAACGTTTCGGTCGATATGTTCTCCGGCCTTCTTCAGGTGTTTGTCGAACTCGGGAAACTTCACGGAATCTCGAACTACGTCCTTTATTGAATCCACGGGAGTCGACTGTTCTGATTCCGTTAGCCATAACCGGGTACAAGTGTTAAGTATTCCTGTGTTGTAACTCGCCTGCAGTCTAGATTGAACCTGCAACCTCCAGATGATTGTCTCTTTAGAAGCTTGGGGAACCAACGCCTATAACCGTTACGCCATGTGTCCTTGTAAAGGTTTGCTAGTCTAGCTTGCTAACCATTACACCATCCGAGCCTCCCTCATCAGACGATCATGTTATTTGCTATTTAATAAGGAAAACTATTTGTCTAAATGCAATACAATTAAAGATGGTAATTCATTATATGAGTTAATCATTTCATTTTTTGTGATAAATTGTGAGCTAAGTTTAAAAAGTTTGAGTTGAAGTGTAAGTTGCATTCGAAGGTCAAATGTGTACATCTATCGCATTGTATGGAGGGAATATAAAATTAACAGGTTGTCTGGAAATCGGCTTGGACGACGTATTAAAGATTTGTTTTGAAATTGGGGTGTACAGAATATGAAGATAAACATTTTATCGGCTGATATTCTGAAAAGTTTAATGACACGTGTTCTTATCGCATTACTTTGTAAGTTAATTAGAATAATATATAAGCAAGGTGAGTTATAATACAAACAATTCTGAAAGATTGTCAACACCCCCATCCCAGTTATACCGAATGGACATTCCCAGTAAAATAGCTAGGCTAACTGACTACTTTTTCAAAATTCGCTAATCTTTATATATTTAAATTCAGGATATCGGTGGAGGTGATATCATCTTGCTAAATTATTGCGTCATCTCTCACGTATCCAAAATTCACTGTTTTCATTTCTTCACCCACATGTAAGTATATCAGTTTACCTAAATGTGACTAGGAATATTTCAGTTCATTTATATGTCAAAAAAGGACCTTTGGAACTACACCATTCTGAAAAAGGTGCATACATGCACACGGTGGTTTGGTAATCATGTATCCAAATAAATTTCCTTCATACATAAACACGAATTCAGGAGTGTAACAATTATTTGATCCATAATATTAATAATCACATAAGCTCAAACTTCCTCAAAGATTTTTTTTGGGGGTGGGATGTTTTGTCCATCTACTTTCGACCACAAATGTATTGAATATTGTACACAGTTTTTGGACATTTTTAGAGGGTAGAATTTTTTGTCCGTCTACTTTCGACCACAAATGTATTGAATATTGTACACAGTTTTTGAACATTTTTTCTCACTCTTTATGTATTTTTACAAACTGTGGTATCTACCTTGTATTAGCGAATAAGGTTGAAGGAATTCTGTTCTCATACTGGTTAAATTACCTGATAAGCAGGTCGGGCTGAGACACTAGTAGTTTCTAGAAACCAATCCAGATGGTCCAAACTCTGAATTTAAAATTCCAGAAGCCTGACCAAATGAAGTGGTGATAAGTTCAGCGCACATAAGAAGACAATCCCCAAAAACTCACCAACGTCGGTTGTATTAAAAGGAAATGCATACTTTCTTAAAGTAAGTTGGGACATTCCAGAACCAAAGAGACACCCGAAGAAGGCTGGAGAGTTCACGGCAGAAGCCGAAAGATAAAACAAGATAAGGAAATTAGTCTTAACTAATCTCTATATAATGACTAAAGAATTAAAACAAAAATGTTTTCTTTATTAAATAGCAAATAACACAATCGTCTAATTTAGATAAACAAAACATCAGCCTTCGAGCAAAAATTGCCAAATTAAACCAAAAATATATTAAACAATATTTGATTTATTGATTTTAACGGCATATGAACTTGTCTAAGGCTATTTTATGCTTAGAGGTTATGGAATCGTGTTTACTGTAAGTTCATAGTAATATTTTTGGTGTAGTTTTGTTTCTTAAGAGTTTTTTTTATAGAAATAAACAGTTCTATTTTAAACAATTCAGTTGATCTGTACCATATAATGCTGAGTGTTAAGCAAGGAGGTATCAAGTACTATTTTTTGAGTCTTTGGCATGACTCGACCTAGGATTGAACCCAGGTCTTCCAGGCTATTGGCGAACACTCTAACCATCATGCCAATGTCCTGCGCTAAAACTAATTAACGTTTAGTGAATAAGTAAATGAAGTTTGAGTGCCACATTTTACTAAGATTATTATCAAGCAATTCTAGCAGTTCGATCCTAATAGAATTCCCCATACTTATAGCCTTGGACTAAAACTAAATAACGTTTAGTGAATAAGTAAATGTAGTTTGAGTGCCACATTTTACTAAGATTATTATCAAGCAATTCTAGCAGTTCGATCCTAATAGAATTCCCCATACTTATAGCCTTGGACTAAAACTAAATTACGTTTAGTGAATAAGTAAATGTAGTTTGTTTGAGTGCCACATTTTACTAAGATTATTATCAAGCAATTCTAGCAGTTCGATCCTAATAGAATTCCCCATACTTATAGCCTTGGACTAAAACTAAATAACGTTTAGTGAATAAGTAAATGTAGTTTGAGTGCCACATTTTACTAAGATTATTATCAAGCAATTCTAGCAGTTCGATCCTAATAGAATTCCCCATACTTATAGCCTTGGACTAAAACTAAATAACGTTTAGTGAATAAGTAAATGAAGTTTGTTTGAGTGCCATATTTTACTAAGATTATTATCAAGCAATTCTAGCAGTTCGATCCTAATAGAATTCCCCATACTTATAGCCTTGGACTAAAACTAAATAACGTTTAGTGAATAAGTAAATGTAGTTTGTTTGTGGTGAAATCTATGAACAACTGTTCCATATTGTTAAAGTCTTTCTCACCCGTTCTTAACTACTCCTACGTATTCTTATAATTGTATTATCCAGACGCGTTATAATTTTACAGACGGGTTATAGTTTTGACTCGAGATGAAAGAATAGACAACGATTCACAATGATTCTGAAAATAGATTTGGCAGATAAAGGTTTAAATTCTAAGAGCCATACTAAAAAAAATAATGAAAACTAATGTAGCCGGCTTTATACATTCAGTTAGTCCAATTGTTTACATATGTAGTAAACATTCGCGTAGAAATAAGAAAATAAATAAAGAAAAGATTAACAAGCTCATCTCCATTTGGGCTATCGATACATCGAGAACTATCAAGAGTTCGTGATGAAACACATTGGAGATAGTTAAGAGACACTACACCGTCTCAGATAAGGCCAAATCCAAAGCAGATAGCGCTAAATTCTTCTAGAACAAGTGCTCACTAAATGTTGGTCATTTTTCCTTGGGCAGAATTTTCTGGTTTTTTTCCTCTGATCTGTCCTTAGTTCTGAATATGATATGAGTTAGAATGAAACCCTTTGTTTTTCTGGTTTATTGGTTCTCCCTAACTGAAAAAAGTTTACAGCCTTTTCGTGTTCTTTTTTCAATAATAAAATAAACGACAGTTGTGATTGTATTCTGAGAGGCATATTTCTTTGTAGTCCCTGTGTCTTAGTTACTGTTCAACCTCCATATATATATATATATATATATATATATATATATATATATATATATATATATATAATCATTGTATACATCACATAAAACTTTCAGTTACTGACCTCGTGTTCATAATTCACTTTTTTGGCAAACTTTTCCCATATATATACATATATATATATATATATATATAAATTTTTGTTGCAGATCCAAAGGAAGAATAAAAATATTTTAAAATAGGTAGGTCGACGAAGAGATTTGTATTTTTTGAACTTATTTATTTTTCAAAAAATACGAATCTCTTCGTGGACCTACCTATTTTAATATATATATATATAAACACGTGGGTCATTCATTAAATAAAGGGATTTTTAAAAAAAACACAAAATAAATTTCTTTTCAACATTCTTTTTATAAGTGTAAACTCTGCATTGTTTGGAATTGGTTTATTGCCAAAATATTTTAATCTTGGAAAAATATTTGTTTTGAGGCTATTCAAAATGAAGGAAAATCAAACAAAGTGCTCCAGGTTTGAACAGAAGTTTGTCATCAAATTTTTGTTGGCTAAGAAGAACAAACCAAATGAAATTTAAGGAAGAATCTTTGATGTGTATAGAGAAGAAGGTTTTTGTAAAAAAATATTTACAAGTGGACAAAACATAGATTTGATACTAGAAGCTTGAGTCTAAACGACAATTCAGGAAGTAGAAATACATTTATACACTACGATAAAGGAAAAGTTCCAGGCGCATGGAAGGACACACCACTAGAGTGTGTCTACATTTTTTAAATGATGCTTGATAATTTTTATAATTTCAAGTATTTGGACGATTTTCTTCATCTTTATTGTTATATTCACTACGTTTCGGCGGATGCGTCCTTTGGCTTTCTTCAGGTGTTTTTTGCTGAAATCGGAAGCTTATAGTAAGAACCGGCTCATTGCCCAAGTGGGTAGAGTGTTCGCTAATGGTCCGGGAGACCTGGTTTCAATCCCAGGTCACGTCATACCGAAGACTTTAAAAATGGTACTTGATACCTCTTTGCTTAACACTCAGCAATATAAGATACGTATCAAGGGTTCAGTGGAGAAATCCAGGGAAAGGAGTAGCGTCCTCCCCTACACCTCGGTGTAGTAGCTATTGAAAAGGGAGTCTTCTGGTCGCCCTCGACTATGGTCGCCAACTTACTTACTTATAGTAAGTATACCTTGTTATTTTTACCTGTAGTCAGGATTGAACCCGCAACCTCCAGATGATTTCACTTAGAAGTTCCTTTACCAGATATCCGTAATGCTATGTGTCCTGTTGAACAATTCAGAACGAATTTTTGGGGACTCATTAATCTAATATCCCACCGAGTCCATTTCCTACGACGATTGCTGTTACGTCAATAACACCTTCACAAAAAGTAGATATTTAGGTGGTGACTTCAATAAGTTTCCAGATTTTTTTTTTGTATATGCATTTAAAATAGTCGTAGACTCGTGAAAATTCAGTATGTTATTGCTATACATCTTATAAGATGACTGACCAATTTTTATGATTTCAGCTTCAAATGAACAGCAACAGCAGCAATTGGAATACACCCTACTAAAGCCTGATTGTCACAGCTGGTGAATTTCAAAAGTGCAATCAGGACATGAGGACAATTTAGAAGAACGATATGCAATAAATTTCTGTTTTAAACTTGGAAAAAAGGCCAGAGAAACTAATGGAATTCTTCGGACTGCTTTTTGACCATCTTGCATGAATCGAGCGTCAGTTTTTGAGTGGCATAAGAGATTCAAGGAAGGCAGGGAGTTTGTGAGGGATGATGAGAGGTGTGGGAGGAGTAAGGAAGTCAATACACCAGAGTTGATTGGCCAAAGGGTTAGGGTTAGGGTTACTTTGTTGAGGTTTTAAGGGAGTTCTGGAAGAGATTCCGTCGGATGAGGCCAGCACTCTTCAAATCGGCTCAGTGACATTTCCAGCTGGACAATGCACCAGTTCACAACTCAATCCTTGTCACAGACAATTTGACCAAGATGGGCATCAAGACAGTTCCTCACCGTCCCTATAGTCGAAACCTTGCTCCTGTGACTTTTGGTTATTCCCTCAGCTCAGAGGCTGTCGTTATGAGACAATTGAGAAGATGAAAGAGGCTGTGACGAAGGTCATTGACACGCTCACACACGAGGACTTCCATGGGGCCTTGGAGAAGTTGTTGTGATGATACAACAAGTGCATTGCAGCCGGAGGAGATTACTTCGAAGGGGACTAGAGTTTCATATGTGTACTATCAATAAAAGTTCCCATACGAAAAAAGTCTGGAAACTTATTTAATGATCTTCGTATATATATATATATATATATATATATATATATATATATATGAGGAGAGTGAAATAGAAAACTCCCTAATGCATAAAATGCAGACATTAAAACATCACATATGCGAGACCGTCACCAAGCGCCACTAACCTTGTGTCAACACTACTATAACTTTATATATATATATATATATATATATATATATATATGATAAAAATAAGTGGAAAAGTGGATAAACCAACACTGCCAATCGATTCAATAATATTTCGTTCTTTATTGAAAACAATTTCTCCATGTATATATACATAACAGAGAGAGAGAGAGAGAGAGAGAGAGAGAGAGAGAGTGTGTGTGTGTGTGTGTGTGTGTGTGTGTGAGTGATATATTGTTGAATTATAATATAAAAATTCCACTGTATGTTTAAAAATTCACCATTGAAGATGAAACTGAAAAATGAGTTGTGAGGTAAATATTTGTTTTTTCATCATTGATGTACCGATGTACTGTCTCCCTTCACTTGAGTTTACCTGTGTATAAAGAAAGGCAAAATTTCCAGTCAAAGAGCCTTTTTCACTGTTGCTAATTTATTGCAGTGATCTGTAAACTTCTATAAAGACCACGTACTGTTTCTCCAGTCTGGGTATCTCATAGATGTTATGTTCAATGGTAATACTAATGAAGCACTCAGATAAAGGTCACAATATGCGCGTAAATGAAGAGAAGCAGAAGCTAAATTTTCTTCCCTATAAAAACATACGGAGACATTTAAGGTCAGTAAGGACCGAAACTAAACTTTTTAGTAGACTCATTTCGAATTTGAACAAATTCTCAATTGAATCTTCACTATCATAGATCGGGATCAAATGATACTAATTATATAAGTAATTTAACATCAAATGTATGCAGATATTGAATAAGATGAAATATGAGCGGTATATATATATATATATATAGAGAGAGAGAGAGAGGGGGGGAGAAATGGAAAAACAAAGTAATCCAAAATCGATGAATATAATGTTAAAACGTTTCGGTTTTAATGAACCTTCATCAGGATTTTAAATTGGTGAAACAAATGATAGAACAACGATGGATTTTTAATAAAATACTAAAACAGAAGGAGAATATATACAAAGAAAGATCATATGACTGCTCAATCGTTCAATTAGCGTTCTTTACTCACACACACACACACACACACACACACACATATATATATGCCTAAAAGTCAGAAAAAATCTCCCTAAGCGAATCATTAGCACGATTTAGAATTATCCTGATGATCCATTAAGGTGAAACTTAGGTAGATTTTTTTCTGACTCTTTAGGCAGTTACATTTCGCTCCACTTAGTTTGTTGAGCACTCTTACGTTTAGCTTAGGGAATTCTGTCTGTGTATTTTCTTTTGACTAGGCATTGCGTTAATGGTTGATTATTTTCAAGTAATACGTATGTTTTTTGTCTTTTTTTTTATGGAATTTTTTTCCCGAATATCAGTTTGTGTGATATTTTTTATTTGCAAATTGTATCATCTGGGGGTTTTTCACATCATCAGAATTTTAGAAGAGTAATAAAAAAAAACAATTATATATATATATATATATATATATATAACAAACCAGAAAGAAAATATCTTATGTCAGTTTGTTTTGGAGGGAAGATGTCAGTATAAAGCATGCAAACATGGAGGATACATTCTTTTTTTTTTAAAGTAAACTTTTGTAAGTCATTTTTCACGCATTACGGAATGAAGATTCTGTTGACATTTGAATTGCAAGAATATTTTGCAATAAGCCACAAATAATCTTAAGAAAAATTGTATCAAAAATCTCTTAATTTGAAATGCTTAGGAGATAACTGCAAACTCTGATCCCCAAAGAAGATTAAAGTTCCTATTACAGGACAGTTTGAAAGCATTTCGATGCTTTTGGTTTGCATATATCCACAGTATTTAAGAGACAGACACCGTTGAGAATCGCTTTGTCGAATAAGCTGATTTATCCTCTGCAGAGGGGTAAGGAAACCTCCTCCACACACACACACAAAAAAAAACAGTTGCTTGGATATGACAGTAAACTGCTTCTGATGGTGAAGCTCCAGCTGGTATGGTATAACTTTTCATCCTTGTAGATGAACAGTAATGGTACTGCATTTCCCAAGGGTATTAGTCCCAAAGTGAACGTAATAGCGCGACTAGAATTCGCTTATTATGATTCCACAGGCCAGCACTTTAACTATCACGCCACGAGGACTTCCCTACTAAAAATAGCTTATATTTGTAATGTTATTAATTTATATCAGCGATGAAGACATAATAAGATTACGTCAATGGAAAATTTCTCCAATTGATTTGAATATTTCAAGAAAGTCACTGTGATGTAAATGAAAATTATGCATTCTTTACAAATTTACAAACAATGAATTATGTTAACACGTTTAAATTTCATGACAGTAATAAGTGTAAAATAAACTTATACTGGAAAGTTTATAATCAATGTCGAAAATTCTTAAAACTATTCAAATTCTGATTCAGATTTTTACCTTAAGAATTTCACCTGTAATTTTATATTTAAGAGATAAGCATTAGTGCGGTGAAGTGGCTCGTCCGTAGGTAATGTTAGATGTACAAATGTTTAATGAATGAGAAAGTTTTACCAATTGACTCTTCCCATTTCCGTTGGAGTATGCTAGCCAGTCAACCAGTTAGCGTTCTGCAACAGATGAGTGGCTATGAATGGCTTCATATATGCAAAAATATCGTTACGTTAACAGTTGTGTGTGCAAATGAAGAGCAGTATTGAGAAGAGTAACAATAAATTCGTATACTTTATAAGTGAATGAAGTAAAGAGTATAGAAAGAATAAATACTTCAGGTGATGCAAATCTAATTTTTGAACAATAATTGTAAAATCTAATTTTATCGTGAACGCTGATAAAATTATTCAAATATTCGCGAATGAAGTTATTTTTGGAAACTTTTTAATGCGTTTTAAGTTGACAAAAAACAATCTTGTCAAATAGATATCGTGTTGCAGGGAATTATGTTGTCAGTTGTGTTTTTTTTTATTTGTTTTATTTTATTTATTCATTTTTTATTATTGGTGAGATGTTTGAGTGTCAAAGATTCAAGTAGTCGCTTGAAGTTACTGTTTGTTCTTTGATTAGATGTTTGAAAATTGATGACGTATACTTTTTGGTAGATTTTGATCGATAGCTGTTTGATTTCAACTTTAATTTTGAGTAATTATATTTTTTTTCCACTGTTTTGATCTTCTCCAAACGATTTTTTTTCATATGGACATGTAGTGGTCCAAAACGCCGAGATGTTCATATCGGCGTAATACAAACCTACAAGCGATTGAATAAATAGGTATTTTCTTTTTTTACCTGTTACTTGTCGATAATTAACGTTCAAAAGCTTGCTCAGTCAGCTGGGGCTGTAGAATACACCGACTGACTCTCTGCTGAGGAGTAAGCCCCCACCCCAATGAGCATCCTGGATATGACACTAAACAATCTGATGGTGAGGTTCCAGTAATACAGGAGCTTTGGGGAATGCGGAGTACCCCTTCATTGCCATCGCTCCCAGGTCCACTCTGGCCCGGAGTGGTAACACCTGATAGGGTCAAATAGATCTAAACTGTGTACTTATGCTAAACTAAATTGTTTGAAATAGAACTATTTTGACATTTAAGTGTCTGTAAACAAAAATTATACTAATACTAAACTGAAATGTCCGAAATTTAATTCGGCGTTAAATGACCCGAGAAGGGTTGATACGCCGTAAAACAAAAGAACCAACCAACCAACCATATATTCAAAAGCTTACTCCTATTCAGGTATGTGAATGATGGGAAGTATTATAAAGAATTATTTAAATATTCACGAAGCTATTTAAGTAGCCCCACCTTATCCAGCAAAAAAAAAAAAAAAACATGAGTAAGATTATGAAAAATGAATTTTAATCTCTGGATTAAGTGGATTTATTCAATATTCCTTAATTTGTACTTTTGAAAACTGTATGTCAAAGAGATATGTTTATTCTTTTCAGTGATTCATTTTCTTGTTTTAAAATGGCTGGATTTAGGGCCAATCCCTGCGTACATACTATACAGATGTTTAGGCATCTCGGGTGGTGTAATGGCTTGCGAGCTAGACTAGCAAACCTTCATGAGTGAGTTTGATTCTCCTTAGGTGCTCCATTCATGCGACCTTGAACTACATCTAAGCAAAAAACTCAGTAAATTACATCTCGACAGGTGCTTGTGTCATAAACACACATTCAGAAATGACCAAAAAACTACGTTTTTATTCGGCTATTTAAGTTTTGTAAATAACAAAAATTATAGTCGTAATTTTGTCAAGGAAAGATCAAAAGTAGAAAGAGTGGAGGGGGTGACATGTTGTTTTGGTTGATAGTTTGTTCCCCTACCATTTAATGTTGGTTTATTATTGAAAAGGCAAATGCAATACACGATGTGAAACGACGCGTACAAAAGAACATTTAAAACAAAGCAGTACAAACACAATTAAATTTATATATCAACAAGTAAATTAAATGGAATATTTCAAAACATTACCAGTGTTCTACTACTGTCAGTTAAATATTCCTCTGTGTGTGTATGCACGTGTGTGTGTACTAACACGAATACTAGGAAAAAAAGACTAAATGATAAAAATGTCCTGTAGATTATAAAATGCATGTTGACTAAGTATTTCAGAATTTTAATTATGTATGTTCTCCCATGTTGGTTGTTTGTTTCTTTCAGTGGTTTGACGAAATTTCTACGGTTGTTTTCGAGGCTGGAGCAAGTCTAACTGTAAAGGTAGAACAAGGAAGAAAATGGTTGCAGAGAGTATACATTTCGTGGGGTTGACTGCTGGAAGTCAAATGTATGAGAGAGTGTGTGTTGTCTCTGGAAGTCAAAATGGAAAGAGTGAGTTGTCCCTGTAAGTCGCAATGTAAGAGAGTATGTTGTCCCTGTGAGTCGAAATGGAAAGAATGAATTCTTGAAAGACGAGAGTATATATAGGCAATTCTTGTCATGCAATCGGCTCCAAATGCGCGTGGCAAAATCAAACTTGCGGACGTAGTTGTGAGCACTAACAACGTGACTTTCCTGATCAATAGGTTCCAGAGACTGATTAGTTTACCGACGTCCGCCATCTCTGTTTCGGGAACAAGTGACATCACGGCCAAATGAGTGTAAATCCTATAAGACAGATAATTATAGAATACAAAGAATTTTATTCTTTTTTTTATATTTTTTGATAAAGCATTATCACTCTTCATAATTTTGTTTGATCATTATTATTACACTCAAAGTCAAATCTCGTTATGATTCATGATTCTTTCGTCAAGATAAAAAAAATAGGATGGTATGCGACCACACTAGACACCGGCTGACCCGTTATGGTGGAAGGTCATGTGATCCCTTATGACTTTTTAGAATGCACTACAAACAGTGTCCCCGTGACATATAAATACACAGGAATTTCCTCTCTCATTCTTTTTTCTAGTCACACACATGATGACCCTTTCTCCTAGCCGCACCAACTACTACACCATCGGACCAGAGACACACATGGCAGGCACTAAACCAAACAATTTATGGAATTCCTCATGCATCATCGCAAGTTAGCACGTATAGCTGTTCTAAACTTTGCGCCTTATTCACAAATAGAGCTCAACAAAACAGTCCTGGCCACATAAACGTGAAACGCAGTGACTCCTTTAGTGGCTTACCGACTTCAGCAAATGCAGCGTAAATGGTCTTATCCTATCATGGCTTCCTCGCGCCGATTCGCACAACCCATGTTGAGCTCCTACTTACAATCTTCTTCCCTCGTAACAACGTGCTACCCAAGAGATCATTACACGGTCAAATTCCAGCAGCGTCATATCCACGAACTTCATTATCTGTAATTATCCCAAGGAAGAACTTTTTTCCACACCACTCGTGCTACCAAAAGGAACACTCGTCCACACCACTCGTGCTACCAAAAGGAACACTCGTCCACACCACTCGTGCTACAAGAAAGCTCGTAAAAACACTCAGCCGCCCTAAAGATTACAACGTCCCCAAAGAACTGTCACGAGCCACGCTCCCAAGCCGGCTTCTTTTTTCCCTCAACGAAAGCAAATACGAACTCATGCATGTCTATACTATGAGAAACGAAGTCATCTTTTTTCTACAAGAGTACAAGCTTAACCACAATCCGAACAGAACCTGTAGCCGAACGGACTTTTCGACTATGCGAATATTTTGTTCTTTAGATCTATAAATAGATCGTTCTTTGTCTTTGTTTATCATTCATTTCTTTATCCCTATCACACGAGTGTTGTCATGACCAGGACAGTCTTCTCTCCTCTCTCACTCCTCTCCTCCTCTTTCTCTCCCACCACTCTCTCTTTATCTCTTCCCTTTTATTACCGTGCACGAATGTAACAGTATTTCTTTCATCTTTTGAATTTCAGTTGATTTTTATCGCATTTCATTCAGAAAACAAAATTTTGGGGATATCTCCCTTAAGAGAAGTGTGTGTGTGTGTGTGTGTGTGTGTGTGTGTGTGTGTGTGACATTTTACAAAACGGTTATGGGTGCGAAAATCATACTATAGAAATGTAGACAGTTGGTGAAATTCTTTTAACCCACTGTGTGCTTAAAAAGCCGACTGCTAAATTTTCTTTCTTGGTATAACTCTGGTCCGTATGGTAGCTTTCCATCTCTCAGTTCAATCTAACTTACGTCTTGATTGCTACTTGGATATATACGGTGCCTTAGTATCTGTCTCCTTTCGAATACAGACCACCCATCTTTAAGGTACTTAAACCGACTAGACTTATATCTTCTGATCTCCTGCAATGCTTAGCGCTACAAATGTATGTTTTATAATGAACATGAAAAACCAACTTTTTCATTCAGAATCATTTTCCCCAAGAACATCTTTTCTTTCTGATTTTATCGCTTCAGAAACTTCCCACCTGGCTTTTGATCTTAAAACACTCACGTCCATGTACATACATCTATATACTCCACTTATGCACACACACACACACACACAAACTCGTAGAGATTTGTTCAATCCTTCAGAGGTAAATATCGATTGGCTATGTCTATATGCATACACGCCCACACAGATACACTCACCTCCTCATACACATACATATGCACAACCATACAAATATGTCTACACACACTGCGAGATTTAGTCAAAGTGTCTGACTTCTCCGGATGTCTATTTATAACGTCTTGTGGTTGGTGTATACAAAAAAAAATCGCTGCTTTTGAGCAGACGGCGGAAATATTTGATAGCTAGGTAGATGTGGAGAGGCATATGGGCTTGATGAGGGACGAATGATTCCTTCGCGTAACATTTGGTTAAATTCCTTCTTAGAGAATTCGTATTTGGGCGGGTGTGATCTTCGTGGGTGAGAATTTACTAGATGTCCTGTCGTTTTTTATATAGTAGCGAGTATGATGTTTGATGGAATCCGTATTTTGAAAGGGTTGGGTGATTTCTTTGTATTGGTTTAATATCTCTACATAGTCATGGATGTGTCAAATTGTGACACTGTTTCCTGTTGTGTTGTAATGCGTAGGGAGTCGCGTAATGTGAATGTTGGTTCTCTTCTCGGATAGATTACTGTTCCTCATTTCCACAGACAAATTAAAGGGGTCTAAGAAGTCTTCTCCCAGTAATAATCCTATTTACCCAACCCCTCCGTTCGGGCAGGATATGACACAAGGTCAATTTTTTAGCGGAGTTTAACAGGTTTGAATTCAGTTTTCCTTCTCCTAGACTAGTTGCCTCAACAAGGCTGAAGAACCTAGTCTGCCCTACTATTTACCCATAGCTGGAGGGAGAATAATTGGATTCATACCTTTCCCAAGAGTATTAGTGCTATGTGAAATGCAATCAGTCTCGTCCAGGATTTTGAACTCGTGTTGCCGTCTCCATTTCCTATGACGATAACCATTACACCACGGCACCTCCAGTAATAATGATTGCATAAATGATCAAGTAAAGTCACGTGGCATATCAATATCAACGGGATTTAATGTTTCTATTTAGATGTCATGTGATGCCTGAGGATGATAGCGGTGAGATTGTGTCCAGATGCAGGCAGTATTACGATGATTTCTGCTCTCGTGCCTACAAGGAAATTTAAGGTTTGGTTTCTTTGTTTAATGGCATATCAACCTTTGTTGGTTATTTAATGCCAAAGCCATTCTCCTAGAAGAACAGTAGTGGTACTATTTAACCCATTGGTGGGGGGATAAGGGGGTTCATACCTTTCGAAAGTGAACGTAATAGCGCGACTGGAGTACGAACTCGCGTACTACGATGCCGTAGTCCATCGCTTTAACCATTACACAACGAGGACACCCCCAAGGAAATTTAAGCCGTTGTTTTTGTCCTATACAGTGAAAAAGTGGCATTGTGTTTTTCCACTGCTACAACTCTTCGGGTGATTCATTTTTTATTGTTGTAGCGCGTGGTTTTTGCAGGATTTTCTGCAATTTCTTGCATTGTCTTGGAATGTATGGTGGGACTAGCAGATATCACGGTTTTGTCATTTGTCTCTACGTGGTTTGCTATTTCGACTGAATGATCAATTCTATTGTTTTTGTGCAGGATTAGATACATATGCTGTACCTGTTTTTGAAGATCCGACAATGCTATTTTGAGGTGCCGTGTGTCGGATTCACTGGTCGCATGCAGTGCGCTGACTCTTTGGTCGGACGTGACCAAAGCCCTGTTTACAATGTCAGCTAGTTTGTCCAAGGAAATATCGTCTGCTATGAGTGGTGGTAGGATTTACACCATTGTTGTCGGTAGTTTTATACAAAGGTGATGTAGGATTGATTCAGACATGGTGGGCCGACTCAAACGGCTATTCATGAAGCGCTGGAGTTGGGATCCTATCGCCGATGTCTCGGAGTATGTCTTCGTCGAACCCCACAAGTTTTTAACGTTGTGTAGGGATAATTTGGGGGAATATTTTCTAGGATGTCTATTTAATTGACCATGTTTGATGTTAGTACTTGAACCAAGGTTGCAAACCTATTTTCTTGGAAGGCGATTCTCTTTACTGCAAAAATAGTTTCCAGTGGTAGGAAACAGCTTTTGGTGTTGGATCTGTCGTATGGAGTTGTAGGGAATAAATAATATGTATATATATATATATATAGGATTTACACTCTTGTATTTTGAAATAGCCGTGATGCCACTTGTTCCCGAAACAAAGATGGCGGACGTCGGTAAACTAATCAGTCTCGGGAACCTATTGGTCCGGAAAGTCATGTGGTTAGTGCTCACAACTACGTCCGCACCTTTGATTTTGTTCCGCGCATTTGGATTCGACTGCATGACAAGGATTACCTATATATACTTTCGTCTTCCAAGAACTCATTCTTTTCCATTTGGATTTACAGAGACAACAAACTCTCTCTCTCTTACATTTTGACTTCCAGCAGTCAACCCCACAAAAATGTATACATTCTACAACCTTTTTCTTTCTTGTTCTACCTTTTCGGTTAGACTTGCTTCAGCCTACTACAAAAACACAGAAATTTCGTCAAACCCAGAAAAAGACAAACAACCAACATGGGAGAAGACACATGCCTTCTAGCACACATTGCTATATTTCTAAATATATATACCTTACATAAATTTCTTAGTCCACATACATTTTATAGTCTACAGGACACTTTCAATATTTAGTCTTTTTCTATAATATCCGTGTTAGTCACACACACACACACACACACACACGCACACACACTGGAATATTCAACAGATTCGTGTTAGTTGCACACACACACACACACGCACACACACAGGAATATTCAACAGACTATGTTAGAATATTTGTAATATTTCTTTTTCATGTATTTCTTGATATATAAATTTAATTTTGTTTGTACTGCTTTGTTTTGAAAGTTCTTTTGTGATCGTCGTTCCACATCTTTACTTCATTTGCCTTTTCAAATATATACCAACATAAATTGTAGGGGTCCAAACATATTTTCCAAACACAGTACCCCACAGGGTAACCGAAGCAGTGATGATAATGTATTGAAGGATCTTTCGGTGGGATCCTCATTGGAAGCCATGGAGAGTTTTGCACTTGTCGGCATCGAAATTCTAATTTATCATACATTTTATGATATAAAGATATATATGATATATACATGTTATATTACTTGCAGTTTGTTTTGTTGTGACACGCACATCGGATTTTGTCCACTCTGTGACGTCACTTGTAAAGTTACTCACGTCGAGGTCAACATTTCAAGCTAGATGAATTGAACGAACGAGTGAATAAAAGCTTTGTACTAATATAGTCATCGAAGGGTACTGTAATTCGCGCCAACCGGAAAAGAGAATGTTGGGGAAAAAACAAAAATTATTTTATGGTCATTTGTTTGCTCATTTAGAAATATGTCGTGTATTGTATTTGAGAAAAAAGCACGAAAGAAGGCTACGTAAGCACGAGTACAGAACAAGGCCTTTTTCATAGAGAAAACAAGGCACATAACCATACCCACACACATCCAGTGGTTTCAAAACTTCCTTTAGCTCCGTCGGCATTCCCCCAAAAAGGACGCCTTGGGTGCCAGAAATAAACCCATTCCTCTACAAAGTGGGTTAGAGTCGGGGAGCAAATAAGGCTCAAGGAGCGCCGGTCTCAGCCGCCAGACGCGAATGCTAGGCCTCCCCAGCACCCACGTTCGGCAGCCTCAACCGACTGCCACTAAGACAAAGCACACCCGACCTGATCCGCGTACCAGTGAACACGACCGGCCGAAGTATGTCCCAGCCTAGTGGGCCACAACTACAACTCAAAAAGACAATGCAAACACTGTTAAATCAGCCTCTCCTTGTATAGCGCAGATCGGATTCTCTGAGAGTCATGTAGCTGGGTTGCTTATTGGTCGGAGAATGTTTTCATGATCCTTTATTTTTCTTTTGCATTCGTCCCGGAAGTGGGTGCGTGTAGCCGATTGAATTTCGATACGTCTTCGCCATATGAGCGGTGGCAGTCGAGGTGAACACTTCCGTTCGGGTAATTGAGATGGGTTCCGACAGGTTACGACAAGCAAAACAAACAATACCTAAATACTCTTCCTCTCAAAAAGCATCACACTAAAAATGCCGCTGCGGAAAATAATGTCGTCTTCTGCTTTGAAGTAGGAACAATTTTAAAACAGGAAAGTTAATAATCACTCCGTTTTGTTTAATATACTTATTTTTCTGAGAAAAGTTTAATTTTTTAAAAAGTATCTTTTAAAATTTTGCCCAGTTTAATATATTTCAATATAGGGTGTCTAAAAATAGATGCAACCCATTAATGTAAAAAGGATTTATTACTGAGACTAGGGCAATGGCGGTCATTTGGAACACGTCCTGTAAAAAATGCATCCTTTGAGTTAGAGACATCAAATCAATGTTTTTTTAATCATTATTATATCAGCTTCTAAGATATGCAATCTTTTTTTTTTTTTTTTTTTTTGGTTTCTTGTCTCAGTAATAAATCATTATCATATAAAAGGGTTTGCATCTATTCTGAGACAGTTTTGAATGATTTTCTCTCCAAATAAGTAGTGACACAAAATAATTTTCCCTCTTGTCAAAGGCATTGTGATCAAGGATCAAGCTGTTATCGTATTTTCAAATCTGAAACAAAAAAAGAACACAACATTATTCTAAGTAGACTTATTAACAGTCACATGGGTCACATATATATTGAGATACTCTATATAACTAGTCAAAGCCACAGTGTAAGCTACTAATTACAACAAATATTGAATTTTGTCATGTTTTCATTTACATAGAGAACAACAAATGAACAAGTTTCATAAGATTAAATACAGGTCTTCTCAGGTCTTAATTACTTTTATTTATAAACTGGACGATAAAAATGAAGAAAATTATTTTCAAAAGACTTATCAAAAGATTTACATTTTATGATTCAGAAAAAGTTAGAACAATAACGTTTCAATTAATATTTTCATATCAACAGGCGTATGGATACTTAAAGACTAAAATGATGCAAAAAGTAATGAAAATTAACTTTTTGGAAAGACAAAACAAAACCAATAGCCCCCCTCACCCCAAAAAAGAAAACCTGGGAAAATATTTTAAAATTTGTGTAATATTTCTTTAAAGAAAACTTAATACTGAACGATTTTATTTTGCTGTTTTTATTAATTATCTTTAGTCTACAACTGAAAAGAAATCTTTTTATCAAATTAACTTAACCTGATTTATTCTCATTTTAATCCTTGAATACTTTTCATTACTTTTCCAAATGGATTTTAATATAGAAATGAAGTTTTTAAAGGAATTTTTAAAGAAATTTTTAATGAAATTTTTAAAGAAATTTTTAAAGGAATTTGCTGAAAAGTCCTTAGATTGCAACAATTATTATAATTTTTTTTTCTGTAAATTTCAGTGGTGAACTAAATGAAAATATTATAATTGCCTTTCAATGTAGAAATAGGGTTTTCATAAGGAATTTTTCTTAGTCTCAGCAATTAGAAATAAAATAAATATCGAACGGAGTTGTGGGGGGGACTAAATAAATTACCTTGTAAAATAAATTGCAATTGTAAGAAAATTTATGTTTTTATTGAAAAACTGAAAATCTCTTAGATATTTTTAATTTGCCCCTTTTTTCATTTGTTTTATTTGTTAAGAGTTTTAGTATCTTGTTTTTTTAAAGATAAATTAGTTAAAATAAAAAGAAACGCCCTAAAACCTATCTATAGAAAATGTGTCGTTCTATATGTTAGCAACAGACACTTGAAACTGATTTTTATGCTTTTGATTCAAGTGAGACCTTAGATTCCATTTACATCTAGTGCTATATGAGACTACTGTCTCCATTACTACTCCTACTGTTGTCAAGTAGATGCACGAATTCATTATAAGCCTAAAAGTTCTCGTAGTGCTTAAGATGCAATCATTTTTTCTTCGTAAAGCCGTAGGAGGCTACCGAGTGTATTAGATCGTTGTTGAGTGGAAAACATCTTGTTGGGATTCTCTATAAAAATGGCCTCTTCAGACTTTGCTTCGTCTAACAAATATCAGAATATGATGTTATTACTCAAACATTTTTTCATTTTCTTTTGCTTGTATAATTCAGTAATTTGGGACGAAGATAGCATCGTTTACAAGACCAAGACTTAGAGAGGCACGCTTAGTGCAACGGTTATCGTCGTTGGAAGCAGCGACCAGCTGTTTGCATTCACTTCACACTAATGCCCTTGGGAAAGACACGGATCCCTTTCTTCTCCTCCACCGCCAGCAATTTGCATATAGTAGGATTCTTAAGTATTGTTTAAGGAATCAGTCTTGGAAAAGGGAAAACTCTGAATTCAAACGAGTCGTACCCTGCTTAAAAATTAACCTTGAGTCGTTGTGGAGGGGATGGGTAAATGCTTATGAGACTAATTCTTTGATCCCTGAGCTAAAAAAAAAAAATCAACTAAATAAAAAATTTGAATAAAAAATATAAAATAAAAAAGTAAAAAATACCGCCATCTTGTTTAACCTTTTTTTTTATAATAGAAATTAAAAAGAAAAGTCTGAATAATGTTAGAGTTTTGAAAGGCCGAAAAAGATTAAAATATTCTTGGATTGTGTTCCACACTTCCTGAGTGATTCCTGAAAAAAAATGAAGGTTTCAACTGGCATGAACCCTTTTATCCATAAAATATCTTACCACACAAGATTCCAGTTTATTATAATCATCATTCTTGTTACTGCTGCTAATATCATTGCTATATTCTGATTTGGTTTAAGTGGAATGGGACTAAGAACAGTAATGTATTTTTTATGGCTAAAGAATTGTAGAATGTCATTTCTAATCATGTACAAATCATTGATGAAGAGAAGGGAGAATGGTCGTAATAATAAAATTCCTCATGAATGCCTTTTGAACAATCATAAAAGAGTAGCTACTTCCACATGACATTATATATATTACTTATTCACGAAAGACATAAATAAAGAGGTGCCCGTGGTGTAATGGTTATCGTCGTAGGAAATGGAGACGGCGACACGAGTTCAAATCCACATAGGAAAGGTATAAATCCACATGGGAAAGGTATAAATCCAATTATTCTCCCACCAGCTATGGGTAAATAGTAGAGCAGACTGGGTTCTTCAGCCTTGATGAGGCAACTAGTCTAGGAGAAGGAAAACTGAATTCAAACCTGTTAAACTCTGCTAAAAAAATGACCTTGTGTCATATCCTGCGGAGGGGTTGGTAAATGTGATAAATAAAGAGATTATTTTTTCGGTACTTAGTGAAGGCAAAGTATTACTTTTCAGAGAATGTAAGTTTTTGCTGGTTGGTCATCTTTTGTGTGTCCACGTATAGAAGTCCATAATAGAACGTTGATTATGAGTTAGTACTTTCTTTTGTAGCTGCGTCCAACATGTCTTAATAGAATGGTTTGTGGGATGGGAGGCAGGAGGCTGTACAGCTTGAAAGGTGCTGCGACCAGAATTCATTCAGATAGCACGCAGAATCCTTGTGTAGTTGTCATTTAGTTTTTTTTTTCGGGTGTTTCGTCAAAGGTCAAGCGGTGCGATAATACAGTAGTACTGACACGGCTACAGTTTGGAAGAATTCCCGTTATATTTTATCAGAGAGATCAGAGATTCTATGTATTTAAAGTATTTCGTGGTTATGACTTAGTATTTACTTGTAACATGATATGCAAGTGTTAGGTATCACCTACCTTTTCAGCATAATGAGCTAGGCCATCTACCATATATGGCAGTAGCTCTAATACCAAGAGCTCCAGTCCAAACCAGTCCGACAGAAATCAGTCTGAGACCAGTCTACGAGTCTGAAGAGCCGTTTCCTATTGTTGAAGTATGTCCTTACTCTATCACTAATCCTATGTTCTTATTACTAACAGCCTCTCTCTCTTGTAAATACTTGTTCCTGTAAATATAACTCTTTTTCCCCTTATCTCGTGGTTTGTCTTTTTATTACTACTACCTGCGTTCATTAACCAGAACACAACAGCAAGTAACAGCACAATGCTAATAAAAGGTAAATAAATACGATAATTCTAGTCTTGTACTATCGAACCTTTAATAAGTTCTATTCATGATTCATTTGCATTATATATATGTTTTTACTTAATGAATTCCTCCTTCTGCTTTTATTGTTCCTGTTCACCATAATACCGAAATTGCTATGGGTGACTTGAACTAAACATCTATGATATATTTCCAACAGTATTAGATTTACATATGGAAATGATGACGAGAGCAGGGAAGAATATTTTGAAAACTTAAGAAAATAGGGGTTAGTATGGGTTCCATTTTACTCGATACAGGAAGCTATTGATTCCAATACCTGACCATAAATAAATGAAGCGGGATTTTAAAAAAAAAATAGAGTTAGAAATCTTTTTTTTAAAAAGGGATCTTCTCAAGATGAAAGAAAGAAAAGACGGGTTGGAGATCTTTAAAAGAGCTCCAAACTTAAAAATAAAAAGGGGAATCGAATGTTTAATTAGCTCATCAAGTTGACATGTTATCTACTTCAAATAAGCGTTTCGGAGGGAAATTAGCTTCCTCATGAAAATCAGTCAATTCATGTACAACTTTGTTCGAAATCCAAAGGATAAATTTTTTTTTCTTTTAGATCTGATTTTTACTGAAAGCAAGTGATCAGATCGTAAAAGAAAAAGATTTATGCCCGTAGATTTTCACCAGTTAATTTCTCCATACCATCATCTTAACCACAGCCAGTTATGTGAAAGACTGATGCGTACCGGATGACGAATATGACACTCATAGGAGACATTGATGAACTGGAGTAGATCAGGTTCTATGCGTACCGCTAACTCATCAACATTTAATTGTCTAAAATAGACGAACGGTGAAACGTTAAAGAAAGCCGGTTCAGTCAAGCGGACCCGAAAAAAATTCGTGTTACATAATACCCTGGTAGGTTGTGAAAAGTCACAAGATCGAGGAATCTTGGCCAATGGCTGATGATATTCGCCTAGAGACTTTACCAAATCTGTGTCTACAATGACGCTCGATTTCTTTAAAATGAAGCTAGATGAAGCTTAGAAAAGGTTGCTTTAACACTCTGCTACCAGACAGAGTTTCCATAAATGTATGGTAGATGAAAGCTAATCACGAATGACTTCTTTTGAAGCCATGTTTGACCAGAATATGACCAAATCTGTCCTCCTTGAGAAAGAAAGAGTTTTTCTGGCACCTAATCACAATGGAAATGACTTCGACATTAACAATAAACCCCGAGACCAGTTCATTTCGTTTCATTGCATTATATAATCATGACAAGACGCACAAATCTAAAGGTCATCACTATATATAATCATGACAGGAAACACAAATCGAAAGGTCATCTATATATATAATCATGACAGGACGCACGAACGAAAAGGTCATCAATATATATAATCATGGTAAGACGCACAAGTGAAAAGGTTATCAATATATATAACCATGACAAGACGCACAAGTGAAAAGGTCACCAATATATATATAATCATGACAAGACGCACGAATGGAAAGGTCATCAATATATATAATCATGACAAGACGCACAAATGGAAAGGTCATCAGTATATATAATCATGACAAGAGGCACAAATGGAAAGGTCATCAATATATATAATCATGGCAAGACGCACAAGTGAAAAGGTTATCAATATATATAACCATGACAAGACGCACAAGTGAAAAGGTCACCAATATATATAATCATGACAAGACGCATGAATGGAAAGGTCATCAATATATATAATCATGGCAAGACGCACAAGTGAAAAGGTTATCAATATATATAACCATGATAAGACGCACAAGTGAAAAGGTCATCAATATATATAATCATGACAAGACGCACAAATGGAAAGGTCATCAATATGTATAATCACGACAAGACGCACAAATGGAAAGGTCATCAATATCTATAATCATGACAGGACGCACAAATGGAAAGGTCAGCAATATATATACTCATGACAAGACGCACAAGTGAAATGGTCAATTACAAGACGCACAAATGAAAAGGTCATCAATATCTATAATCATGACAGGACGCACAAATGGAAAGGTCATCAATATACGCGAACTCTTCTCCAAGTAGGCATTTGAACTAATATTCAACCCAGGTATCCTAATTCCTGAGTAGAGTACCTATGAGTCCACACCCATATCTGCTTTCGATGATCGACCCATGATACAGAAACCATAAACAGTTTGATAGCTAGTTCCTCGTTCACCCCACCCCATTTCTAGTGAAAAATCCCATTCACTGAAATGCAACTAAAACTAGTCTCTAAGGATATATTAGAAAAGGACACAATTTTCAAAAACCTGAACCTTTCCCGATTTGACTGAATTCTTTTTTGTTTATGGCAACCTATTATCTGTTTTTAAAATCGCTCTTACGAAAAATCAAAAAAATGAAAATAGATGAAAAGAACTCTTAAGTGAAGACGTAGCTTAATTTAAGTTTCTATCAAAGGAATTTACTAAATAACCAGGACTTTTCCCATCACATTTGCAAACGAGTTGCAAAAATCTAAATATTTACTTTGAAGTGTTATTTCTGATTTTAATTGAAAGATAATAGCATAAAGTTAGTTGTAAAATAAAGGAAAATACTTTTGTAAACTTGAAACCTATTTCAAAGTGATTTTAATATTATTTATATTTTTCAACAAAATACTTTGATTATGAAACAAGAAAATAAACCTTTGGTTTTAAAATTCTTTCTAAAATTAACTCGGCACCTATGAAATTTGATTCAAAGAAAATTAATTAATTTGATGCTTAATGAACCGTAAGAAATACTATTCTTTGCTTAAAATACAGTAAAATATATTTTTTAACAATGAGGTTTTACCCCAGTCAACATGTGTTAAAGGTCAAGACGTTGTTACATTCCACAGCTCGATAGGCTTTCTCCCAAGTTATTTGAAGTAGAGAACAAAAGAGACAAAATTTCAGAAAGTTGTCTTTTTTTGTATATAAATTAATAAGCTGGAAAAAACAAAAAACAAAAAAAAACCTAGAGACTATTTTAAAAATAAATAGACTTTACTCTGGCAGTTTTTTTTTTCTATTTTTATGGAATCATATCTTAAAATTAATCGGAACAAATTGATTATGTCTTCCACATAAAAAAAGAAAACTATAAAAAGATCAATTTAATTTTTTAAAAAACCCCAAGAAAAACGCTTCCTTTTTTAAAGTCGTGCTAAGTTTAGAGTAAATAAAACCGCACAATGACAATTTAACGGGAAAAATATCTTAAGTTTAACAGACACACTAGTGATATTAATCAACAGCTGAGCAACACTTGAAGAGATAGTTGTAAATAAATGGATAAAATAAAACTAAACAAATGTGGTTATCAAAAATCATTTCTGAAACTGTCTTTTAAAATTCTATTAAAAATTCTCTTTACAAAAGGAACAAGTGAAACTACATTTTTTCGGTTGGTCATTTTTACGTAATAAGTTTCTCAGATTCTTACAAATTTATTCTATCATTATCATTTATTTCTGTTATTATTATCTATTATTATTACAATTATTATTCATTATTATATATTATCTATTATTATATTATATTATTATATTCATTATTGTTATTATACTATATAATAATTATTCATTATTTGTAACATTTATTATTAACTATTTCTATTTCTATTTATTTTATTATTTCTTTCTATTATTATTATTATTATTATTATTATTATTATTATTATTATTTACTCATTAGTTTTTCACATCAATTTTAGCTGATGGTCTTTCACTGGTGCTTGAGTGACAGAAATTCTCCTCAAGTCACCAGGACTCTTCTCAGTATTCTGGCCGTTATCAATAATGTAGTCGTTTGGATGGTTTCCACTCGTCCGCCAACTTCCAAGTCCTCCAATCCCTTTAGTAACCCTTTAGTTACTGCTCCAAACGCACCAATTACTATTGGTATAATTATCACCTTCATGTTCCATAGTTTTTTCAATTCCATATCAAGGTCGAGGTACTAATCCTTCTTTTCACATTCTTTCAGTTTTATTCTGAGACAGCAAAGTCGACAATTTTGCATATCTCTTTTTTTTTCTTCTTGTTGATTATTATTAGGTCTGGTCTTCTGGCCGAGATTAAGTGATCAGTCTGTATGTCAAAGTCCCATAGGAGTTTATGTGTGTCATTTTCTAGTACAGGTGCTGGGTTGTGCATATACCATTTGTTGGTGTGGTCAAATTTAAATTTCTTGCGCATTTCTCAGTGGATCACCTTGCCGATCCAGTCGTGTCTAGTCTTATATTCCTTCTGTGCTGATTTGCTGCATTCGCTTATTATGTGATTGATCGTTTCGTCTCTGTCACCGCATAGCCTACATTTACCTTTTTGTTGCGTCTTATCTATTCTCGTTTTGATATGATTGGTTCTTATGGCGTTGTACTGTGCTGCTATTAGGAGGGATTCTGTTTCTCTTATAAAGTTCCCTTTTCTTAGCCAGATCCAGGTTTTCTGGTGTGAGATGTTGTTTGTTAGTCGTTTAAAACACCCATAGAGTTGTTTTTCTTCCCATTTTTGTTTCCCAGTTATTTTCTTTCTGTTGTTCATCGTGTTGTCAGTACCGTTTCTGATAGCTGTAAACAGTCCCCTTTATTATTATTATTATTATTATTGTTGTTGTTGTTGTTACTCCTTGAGGGCTTTTCACACCAGCATTAGCTGGTGGTCTTTCACTGGAGTTTGAGTGACAGCAAGTCCCCTCAAGTCTCCAGGACTCTTCTCAGTATTCTGGTTGATCTTAATAATGCTGTAGTCTGGATGATCTCTACTTATCCTCTAATTTCTAAGTCTTCCAATCCCTTCACCAAACCTGAACGCACTTATAGGGACTTATTTCTCTTTTCACGTTCTTTCATTTTTACTCTGTGGTCTGCCGAGATGACAAAGTCCTCTATTCGGCACGTTATCTTCTTTTTATTGACTATCACTTGGAGTGGTCATCTTGTCGAGATTAGGTCATCCGTTTGTATCTCAAAATCCCGGAGAATTTTGTGCGTCTCATTCTCCTGGATGGATTCTTGGTTGTTCATATACCACTCGTTGATAGGGTCAAACTAAAATTTCTTGCACAATACCCATTGGATCACCTTCCCAACCAAGTCGTCTTGTCTTACACTCTTTTTTCCCGCTAATTTGGTGCATTCGCTTATTTTGTGATTAATAGTTTTATCTCTATCACCACATAACCAACATTTGCCATATTTTTGCTTTGACGTAGTTAGTCCTTATGGTGTTACTTTGTGCTACTATAAAAATAAATCCAGTTTCTCTTTTAAGGTTTCCTTTTCTTAGCCGTGTCCAAATCTTCTCGCGTGAGATTTCGCTTGTTTGTCGCTTGAAATATCCATACAGTTGTTTTTCTTCACATTTTAGTTTCCTAGTTATTGTTGTTTTGTTGATCATTGTGTTGATTGTATTGTTTCTGGTCGCTGTGATTAGTTCATCTTTGCTCTTAGTCTTCGAGTTGTCGTATTGATACATCGACGTCATCTTGAATGCTGGCGAGTCCTCTTCCTTCTTCTTTTCTTGACACATAGTTTGTTTTTGTCGGATGTAAGGCCTTATGCAATCGTCATTAGTTTTCTTGTTCTCTGGTCCATTTGTTGAAGTTGTTCCTTTGCTCACTTCAAGTATGGTCCCGGGTATCTTACAAGTAGGACAACCCAGGTGTTTATCCCTTTGATGAGATTTCTGCTGTATAGTTTGGTTTCGAGGAGTTTTTTCGTTCTCCTGAGATTCTCTTTTTTAATTTCTTCTTTTATCTTCACTTGTTTCATGGTGTCTGTTTCCAATATACCCAAGAACTCATAAGTTTCCTTTTCTCCGAGCGTTCTAATTTTTTCTTTATTTGGTAGTTTTACTCCTTCTGTCAATTGTCTTTTCCGCTTCTCATTTGTAATTTGGGACCAAATGTCGGGTTGAGTTAAGAGAGTGCATGCTAATGAATAAAATTTAGCCAAAGTGAATGGTTGAGAAAATCTCAAACCAAAAGTGAAAGAGAGAAGAAAGAAAAGGGTAACTCAAATTCCATCTCTATATCCTGACTATATTCTTATCGTTTGTATCAGGGTCTCCAATTCTTTTTCATTTTTGGCAAACAGTTTGGTGTCGTCCATTTACATAAGGTGGTTACACTTTTGTTATGCTTTTGTAAGGTTGTAGCCCCCAGTGAATTTTCTAAGAATGTGATTGAGTGGCATTATTACTTCGGGTATATCTGTTTCTTCAAAAAATCTGTTCATTTCAAGAGCCAGACTGTCGAAGATGGAAACAAATTCTTAAAATCAGGATCCACGTATGCCATTATTGTTTGACGTTTTCCAATTTCGTCTTTTTTTTAGTGTTGCTCAAAGTGAATCGAAGTGTATTTTCGCCTTAGACCCTTCGAGTCCTTGTAATTCTTTTTCCGTATTGTTTATCCATTCGGCTTTTTGGTTATGTCCTTTCCGTTTCCATACTTTGCTACAAAATTGTTTTGCTTTCTTTGCATCCGGTTGTTGGTATGTCTTGGTGCATTCTCCACCTACTTGCTTGAAGAATTTTGTTGTTGTTTTGGAATGGTTTGTTTTGTCTGTATTGTTTGACCCTGTCTCGGTATCTTTTTAGTCTTTCTTCTTTCGCCAGTACCTTCTGATTAATCTACTTGAGTTGTATCGTTTGTTTTGCTTGTTGTGTTGCTCTTCTCTTTTCATTTCAACATATTCCCGCATTTTTTCCCTCTTTCTTGACATTTTTTCTTGTTGCTGTAGATTTTTTTAAATTTTTTGTTTCTAGTCTAATTTCCCACCCAGAATTTGACTTTCTGTTCGTGTTCTTTAGAAGGACACCGAATTTAGCACAGAATAATTTTGTTCCTGCATAGATCAGTTCGTTTAATTCAGTTATGCTGTTCGTTGAGATATTTGTCAATAATTTGTTTATTTTTTTCAGTTTCTGCCGTTACTGTTTTCGAGTCTTGGTTCCTGAGAGATGGTAAAGTGGTCTTCTTTTTAGACATGATTATCTTTATTGTCTCTACATTCATTTTATCTTCTTTTGTTAAAGTTCGTTCTGTGGAGTTGGGCTGTATGGTGTTCCGATTATTATTAATCTGCGTTTCAATTCGGTTAGGAAGTTCCTGCTTTTCGGTATCTAGCATCTCGGTCACAGTATTGGGATCTTGTTGACATGTTTCCCTATTTATTTCTTGATATATTTCTGTTGTTAACCGGCACAGAATTGGAGAAAAAAGAATCTGAGTGTCTTCGGTTGTCTTACGGATAGGTAAACTGTTGAGACCTTGAAGGAAATATATGGGAGAGGGCCACCACAAAATTTTGTTAGAAAAGCAGTATCAAATATTTACCCAGGTCAGAAACAGAATTAGGCATGCCCAAAGGAAAAGAAATTAAAGAATAAATTAGGAAAGGGAAGAAGTCGAGTTAAGTGTGGGAAATCCAGTATTTTACAAGGTATACCTGAGAGAACTAAAATTAGATCGGAAATGAGAAGTCTATTTCAGAATAGTGGAACAGACTGGACCAGTAACATTTGTAATTTGGGACCAAATTGGGGAAGGTATGAATCCAATTATTCTCCCTCCAGCTATAGGTAAATAGTAGGACAGACTAGGTTCTTCAGCCTTAGTGTGGCAACTAGTCTAGGAGAAGGAATACTTTGAATTCAAACCTGTTCAACTCCGCTTTAAAAGTGACCTTGTGTCATATCCTGCCCGAGCGAAGGGGTTGGTAAATATGGTAATTTGGGACCAAATGTCGGGTTGAGTTAGGAGAGTGCATGCTAATGAATAAAATTTAGCCAAAGTGAATCGTTCAGAAAATCCCAAACCAAAAGGGACAGAGAGAAGGAAGAAAAGGGTAATTCTTGTAGAACCAGATGTTAAAACAGAAAATAAGATTAAAGATGAAGGCAAAATCTATTATATCAGGTTAGTTTTTTCTTTGAATCCTCAAAGATAAGAAGGTCCTCGAATAAAGGACTGGAAAAATGAATAAAGGCAAGAGATTGCCATATTCCAAGTTTGAAACTTATTGAGGAAGTCTCAAAAGGGAAGAGGAAGAGGAAATAACTTTATCAAAGTTCCAAGCTCGATTTAGGGAAGAAAATAGGCTGGAGCCGGTAGAAATAGTTATAAACAACACCGATACAGATAGGACCGAGAAGAAATTACCTCCCTTCCGGTCTCATATCCAGTTAGAAGTAGATGTGAAGGGTGAAAGAGGATTACCTATAAAACTAAGTTTGACGGGAAAAAAACCTAAACAACCCTCAAGAGAACCAAGACGGGTGGACTCCATTCGTCAGAGTACTCATAGGTAAATAAGTGATACGCCGGTGGGTGCTGTCATGCATATGGAAGGGCCCCTATGTATGTGAGGCATTAGCAGTTATTGTCGTGGTCTGGTCCCCAGGGGATAACCTTAACTAGTTAAAAATAGAGATAAACTCAGAAAATGCGGAATAAGGAAAGTAGTTTTTGCATTTCTTGCAGAAATGTACTACGCTGTGAAAAAACAAACGAAACAACGAAGCTTAACGTCATAAGCACTTGTGAAGTTGTACCAAGGTTTGAGGAAAGCAAACATAACCTTTATTTAAGATTGCCTTGTGCCAGACTATTTACAGCGAGAATAAGAAAGCTTAAAACTTATACTAGGAATTGACGAACTGTTAATTCATGAACTGGTTTCTTACTAAAACTTACCACCGCCGGGATGCGTGAATATATGAATCATTTTTAAAAGCATTTTTTTCCTACTAAGTATTGTCATTTTTTTAATCTGTATTTTGTTCTCTGTTTCTTGGCGTCGACTTTTATTTCTTTGCTTCCTTAAATGGTGCAGTTTTATCCGTCTACTCATGGACCGGAGACTACGGTTTGCGATTGATTTGCTATCTGGATCTAAAAAAAAACAAACAATGTGGGTAAATAATAGATGAGTCGTGTTATCCGAAGATTTAACCTACCAATAGAACGGTCAGCGGATTGGAGGCAGAATCACTCCCCTGTTTGATGAGGACGGCTGTACTGTCACAATGGCTTTTAATGGAAAATGAAAATAGATCTTCTCTTTTTTTTTTACAACAGTCATTTTTCACAATCGAAAAGTGTCCACAGTGAATTTTATTTTAACAACTAAAAACTTTATTAAATGAGAAAAATTGTGTTAATTTTATTGTAGTTTATTTATGTTGTACGAATCACATCAAATTACCTCCGCAGAAGTTTTACAAAATTTCATTGACATAAATTTTCCGGATAATTATCTTTATCTGACAATAATTATTTTTTGTTCAAACCCATTTGTTTTTGAATTTATATTTAGACATTAAAAAAAATGAATTAAGGAGGGGGGTTGGATTGATTGACTTAAACTAAATTCCTTTCTTAATGAATTAGACCGGAAAATTTCATCAAAATATAATGTGTTGTTGATTTTTGGAATTGTAGTAATCTGTCGAGAGTCTTTTTCATGATCAAACCAGAAGTGTTTAATTGGGTTTTGCTTGGTTGGGTTTTATGGCATATCAATCATTTTAGGTTATTTAATGCCAAATCCTTTTTATACAAATATAATATATATATATATGTATATATATATATATATATATGTGTGTGTGTGTGTGTGTGTGTGTGTGTGTGTGTGTGTGTGTGTGTGTGTGTGATTTGGTTTGGTTGGGTTTTATGGCATATTTTAGGTTATTAAATGCCAAATTCTTTTTATACAAATATAATATATATATATATATATATATATATATATATATATATATATATATATATATTGAATATATATGATTTGATTTGGTTGTTTTTTTTTTGGCATATCAATCATTTTAGGTTATTATACACCAAATCCTTTTTATACAAATATATTAAATAAATAATTTTAAACATATTTTGTAGATAACATTTTTAAACAAGCATGATCACATTTTTTTTTCACGCAGTTAAATGGTTTCACTTATTTCTATCAAATACGAATGATTCTATTAATTATCTATCATTTATTTGCACGCAGTTAGATGTTTTCAAGTATTGCTATGTTTCACTAACAATTCAATAAAACATCAGTCATTTGTTTACACACGTTCTATTTCTAACAATTCAGTTCAGCATAAGTCAACAAAGTTAAATGGTTCCAAGTATTGCCATGTAACACTAACAATTCAATTAAATATCAGTCATTTATATACACACAGTTAAATGATCAAATAGTTCTATTTCAAATAATTCAATTTAGTATTGGTCATTTGTTTGTACACAGTTTAAATGTCAAACAGTTCTGTTTGACACATATGTCGGACAGAGTGTTCCCACTCCGAGCCAGAGTGGACCTGGCAGCGATGGCAATAAAGAGGTACTCTGCATTCCCCAAAGCTCCAAGACTACTGGAGCCTCACCATCAGATTGCTTAGTGTCATATCAGGACATTTGTTGGGGAAGTCTAACCTCTTTACAGAGATACAGTCGGTGTATTCTAGTGCCCCCGCCCCAGCGAACTGGGCCACAAGAAGTGTTCACCTTAGCAACTCATGGTACAAGCAAACCGAAATTGTTATTGGCCCCACACACTAAATTCTGAGACAAATGAGAGAAAAATGGATAATAAAGAGGGGTAATTGAAAATTTCTGACATTAGTCACTCGGCTTTCAAGCAAGCCGATTTGACCCAGTCATTGTTTATACAAAGAGGTCGAAAGAAGATTGACGGATTTTCCTCTTGTGAAACCTTAGCAATGACTGCAATCTTCAATTGAACGATCACTAATCATCATCATCATCTGCAGCTGAGACGTAAGCGATGACTAAGCAGCAGCATTTGGAAGAGATCAGAATATGATTATCAAATTAAATTATACGATGACATCTAACACATGTACATTAATTTGAAATTTTTTTTTATCTTATACAAATCCCGTCTCTCTTGTGTCACCTCTCTTTTTTCTGTTAACGTGACTTATGACACTCAAAGACGACAAACCTACAAGGCCAACCTTCACTCAACTATACCATAGCTTCTGCAACGAGAGATTTAGATATTTTTCAGAAAAATTTTTTTTTTTAATTCTTACGGTATTTCTTTACTAACTGCAAACAATTTTTCAAAGTATCTCCGGTTCTGTTAGAGTGTATATGAGGGTGGTTTGAAAAGCTCGTATGATGACGTCATAGCTACTGTTGATGACTTTTTTCACAATGGGATCCAAGCACTGCAACGCCAATAGAAGAAGAGTATGGACCACAAGAAGGATTATGTTGAAAAATAAACCTCATTTGGTCATATTCCATGAAGGTATTTTAGTGAGCCTATGAACTTTTTATCCGATCCTTATATATATATATATATATATATATATATATATACTTTATTTTATTTTTATACCTATTCTACAATTCTGACGGTATGAAAAAACCTAGGTGATATAATTTGTAAATAAAAATATAACACAAACTAATGACTGGGGAAAAAAAAGAAAAGACTAAAAACATTCATACTGCTTGAAAATAATCAACCAATACTGCAATGCCTAGTCAAAAGAAAAAAACCGACAGAGTCATATAAGCTGAAACGTATATATATATATATATTGTGCATATTTTGACAGCAACTAATTGTTTATACTAGCTTGGTTAAAGACCACAAAACTTTCCTTCTTGTAAGTTTCTTTGTATCACGATCCAATTGATAGTTATAAAAATAAACATGAGTATTAAAAATACCCAGTCAAACATGAATAAAATAGAACTCAACTCTAACATTAACATATTAAACATCTTCAACAACCAACGTACTAACCAAAGCAACTCCACAAATAATAAACCAGTCCAACAAAATAAATTTTGCACCCAGAATTTTGAAAAAAGTACCCTCAGAAAATAATCCCTCTCAAGCCGATGAATGATATAATCGAAAGAGCACGTGAACAAAACTTCGGGCGTCTTTTTCATGAATTGGACCTTAATACAAAGAAACTAGTAAGAAAGCTTGATAAAGGCATAAGATCATAAAAAATTCGTATGAACGATATATATATATATATATATATATATATATATATATATATATATATATAATCATGTCGTGCCGCTAGCACGGATATCCCTGAACCTCTCTCGTCACTTCTCCCTATCGTTCATCGCTTCTGGCAGGTCTTCAGAGCTACATCCCGTATCCTCACATAGCTGCTGTATGTATGTTCGAGCTGGTCGTCCTGCTTTTGCTTGGCCATATGCGGGGGTCCATAGGAGTACATCACTGATTAGTTCGTCCCTGCTTCTCCAGCAGTGTCCTGCGAGTCTGGTTCATCTAACTTGTATAGTTTTCGAGACGGGAGGCAGGTGGCCGTATAGTTGATGCCTTCGCACTCGAAATATATAGACACAGAATTAGTTTATATGACTACGCGTGGGAAATTAAAAAGAATCTAGATACAGATCCTATATAAAAATGGAAACAATAAAAAAAATGCAGTATATACAGAGCAGGTGATAAATATTGGCAACTATGCAAAGTGGAAAAACTAGCTATAGCTTCCTATATTAATCCTAATCAATTAAACAACCAAAAATCGGAAATACTTAATGTTTGTAGGCATAAAAAAGCGGCCTTAGTCCAGACCTTTTTAGTCAGAGTTGACCTGATGATCTGGTTAGATGAAACCATGGTAGATTACTTCTGGCTCCGTAGGTATTCGTATATATATATATATATATATATATATATTCATCCACAGACAGACAGTTTCGTTATATCACAATACATCAGTGTGGCTAGACACGAGAAATGCTTCAAGCTGGGATCGAAATGTAGATGACTTTACGCCAGTCGGTTATCTTACCGTAGAGCCATCAGTAGCCTCACCGTAACTGAAGGAATTTTACGCATATGTATTATTTTTCCTTTCTTTACATATACACTTAACGGCTACCGGAGTGCTCAAGTCATTAGATAAGCTTTGCATTACGCGAGAGGCAACCGGTAATTCCTTCGAGAGAGTGCCCAACACTCCGAGGGGTAGCACACAAACACACATACACACATACGCGCGCGCGCACACACACACACACACACACATATATATATATATATATTATTATTATTAATCTTTCCTTTAACGAATTGCATCAAAATTTTGATGATACAAAAATAGCAAAAATTGCAAAAAATTTCAAGTTTTTCTCTAGGGTTCTTATTTTGTTAAAAGCCTGTGTACCTGCTACTTAAGAAAGGTTCAGTTTTCTACGTTTTTAGCCGTAAAAGGCGAAGAGTCTTTTTCATTTTATCTGTTGTTTTATTTTCACGCTAATAGAAAGAAAACAAAAGAAGAAAAGGGCAGAAAACTGCAGAAGTATATTTTCCTAATAGAAAATTTATGATGAACATTATTAATAATTTTCTTTTTATATCCTAGAATATTACAGTTATATAATTCGTATGAACTCGCGAAGTTTGATATTTTATTAAAAAAAGAAAGTAAAGCAAAGCATATCCTCACAGGGAATTATAAAATCAATATTATTATGTTCTCACAAACATTGAAAAGGAAAACCTTTAATCAGCTTCTTACAAAATACAAATTGTTGATTGTGAATCACTAACATTTAAATTGCCAAGCGAAATGTTTGATGAGATATCAATAAAAAAAGAAAGATCCAAAATTTTATTTCAATATTTTTTGATATATCCTCACAACCATAATCATAATGATATCAATTACAACAGTAGATATACATATGCAAAAACACAGGCGGACTCAAATACACAAGCGACTCCGTTGTTCAGGTACGAACGTTTATTGACTTCTGGACTTTTTTCGACACAAGGAGAGAGAGAGACAATTCTTAAAAGTCTTTCGTATCATATTATGCCGACAAAACTCCCAACTGTCTGGTCGGACCCCAACTTCTCAACAACATGGTCGGAACTCAACTTCTATTGTCTGCCTCAATGGCAGACAGCCTAACTGTCTGTTTACATGACCCAAAGTCAACCTTCCGACTTCCTCTTTTTCAAAATCTCCAAATTCTCAGCCCATCGCTTCCGGGCATGACGTCATTCACACTCCAGCTACGTTTCCTATCTGGGGTTTATTATGACAATTGTGATTGTCATATCCTCTGTGCGCGAATGTAAACTGTACCCAATGTCTGTGCACCTGAACTAACAGCCAAATAGTTCAAAGCCCAACCAAACTGAATGATAAAATATAATTAAAGAAAAATGATTAATATAAAAAAATCATTCCGTAATTATATAACATTTTATCAGGTGACGAAGTTATAAACAGATTCTGCACATCAAAGAAAATTTACAAGAAATATGAAAAGAATAGTTTCAAGAAAATATATGGAAATATCCCAACAAGGTATTCATATTAAACTTAAGAGTTGCAAGCAGAATAAAATCTTTTATAGGAATGGAAGTTAGAAATGGAAGAAAGAGAAAGTTTGGATTTGCCGGAAGTTGAAAAAAGGAAAATCAAATCATTTCAATAAACCTAAAACCACGAGAAAGAAAAGTTTTATTTCACTAAAGATTTTTTGACCGAGGTTCATCAAATAGATTTTTTTAAAGTCCTTTGTTTGAAAATAATTCAAAAATATATAGAAAACTTGTCTACATACGATGGATTTTTTAACTACATTTGAGAGAGGTCAGTGAATTGACAAAAAGTTAATATTCATAATACCTGAAAATTGTATTGCGGATGACCCCTAAGATGAAGTTTTAGATTACATATATGAATTAGATTGCATATATGAAAATTCTATTAAGGATGTCCCCTAAGATAAAGATTTAGATTACATATATGAATTAGATTACATATTAAAATTCTATTGATGATGACCCCTAACATTCAATTTGAATTATCCCTGAGCAGCCGAGTTTACAAGCAATTCTGCTTTTCATATTGAGTCATTTAGGCTTTCCGAATTTTTTCCAATGCTCATGCATTCTGTTTTTGACTTAGGGAGAAAAATTGATACCCAAGGTCTTTGTTGCATATCGAATCATTTTTTAATTGTTTCTTTTTTTTTGTCTCCACCTCGTCCGTTCTTCCATAAAGTCCTGAGAGTTAATTTGTGTGTGTGTGTGTGTGTGTGTGTGTGTGTGTGTGTGTGTGTGTGTGTGTGTGTGTGTGTTTTGGTATTTTCAGCCTGATAGATCGAGACTTCTCTTTACTATCTACGAAAAGAGACCGTCTCGGCAGCAGGCGAATGATATTGGTGCTAATATAGTTTTGTTTTGTGAATGGATACTCGACTCTGCAGTGGTTTGCAATAGGGCCTTTAGATACCATGTTGAAGAGTTTTGTTACGGTAAGGCTTTCTATGGGCTGGTCCAGATAGTTTAGGAATTGTTAATCAAATAAATTTTCCGTGTGTGTTTGTTGAACTTTCTTCCCAGATCATACAGGTAAAATTCTCATTATAAAAACCAACCGAATTCTTCAATATTATTCTTCTGGCATTAGGCGTCAGCATTCGAAATTTCCGTTTGTCGAAGTTTTTGCCCTCAGTGTAAAACAAGATTTTCTGGTTTTAACAGAAAATTACTTGAACCGATCCATATCAAATCGTAAATTTGATTATCCTGGATTTTATTTCTTCACTAAACCTGATCATTTTTACCGTCATAGCTTTGGTTTGGTTTGGTTTCTTTGTTTAATGGTATGTGGTGGCTGGAAGAATGTTATTCAGGGACGTTTCAACAAAGTGAAACCGCCGGCTTATAGATATACATATTTGCACACACGCACATGCCATGCAACTATGACCCAACAGAAGAAACATAAGCGGCGATCAGCAGCTGTTCAGTTAGTCGTCAAGTAGATAAAGTCACGGACATACTACCAATGCTCTGTTCCGACTACAACCAATGCTTCCGACCTCAGCTAACCCAACAAATGGCATATCGACATTCATGGGTTATTTAATACTAAAGCCATTCTTGTAGAAGAACAGCAGTGAAACTATTTGACTCATAACTGGAGTGATAAGGAGGTTCATATCTTTCCCAATGATATTAACTCGAAAGTGAACGTAATAGAATGAGTGGAATTCGAACTCGCTTACTTTGAGGCTGCAATCCAGCACTTTAGCCATTGACGCCAAAGAGAATCCCTCCCTCATGGCTTTGGTATATACATAAGAGAAATCTTTCTTTAGGGAAATACTCCCATGAAGTTATTGATTCACCAGAAATGGGTTTTTATTTTGCTTTGCTCTACAAGTTCACGTAAATGAATAATAATTAATCAAAATTGACCTTTGAGCTTCAATACTGACCTCTTATTTTGGTAGTTCTAACCATTCTATAGTCATTGCTTTCAGGGCACCTTTGGTGGTGTAACGGTTAGCAAGCTTGACTAGCAAACCTACACGAGTGAGTTCGATTCTCATTGGGTGCCCAATTCATTCGGCCTTGTGTCACATCGAAGCAAAGAGCTTTGTAAATTACTATAGTCATTGTTTTCATTATTGCTGAGTGCTAAGAATTATCTAATGTGCCATTTCCTCGAACCGATTTGGTTGATGATCGATTCGAATTCTTCATCGGATTTAGAACGTACATCTCTGGCTGGTAATTGATGTCTTTATTTCTCATAAGAAGTACCAACAAAAGACTAAGTCTCAACTTGAACGTGTTGTGATGATTACTCATTACCGGGGGGGGTCCTCGTGGTGTAATGGTTAAAGCGATGGACTTCGGAATCGTAGTATGCAAGTTCAAACTCCAGTCGCGCTATTACGTTCACTTTCGGGCAAATACCCTTAGGAAAGGTATGAAACCCCTTATCCTCCCAGCTATGGGTTAAATAGCACCACTAATGTTCTTCTAGGAGAATGGCTATGGCATTAAATAACCTACAAAGGTTGATATGCCATTAAACAAAGAAACCAAACCATTACTAATTACAAAAATTATTTTCCTCCTTACTACTATAATTAATTCTAGTCATTGACGCAACTGAGAGTAACCCCTCATGGTTTTGGTATCCACGTTAGAGAAAGTTTTTCTTGTGTTAGAAATACTCTTACGAGATTATTGATTCACCAGTAACATGTTTTAAGCCTAATTCTCAACCTTGGTTCATACTTGAGTGTGTTGTGGTGATTAGTCATTGAAACAATTATTTTTATCTTTACAATCAAAATAGATGTGATGACATTTTTAAGGGATTTTTGAACTGCGTGCAATCATTGGCATAATGTATTGAGAAATGTCAAGGTCAGTAATGCTAAATCTGTTTAGATAAGGATTGGCCAATAATAGTTGGGTTCATACAAGTATTGGAAGTTATTGCTTCTAACTCCATGCTAGAGACATATGAATTTTGTGGGATAACAGACTGAGTTAAAAATCAAAGAAAATCGCATATACCAATCATCAACGATTTTTAAGTTGTCGCATCTTTAGATAAAGCAAAACAACATGCCAGTAATTTTGCTCCCAACTCAACAGTACAACTAAAACCAATAGATTTTTCATTGTGCGATAAGCTCTCTCTTTGTCGCTCTCCTCTCTTTCTCTCTTTCTCTTTCCTTCCCCTCTTTCTCTCTCCCCTTCCTCTCTCCTCCCCCTCTCTCCTATCTCTCCCTCTCTCTCGCTTTCCTCTCTTTCTCCCTCTCTCACTCTCCCCTCTCTCTCTCTCTGTCCCTCTTTCTTCTCTCTCTCCCCTCTCTATTCTCTCTCTCCTCTTTCCCTCTCTCCTCCCTCTCCCCTTCTCTCCTCTCTTTCTCTCCTCTCTCTTCCTGTCTCTCCCCTTTTCCCTTCTCCATCCCTCCCTCTCGTCTCCTCTCCCTCTCTCCCCCTCCCATCCCTCTTCTCCTCCCTCTCTCCTCCCCTCTCCCCTCTTTCTCTCCCGTCTTCCCCTTCTAACTCCCACTCTCTCTCCTCCCCTCTTCTCCTCTCTCTTTCTCTATCTCTCTAACAGAGTTTTAAGTAGTTCACCAACTCCATTCTTAACTTAAAGTCAGAAAAAGCAAAATGGTCCTGAAAAAATTCCAGTTATGATCCTGAAAAGTTTCCCTCTTGAGTTGTTCTCAATGCAAGCAATGCTATTTAACCGTGGTCTAAAAGAAAAGTTCTTTCGTAACTCTTGAAAGATTTCCATCGATTACCCGTCAATAAGAAGAACATTGGTGGTATATATATATATATATATATACCTACAGAGCCTAAAGTAATCTACCTAATTTTCACCTAACCGGATCATCTGGACAACTCTTATGATCTGGTTAGGTGAAACGTAGGTAGATTACTTCTAGTTCAGAAGGTATTCGTATTTCACTCTACTTAGTATATTGAACACTCTTACATATTAGCTTAAGGTATTCTGACGGCGTTTTTTCTTCTTTTGACTAGACATTGCAATATTGGTGGATTATTTTCAAGCAGTACGAATGGTTTTACTCTTTTCTCTTCTTTTATGGATTTTTTTCCCCGATATCAGTTTGTGTAATTTTTTTAATATAAAAATTGTATCATCCGGGGTTTTTTTTTCACACTGTCAGAATTACAGAATTATAAAATAAGTATAAAACCCAAAATAATATATATATATATATATATATATATATATATATATATATATATATATAGCGTTGGTCCTATTTACCAACTCCTCCGCTCTGGCAGGATATGACACTAGGTCAATTTCTAAGAGGCGTTTGACAGATTTGAATTCAGAGTTTTCCTTCTCCTAAACTAGTTGCCTCACCAAGGCTGAAGAACCTAGTCTGTCCTACTATTTACCCATAGATAGAGGGAGAACAACCGGATTCATACCTTTCCCAAGGGTATTAGTGCTATGTGAAATGCAATCAATATCGTCCAGGATTTGAAACCGAGTCGCCGTGTCCATTTCCTTAAGACGATAACCATTACACCACGGACACCTCCATTCGTTGGTTGTCACTAAAACACTTTGAGGGTTTGTGTCGAACCAAGTGCAATATAATATGGAGAGTGCTCAAAATCTATGATAGAGCTATTATATAATAATAATAATGATAATAATAATAATAAATGAATATATATTTTGTCACGTGATGGCTCACAGAGACGAGGAGTGGGAATTGATACTCTTCCCCTGTTGAACTAAAATTATCTAGCAGTCAAAAAGTGACCGTTAGAAATGATTGTGGGTCACACAGATGTTTGCACTTAAGTGACCTTGGGTCGCCGGACATCGGAAGGGGAAGGAGAAAATGAAGCCAAATGATTGGTGGGGGGATCCCAAACGGAAGTAGGGTTCCCTTCCCCTCAACGGAAGAAAAATACAAAAAAAAAACAGTTTTTGGACAAGTCTCGTGGCAGACGGACGATAGCCATTTCACTCCGGGCTAAAGACAAAAGACTGAGACATGAGAGACCTGAATCTCTCAAGCCAGCATTAAAAGCAATACAAAGTCTATTAGCCCGTGAAAGAAGAGAAATTCTCCAGTGGAACCCCGTCAAAAAAAAAATAAGATAAGTAACTTTGGGACATTTTCCCTTTACACCCAAATTTTTGTTTACCACTCTCTCTCAATTTGGAAAAGGATAAAAGCCAAGAAAAGACATTTATATTCATGGACTATCCTATTACATATTTTTGACACTTTGAACATATATATGTATATAACCGTAGTAAAGAACTTATGTATTTTAATTTTACCATGTGGTCTATGTTATTATTCCATGCTCTCCTTTCAGCTTCTATTCGCCTTATATTATCTTGCTTAGAACTGTCCTCTTAATCCCTAAAGTATTCACGGGAAACCGGAGTTACCGACTACCACTATAGCAGTATTAATATTATTACAACTAAGACCTATAGGCTCACTTTCTTCCATTATCTCGGGGAAAGAAGAAAGCGACCTGGTGGGTGTGTGATAGTGTGAAATTTTGGACCCCTTTGCCAGCGGTGGCCAGTCTGGCCCTAAATTATTCCCTCACGTAATATGCCAGTTCTTATCTGCCTGAGAAAAGAACTCTGAACAGGACTTATTTCTGTAGGGGATCAAGTGCCAACCTGCCCCGTCTTCACACGTGCGAAAATAAAGTCCCATTTTGGGATTTTAGTTCAATTTGCCGTCACAGACCTAAAATGGGGGCTCGTCCGGGATTATTTTAATATTTAATTCCCGACCTCATGCAGACCTAAAATGGGGGCTCGTTTCCGGAATGATTATTATTAATAATATTTATTGCTAGTAGTCGTGTGACAATTCCTGCCGTCTAAATCTACCCTGGGAGACCGTGAAAGAAAAAAAAGGAATATTGTTGAAACAGTCAAATTACTTGTTGATATAACTGTTTGAAAAAAATTTTTTAAAAAATGGACAAAATAGAGAACTTTTTAAAAGAACCCTCCATGGAAAAGTTGGAGAAGCTGAGAAAAAGCGAGATAATAAAAATTGGCGAGAAGCTTGAGTTAAATGTTGAAAATTCTATGAGGAAACATGAACTCGTTATAAAAATAGCAAGACACATGGTCGACGAAAATGTTTTCGAGGAAGCAGTATTAGAAGAGCTACCAACGGAAATGATAAGAATGACTCCAGAAGAAATTGAACTGGAGAAAATTAAAATACAAGCACAAATGGAACTACAGAGAAATAAAATGGAACTGGAGAAAATAAAAATTCAGCAAGAAACAAGGCTGCGAGAAGTCGACTTGGCAATAAAAGGACGCAAAGAAAGCCATGACAGTTTCGAAGTAACGAAACAAGCGAGGCTAGTCCCAAAATTTGAAGAGACCAACGTGGACGGATACTTCGCACATTTTGAGCGAACTGCACTAAATCTTGGATGGCCGAAAGAATGCTGGTCGATGCTACTCCAAACTGTGCTGACAGGAAAAGCACAGAGAGCATATGCAACTCTGCCGACAGAAAATTGCGCCGACTATGATTTGGTGAAAGCAGCGGTTCTTAAAAGCTTCGAGTTGGTTCCAGAAGCTTATAGACAGAAATTCAGAACACAGAGAAAAACTGAAAACCAGTCTTATGTGGAATTTCTGAGAGAAAAAGAGAATGCACTGGATAAGTGGTGTGACTCTAAGAGGATAGACGGAGACGCTGAGAAACTCCGGCAGCTAATATTAGCTGAAGAATTTTTAAACTGTGTGCCAGAAGAAGTCAGGGTTCACCTAAGTGAAAGAAAAACTGACGTGACCTATGAAATGGCTGCACTAGCAGACGAATACATCCTCACACACCGAAAAACAAAGGAAAAAACGTTCACGGGAAGTAAAGTGAAATTCAAAGCTGAATTAAGTCCTGAAGGAAGACCTAAGGAAGGAAATAGAAGGACCTTCCAAAGTAGCAGCAGAACAGTGGTCTGCTACAAGTGTGGAAAAGCTGGACACATAGCCATAAGGTGTCAGCTTGGAAAAGGTCCTGAAAGAAACCAGACCCAGCCGAGAAAACCTCAAGGAGCTGTGACAACAACTAGAGGAAACCAGTCCTATCGACCCTGGACGAAAAAAGGGATGATAAGAGGCCCACACGGAGGACCAGTGGAAGTCTCAATTTTACGAGATACCGGAGCATCTCAGTCGTTACTTCTACGAAATAAATTACCTAAAAGGGTAATAGAAGCAACACGTGAGACTGTGATGATAGAGGGTATCGGCGGAAAGAGGGTAAAAATACCGCTGAGTAAAATAACCCTAAAGTCCCAGTGGAAAGATGGACCTATGAAAGTTGGTGTGGTAGATAAACTACCTATGAAAGGAATTTCCCTCATACTGGGAAATGAAGTAAGAACAAACAAGTGTCACCCGGAAAAGATGGCGAAAATAAGCGCCATAAAGGAAGAAAGAAAGATGGCGAGGATGAACTCCAAACATGGAAAGAAGTTGGCGAAAATGAGCGCCAAAAATGAAGAAAGAAAGATGGCGAGAACGAACGCCCAGCATGGAGACAAGATGGCGGCTGAGCCACGTGGGCGGCACAAACGACACAGTCGCTCGCAAAGTGAGAAGGGGGAAAGAAAAGAAGTGAACCTTCCACCCCTCAATAAACAAGAAGATAAAAGGACCAGTCGTCAGAAAAAGGATGAATGTCCAACGAATATTAGGAATAAATTCCCTAATACTTATCGAGAGGATAAGAGGAAAATAAGAGGACCCTCACAAGTGACTAAGAAGGAAGAATTTAAGAAGGGCGATGAAGTCCTGCTACTATCATCAAATAAAGGACCCCACTGTGGTGGACGATATATAGGTCCCTACGTAATATCACAGAGAATAGACAAGAGGACATATAGAATTGATACCCACGAGGGAAAGAAGCAGACACAAGTGTGTCACACAAACAAATTGAAAAGATATGTCCGTCAAGAAGGCCCACCTCGAAAAATTAAGAACTCGGAAATGCCGAATAAATTCGAGGAGAAATTAAGACAGTTGTCTATTTCAGAGAGAGGGGACTTAGAGAAATTAATTAAAAAATACCCAGGTTTATTTCTCTAACGCCCTACGAAAATGTAGTAGCAGAATATTCCCTCATAGTTGTTGAGAGAAAGAGAGAGAGAGAGAAACTAAAGGAAATGAGGAATTCTCGTCCCCAATGTTGAAATATGAGATGGACGAGAAAGTGGTTCGTCAACAAGTGACGAATAGGGGAAAGAGAGAAAAGAAAAGGAAGTTTTCTCCCCAAAGCTTGACAATTAAAATTATAAAGTCGTCAAAAGTGACGAAGAAAGAAAGAAGGACTTACCTCCTCAAGGTTTGAAATATGATACGGCCAAAAGCCGAGAGAGAAAAAAAAAGAAAGGAAAACGAGATTAAAGAAAAAGAAAAGAGAGAGAGAGAGAGAAAGAAAGAGAAGAGAAATTGTTTTCCCCTATAGTGAAAATTAGGAAGGACGAAAAAAAGGAAAAGGAAAGAATTCGTCAAAGCGTGAAGAAGAAAGGGGATGAAAGAAAAGTAAAGTGAGAAAAAAAAAAGGTGAAAGAAAAGGAGAAAGAACAGTGAATTGAATTACCTTTTTTTTCTATGGTATTTCTATTCATCTCCCTTTCTTCTCTTAAGCGAGGAGGTGTCACGTGATGGCTCACAGAGACGAGGAGTGGGAATGATACTCTTCCCCTGTTGAACTAAAATTATCTAGCAGTCAAAAAGTGACCGTTAGAAATGATTGTGGGTCACACAGATGTTTGCACTTAAGTGACCTTGGGTCGCCGGACATCGGAAGGGGAAGGAGAAAATGAAGCCAAATGATTGGTGGGGGGATCCCAAACGGAAGTAGGGTTCCCTTCCCCTCAACGGAAGAAAAATACAAAAAAAAACAGTTTTTGGACAAGTCTCGTGGCAGACGGACGATAGCCATTTCACTCCGGGCTAAAGACAAAAGACTGAGACATGAGAGACCTGAATCTCTCAAGCCAGCATTAAAAGCAATACAAAGTCTATTAGCCCGTGAAAGAAGAGAAATTCTCCAGTGGAACCCCGTCAAAAAAAAAATAAGATAAGTAACTTTGGGACATTTTCCCTTTACACCCAAATTTTTGTTTACCACTCTCTCTCAATTTGGAAAAGGATAAAAGCCAAGAAAAGACATTTATATTCATGGACTATCCTATTACATATTTTTGACACTTTGAACATATATATGTATATAACCGTAGTAAAGAACTTATGTATTTTAATTTTACCATGTGGTCTATGTTATTATTCCATGCTCTCCTTTCAGCTTCTATTCGCCTTATATTATCTTGCTTAGAACTGTCCTCTTAATCCCTAAAGTATTCACGGGAAACCGGAGTTACCGACTACCACTATAGCAGTATTAATATTATTACAACTAAGACCTATAGGCTCACTTTCTTCCATTATCTCGGGGAAAGAAGAAAGCGACCTGGTGGGTGTGTGATAGTGTGAAATTTTGGACCCCTTTGCCAGCGGTGGCCAGTCTGGCCCTAAATTATTCCCTCACGTAATATGCCAGTTCTTATCTGCCTGAGAAAAGAACTCTGAACAGGACTTATTTCTGTAGGGGATCAAGTGCCAACCTGCCCCGTCTTCACACGTGCGAAAATAAAGTCCCATTTTGGGATTTTAGTTCAATTTGCCGTCACAATTTGATATATATATTTAATTCATGGAATTTAGACTGCGATTTGCAAATGTATTTAAACGGTTATATTATATAACCGTTTAAATACGCTTTATTCATTCCCCTCGACATGCAATGATGATGTTTTGTTCCTTAGCTATATTCACCTACACATACAGAAACAAAATAATGTTGCGAAATATGAAGATACACCTACGAATTCACATCCGCTATATACAACGCGCTGCGTTAGTAAATTCACTTAAACTCAGATAAACACACATTAATACGCAACTATAACCCATGCCCGTGGTGTAATGGTTATCGTTGTAAGGAAATGGACACGGCGACACGAGTTCAAATCCAGGACGAGACTGATTGCATTTCACATTGCACTAATACCCTTGGGAAAGGTATGAATCCAATTATTCTCCCTCCAGCTATGGGTAAATAGTAAGGCAGACTGGATTCTTTACCCTTGGTAAGGCAACTAGTCTATGAGAAAAAAAACTCTGAATTCAAACCTATTAAACTCTGCTTAAAAAAATTGAACTTGTGTCATATCCTGCCCGAGTGGAGTGGTTGGTAAATATGATAACCCATACACACACACTCACACACACTCATACACACTCACACACATACTCACACACACGCACACACACTCACACACACACACTCACACACTTACAACCACACGTAAAATATTCGTACAAAATCGCAGCGGTTTTTGACTGTATTTTTTCGATTTCCGATTCATTTAATTTTCTTAACTTCCTGATGATTGTTGTTTTGCAAAATACTCCATGAAACCCAGGGGTCGCAGTCTAAATTCCATGAATTAAATATATATATATATAAATATATATATATTCATATATTATTTTATTGTTATAACTTAATATACATATATATATATATATTATATAAAATAATATATATATTATTTTATTGTTATAACTTAATATATATATATTATTTTATTGTTATAACTTAATATATATATATATATATATTGTTTTATTGTTATAACTATATATATATATATATATATATATATATATATATATATATCATTTTATTGTTATAACTTAGTATATATATATATATATATATATATGTAAAGTTATAACAATGAAATAATACAAAAGACAATTGTTCAGCAAAGCAGCTCGAGGAGGAGTAACAGTAAAGAAAAGTAGTTTTGCTTAAACGTAATTGCTTTTGTTCACTTTGTTGTTGCGCTGCCATATCAACACATTAGACGAATGAATGCTTATACTTTTTTCTTGGCCGTTTTGGCGAAGAGTGAAAGGGGATAGTGTGCATAAATAAGTACCACGTACACAAAAGCAGAATTCAACAGAGAGGTAGCAGGTACTTCTTTTAATGAGGTAAATAGAAAAAAAAAAAAAAAAAAAAAAAAACAAGACGAAAAGATGACACTTACAGAATAGTGGTATCCACATCGGCGCCAACCTTCGCACGACGGCAACTTTTAGTCCACGTTCAGCAGAATGCCAAAAATAGTCACTTTTTTTCTTTTCAAATTTCTTTCTCCTGACAGGAGAACGGTATTCACGTTGGTGCCACTCTTCACGCTGCTCCATTTCTGAAGGCTTCTTCGCAGATCCATTTACTGGATTCCATACTTGCTGATTTCCAACCTGACTGAATGCCTTTCTGAAAAGCTCACAAATTTCCTTAGTGTAACTTTGACCCAATAGGTCTGTCTCGACAACAACTGTCAATTCCATTCACTAAAGACCTTTCCTGTTTTCTGTTTCCGGTTTCCCTTAGTTTCAATTATTCATTTCCGCTTCTCACGTGGTCTTCCTTATAAAACCCCTAAACACTTTTGACTCTTCTTACTCACATCATTTGCATACTTTCCAAATTTCTTGTCTTTATTATTAATTCTTGTTACGTTTTAAATCATGTGTTTAACAATTTCATTCGCGGAATCACTTTTCTTCCTTTTCTTTTTTTTCCAAATACAATTTGATTTCCCTGATCTGTATAATCCAAAAGAATTCTCTAGGCATGATTATCTCACAAAATTTACCTAAAATTGATATATTGTGTTCCAGTGCGATCTGCCTGGAACGATGGTTGATAGGGATTAATTGTGAGAGTTGGCTGGTCGGTTGGTTGTTTTGTTTTACGGCGTATCAACTCTTTTCGGGTCATTTAGCGCCGAATTAAATCAGTTTTGATAAAAGTTTTAAAAAATTCAGTTTAGTGTAATTACAGTTTAGTTCTATTTGACCAATAGATAAGACCCTATCAGAGGCTACCACTCCGGGCCAGAGTGGACTTTGGAGCGATGGCTATGAAGGGATACTCCACATTCCCTAAAGATCTTGCATTACTGGAGCCTCACCATGAGTTTGTTTAGTGTCATATCCAAGACACTCGTTGGGGTAGTTTTACCCCTCTGCAATGTATTCTACAGCCCCAGCCTATTACCAACATAGTCCAGCAGAGTACGAGTCTCGGCTCGTGCCAGATCTCCTTTTCGCCTAAAATCGCGATTATAAAAATACTTTATGCCAAATCCTGTTTGGTGGAAGGCAGAGATATATTCTATGAAGTCGGACAGCAATGACTGAATTAAAATTGCCCAGTTGGTTGGGGCTGTAGAATACACAGACTGCTTCTCTGCTGAGGGGTAAGACCCTCCAACGCGTGTCCTGGATGTGACACTAAACAATCTCAATGTGAGGTTCCAGTATTGCTGGAGCTTTGGGGAATGTGGAGTACCCCTTTTTTAAACATACAAATTGAATGCATGATTTCTAAACATATTTTTGAATAATTCTATTTACAATTAATAATTTGTTTGCATACAAAAGATTTCTTTTGGATTCCACTGATTGAAGAAATCAAATTCTATTTTAAAAAAAGAGAAAAAAGTGATTCAGCAAATGAAATTGTTAAACACATTATTTAATACATGACAAGAATTATTATTAAAAACAAGAAACTTGAAAAGTATGCAAATGACGGGAAAATTCGATGTAACAAAGTCTCAGGAAATAATAAGGATTTCGGTTAGAAAAAAATCATTGAAAAAAAAAGCACAATTAACTTATGGAGGCCGGTTTAACTTAGGTTTAAATCTTGTAGAGAAATGTTTTCAACTCGAGTAAAACGTAAGGAATTTATCTAGTAAAACCTTTACTTTAAGATTCGGTTTTTCTGTGACTTTTTTCTGTGACTTTTTTTCCTGGATTCGAAAATTATTACGATTACATTTGAATCCTAAATAGATTTATTTAAAAAACACATTCAAGATAATATCAAAGAAAATTGGAACACTAAAGATAGTTATGCTACCATGAAGAGAATCGCCAGGACTTGGATTATTTTTAGAATATTTCACATAGTTTAAATTTAACAATAAGTAAATCGTTAAAAATAAGTGTTTCATTCACCAATAAGAATCGTCATTTTTTATTTTATTCATTAGCAATATAATTTAAAAGTTTTGTTTAAAAGAAAGTCCATATATAGATGAAGAAAATGTAAGTAAGAATGTATGAGGTGCATGCACAAAATTAAATATCGAAATATTGAATTTGGCAGATGAAAAAAAATTTAAGCGTACAGTGGCTTTCTACTGATGATTTGGTTTAGTTTGGTTTGGTTTGGTTTTATGGCATATCAACCATTGTAGGTTATTTAATGCCAAATCCTCTTTATACATATATATTAGATATATATGATTTGGTTTGGTTTGGTTTTATGGCATATCAACCATTGTAGGTTATTTAATACCAAATCCTCTTTATACATATATATTAGATATATATGATTTGGTTTGAATGTGTTTTATGGCATATCAACCATTGTAGGTTATTTAATGCTAAATCCTCTTTATACATATGTATTAGATATATATGATTTGGTATGTTTAGGTTTTATGGCATATCAACCATTGTAGGTTATTTAATGCCAAATCCTCTTTATACATATATATTAGATATATATGATTTGGTTTGGTTGGGTTTTATGGCATATCAACCATTGTAGGTTATTTAATGCCAAATCCTCTTTATACATATATATTAGATATATATGATTTGGTTTGGTTGGGTTTTATGGCATATCAACCATTGTAGGTTATTTAATACCAAATCCTCTTTATACATATATATTAAATATATATGATTTGGTTTGGTTGGATTTTATGGCATATCAACCATTGTAGGTTATTTTATGCCAAATCCTCTTTATACATATATATTAGATATATATGATTTGGTTTGAATGTGTTTTATGGCATATCAACCATTGTAGGTAATTTAATGCCAAATCCTCTTTATACATATATATTAGATATATAATGTCTAAACACATCTTGCACGTAACATTTTAAACGAACCTGTTCTCAATTTTTTGCTCAAAGTTAAATAGTTTCACTTATTTTTATCTAAAACGAATGATTCTATTTACTACTAATCATTTGTTTGCACACAGTTAAATGTTTTCAAGTATTGCTCTGTATCACAAACAATTCAATTACACATCAGTCATATGTTTACACACAGTTAAATGATCAAACTGTTCTATTTTTAACAATTCCGTTTAGCATAAGTCAACAAAGTTAAATGGTCCCAAGTATTGCTCTGTATCACAAACAATTCAATTACACATCAGTCATATGTTTACACACAGTCAAATGATCAAACTGTTCTATTTTTAACAATTCTGTTTAGCATAAGTCAACAAAGTTCAATGGTCCCAAGTATTGCTATGCATCACTAACAATTCAATTAGATATTAGTCATTTAATTACACATAGTTAAATTATCAAACAATTCTATTTCAAACAATACCCTTTAGCATAAGTTATTTGTTTGCACTCAGTTTACATGTCAAACAGTTCTATTTGATCTATAGATAGGACTCTATCAGGTGCTACCACTCCGAGCCAGAATTGATCAGGGCGCGATGGCAATGAAGGGTTACTCTGCATTCACCAAAGCTCCAGTACTACTGGAGCCTCACCATGAGATTGTTTAGTGTCATATCTAGGATACTTGTTGGGGAAGTCTTACCCCTTTACAGAGATACAGTCAGTGTATTCTTCAGCCCCTGCCCTAGCCGGCTGGTCTACCAGAAGGGTTCACCTTAGCAACTCATGGTAAAAGCAAACCGAAATTGTTATTGGCCCCACACACTAAATTCTGAGACAAATGAGAGAAAAATCGACAATAAAAAGGGGTAATTGAATATTTCTGACATTAGTCACTCGGCTTTCAAGCAAGCCGATTTGACCCAGTCATTGTTTATACAAAGAGGTCGAAAGAAGATAGACGGATTTTCCTCTTGTGAAACCTTAGCAATGACTGCAATCTTCAATTGAACGATCACTAATCATCATCATCTGCAGCAGAGACTTTGTTACATAGCCATATACACGAATAGGGCCATGTGCAAAATGAGTGAAATGGACATCGAATGTTGATAACATATATACATCATGTTCATATAGAAAACTCAGAACCTAGGAATCTCGAGATTCGAAAACACGTAACGACTTCTTTGTTCAGGTACGAAACCTTTTTATTACTTTTGAGTTAAAGGTTTCGACATAAGGAGAGAGAGACACAATCTTTATATGCTGGCTTCTTCATCTGGCCCCTATCTCGTGCGGCACCCATGACGCGCAAATTCGTCTCACCTCAGCGAGCCCCAAAAGTCGAACCTCCTCGTTCGGCGTCTAGTTTCAACTCCCTAACTTTTTTCAAAATCCCCCAAATCCCTCGCGCGCTTCCGGTGCGTGACGTCACCCGCACTTTGTCACCCGTTTCATCATCTCAGGCTATTGTGACATCTCTGAGTGACATGTCCGCTCTGTGCGTGCGCACGCGTTACCACCTGCATCAAGGTTGCACCTAACTAACCTATGTGCTGAGCCAAAAGGTTCTCAGCCTAACTAAACCCAAAGGCATGAACCGAGATCCCTCGGCTATTATATTACAACTTAAGCGATGACTAAGCAGCAGCATATCAGGGCACTCTTTGAGATGGGGGTCTTACCACTCTGCAGCGATGTAGTCCGTATATTCTACAACCCCAGCTGACTTGGCCATCTACTGATAATGATGTTATGGCTACCAAAGATAATGTAGATGGTCAATTTTTATTCATTTTATTTTATTAGGTAGAAACAAGTGAGTTGTGAGATTACTTTTGTTGGAGGCGATGTAATCTACTGACATAACGACAAAGCTGAGTATTTAAAAAAAGTGAGAAATTTCATGCTTTTCAATTCAGCATGCCGTTGAAAAAAGACGTGAGGTTTTCACATATTGCAAATATGACTATCTCAAGAATATCTAAAAACAACTGCCGAGAAAGTATCAACATCTTAGTTCCATTACAAACATACTTTGGCATAAATAAATTTCTGCTTTTAGATCTTTTTTTCCCAGTTTAATTTGTGGGGTATGTGGCTGAAGGTCACGGGCAAAGGGCAAGGCTGTGTTGCCGTTTGATATCTGACTCCATATTTTGGTTATCTTATTTAACCCCAACGTTGGCTGGTCGGTGTAATGCCTTGCTCAAGAAAGTCCCAAAAGAATTATACAAAAGAAAAGACAGCAACTGATAAGAGACGAAGACGTTTCTTTTATACTTTCTTTTATTTACTGGGTTCAACAACCATTCCATGGATGAGGGAGTTTTTCCTAAATACATTGAAATGGTTGAATCCCCCAGTTAAGGTGTCAAAAATACGTTAATCGTTTCATGCATGTGTTTGTCCTCATTTGGTATTTTGGGCTTCCATAAGGGCTAGTTTTATTTTGGTAGTTTGTCAAAGTCCGGTAAGGGTTAGTTTGTAGTTCATTTGTGGGTCTTTTATATTTCAGCTTAATGCTGACCGAGAGAGAACTGCTACTGGGTGAAAATCACTTACCAACGCTACGTCCAAAGACGTATGCGTGGTGCCCAGACACGTCAGCAACGATGTTGTCAAATCGCTGGTCACTGCTTGAAAGAGAAAGAATGCCTGTTCCCCTTTGTCAAGAGGATACCTTTTTTTTACGCATGCGTCATCCCTTTTTCCCGTCAGGGACCTCTGGGAGTTTCTACAAATTTAAGTTTTCCTTTTTTTTTTTAATTCAATTTAAATTTTTTGATTCATTTATTCGTGCCCTACAAATTCACACATCAATAAAAATTTGTTAATTTACTGTCTTTACCTTTCATTCAATACAAAAACCAGAACAAAGTTTCCTACAGAGTGAATTAATTTTTTATCCAGATAATTTAGGCACAACATTTTGGAACAACATTTTATTATACAGGAAGTCAGGAATTGGAGCATTCAGTTCATCTCGAGCTTATCCTGCTAAACAGACTTCCATATGTGTGTACAAAATTTATCGTCAGAGGCAGCTTGTAGTAAATAATTAAATACAACGACAGCGACTGTATCTCAGCTACTTCAATTGGTAAAGTCAAAAATCTAATTCGCGCAGTTGACGTATGGTTTAGTAAGTTATCTTAATTTTAAAATATCTATAAGCGATGTAGTTGTGAAATATAAAATTCAAAATACAAATGCAATTTTTGACAAACTCTTTCATCGAAACTATTTTTCACCATAAAATTTTTCTTTTCAGACAGTTTAAAAATTTCGTTTTGGATTTTATTTGTGCAAAGAAATACTTAAATACTGACAGCTGTCAGTAGAAAGTTTACGTCAGTATATACTGCTATATATACGACTAATCGTATAAGTGAAATGCTAAATACTATTCGATTACTTAATAGTATACATTCTCTCAAATGTCGAAGCTATGTTTACAACAGAGACAGACGGAGAGAGGGGGGAGAGGGGGAAAGAGAAAGAGAGAAAGAGAAAGACAAAGACAAAGTGAAAGAAAGAAAGAGAGAGAGAGAAAGACAGAAAGAGAGAAAGAGAGAGGGAGAGAGAAGAGAGAGAAAGGCAGAAAGAGAGACAGAAAGAGAGAGAGAAGAGGGAGAGAGGGAAAGAGACAGAGAGAAAGAGTGAGTTAGAGAGAGAGAGAAAGAGAAGAGAGAGAAAGACAGAGAGAAAGAGAGAGAGGAGAGGGAAAGAGAGAGAGAAAGGGAGAGAGAGAGAAAGAGAAAGATAGTGAAAGAGAGAGAGAGAAAGAGTGAGTGAGAGAGAGAGAAAGACAGAAAGAGAGAGAAAGACAGAAAGAGAGAGAAAGAGAGAGAAGAGAGAAAGGGAAAGAGAGAGAGAGAGAGACAGAGAGAGAGAGAGAGAGAAAGAGTGAAAGAGAGAAAGAGAGAGAGAGAAAGAGAGAAAGAGCAAAACTGCTGCTCCAATTTCAAATTATACAGTTCGAATATCTATTGATCGTCCCTCTTCTAAACTATCAGTTCAAATTCCAATAATTCTTCTTTTAGTTACAAACATTAAATTGTGAGAATGAAACAGTTATAAGTAAAGCACACACACACACACACACACACACACACACACACACACACACACACACACACACAATGTACATATGTATATATATACACACATATATATTTATTTCAATACACAGATATATATACATATACAAACATATATATACGTACATATATATGTATATATATGTACATATGTACTTATACACACACACACATACACATATGTATATATATATATATATATATATATATATATATATATATATATATATATATGAAGAAAGCAGAAAAGTATAAACCAAATAGGTCAATACATTATGATGTGAAGTCGACGTTAAACGTTTCGGTTTCAGTAATCGTCACCAGGACTTGGATATCAGAATAGTTCACAGAGCGATGGATTCTTGTCGAGATAACAGGAGCAAATGAAAAGTATACTGCCGGATTTTGATCCATATTTACTTTCATATATATATATATATATATATATATACACGCACACACACACACATACATACATACGTATATATACATATATATATACCAGCATACATACACACATATGTATATACATATACAAACATATATATACGTAACTACATATGCATATATATGTACTTATACACATACACATTCACACGCACACACACACACACACACACACACACATATATATATATATATATATATATATATATATATATATATATATACGAATGAAAATGTACAGAGATGAAAAATACAAGGTCTTCAGGGGATGATTTTATTTATTGAATTATTTGCCAATGTTAAACGTCTCGGTTTTATAAACCTTCATCGGGGCGTGTGAGCTATTAAATGAAATGAAAAAGATGAGAAAGTTTTAAAACATTCTGTTTTCGTTGATAACGTTCTCTTTTAAATTTGGGAGATGTAATTAACGTTCCAAAAACAGGGGTTAATGAAATTCTATGTCTGGATTGTAATAAAGAACATGTGGGTGAATCTGCTCATCTTTTCCAAAAAAAGAATTTACGAGCACATTAGAGACTTCAAAATTAATAAAACATAAATTACTGTTTTGTCAAACATAATTGAGAAACTAATCACAAATTTAATTTTAAAGATTCCAAGATGTTAGTTTACATACATTAACTGGGAAATGGTTGAATCTCGTATCATTTCGAACGCAGATACGGTTCTTTCAATTTGTCTCCTTATTTGGTCAGGTTGGTGCTGAAATAGAACTGTTTGTCAAAAACATTTCCATTTCAAGCTTTTCATTTGAGTCAATTAACTCGTGTACTTGTTCGAAATAGAACTGTTTATTTGAATAAAAATGGATTTTGCATTAAATAACCTACAAAGGTTGATATGCCATAAAACCCAAAATAAACAATAAACAAATAAGGTTAGAATGAACTAGAATAGAGCATGTTGGAAATGAGATTTAAAAAAAAAAAAGAAAAGAAAAATCGTTTTTGCTCATTTTTCTTGTTTACTCATTATCAAGCGAAAGTCTGTAAAGAGAGATTATCCCCCATCAAAAAATAATTCACGTATTACGTGGACACGTGAATATAATTTTTCCATTTATAAAATATCAAATGCTTAGAATGATTAACCGTAAAACTAAAATAGCCATTATTTTCATTATCTGTCAACATAAATGAAATATATTGCCTTTTGCAACGACGGTATTTGGGTATGGAGTTTAGTCTTATTGTACAGAACCTTTCCGTTTCAGAAATACATTTTTTTTTTTTTTTTTGCAAAACCATCAATCTTATGACGACGACCTACCACGTTTTACCACTTGACGTGAAGAAAAGAATACATTCGCTTATTTTTTTTTTTATTTTTAGTTAAAAATGACAGCATTGAAACAATTATTCATTATTAGAATACTTGTTATTAATACTCCTAAAAACATACACAGATATGTTTAAATTTCTATGAGCTTGATTTCTCTTAGAAAAGAAACCAAATAAAATAATTACATACATTTATGTAGGAGTTTTTTTTTTCTTTCTAATTGCGATTCCTCTATTATGGTAAAAGAACGCTTGCTCGCTTTGAATGACTCCGATTATGCCTCCTGTTATAACAACGGGTTTTCTTTGACTATCTTCTTCGTCATTCTTTTTATAATGGAATATTCTGGAAATACAGTTTTGTGTTTGCATAGTTATTTACTCAGTGTAGCTTAGATTTGGCACAAGGTTATAAGCAGAGTGAGGATTGAACTTTAATCCTAATTAATTTGGGCTTGGTTTGGTTTGGTTTAAGGGAATATATACCATTGTAGGTTATTTAATGCCAAATTCATTTTTATACATATAAACAGTTCTATTTCAAACAATTCAGCTTAGTAAAAGTACACAGTTTAAATGTCAAAAACTGTTCTATTTCAAACAACTCAGTTTAGGCAACAAAGTTGAATGGTTCCAATTATTGCTATGTATCACTGACAATTCAATTAAACATCAGTCATTTATTTACACGCAGTTAAATATCAAAACAATTCTATTTCAAACAAGCCAGTTTAGCATAAATATACAGTTTAGTTCTTTCTAACCCATTGATAGGACTCTATCAGGTGCTACCACTCCAGGACTGAGTGGACCTGGAAGCTATGGCAATGAAGGGGTACTCCGCATTCCTCCAAAGTTCCTGCATTACTGGAGCCTCGCCATCGGATTGTTTAGTGCCATATCTAGGACACTTGTAAGGGGAGTCTTGCCCCTTTGCAGAGATGTAGTCGGTGTATTCTACAACCCTAGCCGACTGGGCCACAGGACACTCGTAAAGGGAGTCTTACCCCTCAGCAAAGATGTAGTCGGTGTATTCTACAACCCTAGCCGACTGGGCCACAGGACACTCGTAAAGGGAGTCTTACCCCTCAGCAAAGATGTAGTCGGTGTATTCTACAACCTTAGCCGACTGGGCCACAGGACACTCGTAAAGGGAGTCTTACCCCTCAGCAAAGATGTAGTCGGTGTATTCTACAACCACCCACCAGCTGACTGGGTCCCCGAATCATTATAATATATCCAGTTGCTCTCGTTACGTTTTATCTATGTGGTTATATTTCTTCTGATTTTCAGAAAATGACCAGATTTATTTCCTCGGCAGATGCATACAATATAAATGTTCTAATGTAAGTAAATTCGTTTGCAAAATGGCCAATAATACCGTGTATAGATATAATAATATTATAAACAATGCAAGAAAAGAAACGTTGTCTTGATAAAACAACAACAACTACAAAAACAGTAAAAAGAAAATACTAGAGAAAATAGAAAAAAAATCAGTGTAATGTTAAGTAATGTAAGACTCATATACTTTTTTTTTTTTATTATACTTATTGATTATTTATAGTGTTTAATGGTTAGAGTGTTTGCAAATGGCCCGGGACACCTGGGTTCAATCCTAGATCGAGTCATACCAAATACTCAAAAATGGTGCTTGATACCTCCTTGCTTAACACTCAACATTATAAGGTACGTATCAAGAGTAAAGTGGAGCGATCCAGGGAAAGGAGTAGCGCCCTCCCCTACACCTCGGTGTAGTAGCTATCGAAAAGGGAGCCTTAGGGTCACCCTCGACTAAAGGGAGACAACTTTACTTACTTTTATTACTATTGGAAATATGCGAAAGTAAAGATGACTAAATCACATCAATTTGTATTTTGTTGAAAAAAAAATTGCTTAAACATCTAAAATGATATTTACTGCAATTTTTGACCACATTCTCAATGAATAAAGTAAGTAAAGTTGGCAGCCATAGTCGAGGGTGACCCGAAGGCTCCCTTTTCAATAGCTACTACACCAAGGTGTAAGGGAGGGCGTTACTCTTTTCTCCGAGTTGCTCCATTTTACTCTTGATACGTACCTTATAATGCTGAGTGTTAAGCAAGGAGGCATCAAGTGCTATTTCGAGGCGTCCTCGACTTCGGTAGGCGTTCGAAAAATCACATTAAAATTTAAAGAAAAGAATTTTTATTGGTAAAATCTCAAAAAAGTAAGAATACGCTTGACGGTATTCGCTGCAGTGAGATAAAGCCCCACTTAAAAAAAGAAAGAGATGTATTGGATATGACACTAAACTAGATCCGATGGCGAGGCTACAGTTCTCAGGATATGTGGAGCATAATAAACACGATTCCCTAACATCTTGACATCAAATAAATCTGGACAGGTTGGTATGCTATTTCATAATGAAGAAAGATGTTGTGCCAGTGTTACTGAAGATAAACTACTGTATACTTTCTAAAAGTGTTGGGTATCACCCACCTTTTTCCACACAATGAACTAGTCCATCTGCCATATATAGCAGTAGCTACTAATACCAGGGCAGATTAAAAGGTGAAGAGCAGCTTCTTATAGGAATAGTATTAGAGCGTTGGAGACTGGAGATCGCACTAGATCACCTGATTGCATTGCACATAGCACTAATACGCTTGGGAAAGGTATGAATCCAATTATTCTCCCTCCAGCTATGGGTAAATAGTAGGGCAGACTGGGTTCTTCAGCCTTGGTGAGGCAACTAGTCTAGGAGAAGGAATACACTGAATTCAAACCTGTTAAACTCCGCTTAAAAAATGACCTTGTGTCATATCCTGCCCGAGCGGAGGGGTTGGTAAATATGATAAAGATGAGGACAACAGACCGAAAAATCACAACGAAAATAATAAACATCAAGCCTCATCTCAAAAATTCAGACAGATGGATTTTGAAACGCTAATTACATCATAAAAATTTTGAAAGAGAACACTACCAATGGAAATAGTATGTTTTAAAACTTTCACGTCTTTTTTGTTTCATTTAATAACTCACCCGCCCTGATGAAGGTCTATAAAACCGAAACGTTCTTCCAATTTTTGGATTTTTATTTAAAGTCATTCAGTAACACTTAAAACCAACCATCAACTTTTATCAGTGTGAAAAGGTCCCGGAAAGATAAAGTAAAGTTAGCGACCATAGTCGAGGGTGACCCGAAGGCTCCCTTTTCGATAGCTACTACACCAAGGTGTAGGGGAGGGCGCTACTCCATTCCCAGGATTGCTCCACTTTACCCTTGAACCGTACCTTATAATGCTGAGTGTTAAGCAAGGTGGTATCAAGTTCCATTTTTAAAGTCTTTGGTATGACTCGACCTGGGCCATTGGCGAACACTCTAACCGCTGGGCCAATGTCCCGGAAAGATAAAATATATAAATATTTGTCACAAAATATATAAATATTTGTCACGGTAGTTTTGATAGTTTTGGAAACATGCAGTCATTGTGAGCAAATATATTTTTACAGTTTGAATTTCCTTTTGTTATATTCATAATTTTCTTTTTAATATCAGTTTATGTTTTAATAAGAACTTGTGAAAGCCATGATTGTCTTTTACAGCTCGTCTTTATCATCTGACCTTGCCGTGTCATGGTGCTGCGTCATGTGTTAAGTCTCGTAACGTGTGATGATCTTACAACCCCCACTGACCTACTATTCATCCATTGTTGGTGGGAGAATAATTAGTTTCATGCCTTTCTTAAGGGTATTAACGCTTTGTGAAATGCAAACAGCCTCGTCTTGTATTTGAACTCGAGTACTGTGTCTATTTCCTACGACGATAACCATTACACTACAAGCGCCTTCTGACAACGTACTTAAGACTGTTCCAGAAATGGTTGCATGGAGTTCACTAATCTTGAACCAGTGACTACAATTTGGTACATTTTCTATTCTATCTCGAACAAGTCCGTGCCAACACAAGTCCAAGGTTTATTTCCTGAAAATGACAATGTCATTATAGGTTCCCTTGGTGTTTGTCGTAGTCTGGCATAGACATCACATTTGTTCCCCATGAACTCTATCTGTTAGATTATTAGTGGCTACCATACAGAGTACCGTTACAACACCACATAGGAGGTTGTAACGTTACACACCAAATAGACGTTTTCAACGCTACGGCGTTCAAATGGACGTTTGTACTACTACTACTACTACTACTACTACTACTACACTTGAACATTTGCCCCACCATTTGTCAAACGGGTTTATGCGTGTAGCGCTACTTCTTAAGTGTCAGTCGGACCTCGATTACCTCGTCGTGAGAAAAAATGACAAACACACAAAAACGCCGTCTTCGTTCGCTAATACAAAAGTTTATTCGCTACTACACTTTTTAGAAGTCGTCGAGAAGGAAGAAACAGCATATGAGAAATGAGTCGACCGTTTTAGTTTGAAAGAGAAACAAAATGTCGTGAGGAGAAAGAGAATAGGCACAGGACCTTGAATTATCTTTTACTCGTTTATTGTTATTGTTCTAACACGTACGTGTTAGCAGGTTTCGTCTTCATGGCTTCGTGTCTGGTATGAGACTCGTTTTTGGAGCTCACCCCAAAATGGGGATCGCAACATTCGGCTCTCTTTACATCGTCGTGGCTGGTCTTTAACTGCTGTCTTTACATCGTCACGTCCGGCTGCCAACAACGCTTTTCCTGTTTTCTATCCCGTGCCCATTGTCCTAACGGCCTTTTCTTTTGAGTTGCCTTCAGCCAATCAGAACCTTGCAGATGCAATTCTGTTTTTAACTTGAATGCCTGCTGCTATGATGATCTAAATTTTCGAAACCTACTTTTCTTCCTCTCATTGGTTTCTCCTTTTTCATGTTCCTTTCTTTTCGACCGTCTCGTGCTGGACAAATAAATCTCGCTAAATATTTTAGAAGTGTAGCTTGCATGTTCTTGACATTTGGGGATTTCTTGGTGACTTTCATGTATGGTGTCAAACGTTTCCAGCCGTAAAAATGGGGATATTACAATCCTGTTGTCATATATCAGGAGATTTTGAGTAACAGTCAGATGTTATTTCTTCTCCTAGCACGGTTTGAGAGGTGGCTAGGGTGGCATCATTGCACATTCAAATAGCAGATATTTTTTGAACTGATTGCAAACTGCATCATTGCTCTGGGCTATTTTATCTGTCGTCAGTTATCACGCTGTTACTGACATAGAGGCTATAACTAAATCAGAAGACTCTTCCAATTGTTCAACGATTGCATAGACATCTTGTATCGGCTCACTAGTATGAGCTCGTAACAAGGCATCTGCTGTTTTTTACACCTGGGTCATATTTTACGTCTGGGAAATATATAAATATTAAAAAGGCGAAATACAATGAAGTTTGAATTGGTCTGTGTTTGATAGTAGAGGCATTACTAGTGGGTGGTGATCTGTTTTTAGGTCAAATACCGTCCCTAGAAAGTAATTGGTGAATTTCTCAAAGGGCCACGTGGCTGATAGGACTTCTTTCTCTATAATTGTATATCCCTTTTCTGTGTCAGAGTGAGCGGAAAATGTGGGCTATGTTCCCAAATTGTTTGTTTGCAGTCGAGCTGCACCTAATCCACCTTGGCAGATATCTGCTGCTACGATTATTTTCTTGTTAGGATCGTAGAGCTAAAACTACTGTGAAAATGAACCTGTCTTTTAATATCTTAGAAGGTTTTCGCTTGTGGTAGGTTCCATATCCACCGGATTTTTTTTTCTTATGAGTTGCCACTCGGACACAATTATTGTAGCTTAATCCGGGATAAACTTTACCATTCCATTAAAGTGTTGGAGTTTTCTAACTGTTTTCGACCGTGATGATTCTTTTATCACCATGGCTTTTTTACAAGATCCACTTCTATTCCATTCTCAGGAAATTATGTGTTCGGGAAACTTCATTTTTTTGCTGTCAGAACTTGCAATTATCATTCAGTGCACTATTCACGTCCTGAAATTGATTTAGTGCCACTCGGATATGACTGTTACGAAGTTGTCGGATGGGAAGATGCGAAAGGATATCATCAATATGACACACTAATCGTTCCAAAATTCTTGACATAATCCCTTAGAAGATTTCCGGTACGGAATTTATTCCGAATAGGAACTAGGTAAAACAATACTACTTGAACGGTGTCAAAAATACTGTGAGAAATCTAGATTCGTCATTTAGTGAGGTTTGTTAAAAGCCTGAATTTTCATCTAGTTTGGTGAATGTTTTCTTGCCTATGAGTTTAGCCCAGCTTTCACCAACACTTTCATTGGATGGATTTCTCTCTTGACTTCTTTCTTCCGTGTATTTAGATCAATGCAGATTGTTTCCTCTCTGTCAGAGGATCAGGCATTCACCATATTTGAGCACCATTCTGTAAGGGTTGTTACAGGTGAAAGGACATTCTGACAGACCATTAAATTTATCTTGTCCTTCGCTTGTGGGTAGTAATGTGTGTTAGTACACGTCGGTATGTGTACAAATAAACAGCCAATCTGTAAGGACTGTGAGAGGGGGAATGATATTCTGAGAGATTATTAATTTCATCTTGTCTTTAGCCTGTGGGTAGTTGTGAGTGTAGTACACGTCAGGGTGTGTACAGATAAATAGGCAATCTGTAGGGAATCTTAGAGGTGAAATGACATTGTGACAGAATATTAAATTGATCCTGTCTTTAGCATGTTGGTAGCAGTGTGTATTCGTACACGTCGGGGTGTATACAGATAAACAGGCAATCTGTTGGGACTGCCTGAGGTAGAATAAAATTCTGACAGACCATTAAATTCATCTTGTCTTTTGCTTTTTGGTAGGAGAGAGTTTAGAGTACACGTCGGGGTATGTACAGATTAACAGGCTATCTGTACGGACTGTTACAGCTGAATTCATATGGTGACAGATCATTTAACCCATCTTGTCTTTAGTCTGTGAGAGTAGGACACGTCGGGTGTGTGTACAGATAAACAGGCAATCTGCAGGGAATGTTAAAAGTAAAATGACATTGTGACTGAACATTAAATCCATCTTGTCTTTAGCCTGTGGTTAGATGTGAGGGTAGTACATTTATGGGTGTGTACAGATAAACAGGCTATCTGTACGGACTGTTAGAGGTGAAATGACATTCTGACAGACCATTAAACATATCTTGTCTTTAATATCTTGGTACTAGTGAGTACAGTACACGTCGGGGTGTCTTCAGATAAACAGGCAATCAGTAGAGACTGTTAGATGGGAAATGACATTCTGACAGAACATTAAATTTATCTTGACATTAGCTTGTGGGTTATAGCGAGTGTTGTACACGTCTGGGTGTGTACAGATAAAGAAGCAATCTGTTGGGACTGTTAGAGATGAAGTTACATTGTGACAGACCATTAAATTCATATTGTCTTTAGCCTGTGGGTAGTCAGGTTGTGTACATATAAACTGTCATTGCATTTTCCCATGGAAGTATTACATCTTTCTATTTCATGAGGATTATTTCTAAAAGTCTTCAAAGGGTTAACCTTTGAAGAGCTTATAAAATTCTACTTTGAAGTTTGAAAATTTTTTCTTACTTTCTAACTGCCTATCTCAATAACTAAGGTGAGTAGCTGAATTGCCTCTATAGCTCGTTTAGACCTCAAATTATTTCGTTGGTTACTCTTGACAAATATATCCTCCCTGTGAGTCCTGTTTCAGTATCTGATTGTTGCTCGTTTCATAAGCCTTTTAAATAGGTGGATTAATTTCACACTCCCCGAACGCCGTAATTCGATTTTTATTTTCTCTGGTTTCATTTCTTTGAACAAGAGCATTTTGTCTCTGATGATTGTCACCTTTAACCTGCTGTCAAGCTTAATGCTGAGGGGACTCTTGCTTATTAAGATATCTGTTGACGAAAAATGGCCATTGCTGGTGCTTACTGTCCCAACATATTAAAATTATCGCGGCACTTGTCCCTGTGTCTGTGTTGTTAACCTCCACTGATCGGCAAACCTGAGCTGAGTGTCCAGTTTTAGAGCACCGGTGGCACTTGAGATCTTTAGCTGGACAATCTTTCCTTACATGGTCTGCTGTCTCGCAACACCGTCAACATCTATTTCCTCTGCGTCACTGCTATTTTGCTGGTGGTTGGTAACTTTTTCTGTTTTCTCTGTTTTTCTTGGCATTCCTATAATTCTAAATCTGGTTCTTACTGTAAATGACAATGCCCGGTTCCGGCTTTCTTTCTATCACATGCTTGTATGTCCTAAGATCTCGGGGTGTCCTCGTGGTGTAATGGTTAAAGTGATGGACAGCAGAATCGTAGAAAGCGAGATCGTACTCCAGTCGCGTTATTACGTTCAATTTCGGACAAATATCCTTTGGAAAGGTATTGAACCCCCTTATCCTCCCAGCTATGGGTTAAATAGTACCACTACTGTTCTTCTTGAAGAATGGCTTTGGCATTAAATAACGTACAAAGGTTGATATGCCATAAAACAAAGAAACCAAACCAAACCTAAGATCTCGGCTCCTCTAAGAATCTGTATTACCCTATCGGGGTCAGGCACTGGTTTGTCTCTAAGTCGGCGTTCCTTTCTATATTCATCATTTGTACCTATGATGATCTAGTCTCAGATGACGGAGTCCTGCAATACGCTAAACTTTGGAAATAGTTGCTTACTGATAACAATTGATTCAATTGTACAGCAAAATTGGAATAAATACAGAACGTTGCATTATGGGACAAAATGTTTATTAAGTTCCTTCATTATCTTTTGGGGGTTTGTTTTATCTTTTCAGTGTTAGAAGTGAGTTCCTTATTTTCATATATTCGGCACTCATTATCGAACAGGAAGTAACTTTTATAATTTCCCTACCTGCTGCATCATTAGATATACTTCGAATATTTGTTGTTATTAAATGGCATAGCGACGACTCTTCAAATTCTTTTCAGCTCCCCACCGCGTTCCCTTTCAAAGACACAGAAGATGGGGCAAGTTTATAGTCAGTCCCCGAGATGGTAAAAAATATATTGTGGGGTTTATAGATAAATAAATCGTCACTTTCTTATTATAAAATAAATCATCACTTTCTTAGAGGTTTAAAAACTCTATATCCACCCAGAAAGAGAGAGAGAGAGAGAGAGAGAGAGAGAGAGAGAGAGAGAGTCGTAAGAACGGTGAGAAGTAATAAATGTCCGCTCCTTGACGTGGTCCTTTGGACTCGGCTTTAGCAAATAAATGTCAATTATCTAATAATTTTTGAATGTTTATTAAAGGTTGCTGTTATTTGCAATGGAAACCTCGGAGAAAATTGCTCGAGGTGTATATCCGGCCTCGTTTTCAATATAAAGAGATCTAGATCTCAAGCTGAAAATAACTGTGCGATCTATGATTTATACTTAATTATTTTTACGAGACAGCCGGTTTATGTCAACAGCGTAATTTACATATTCTAATTCTGTTATTCGAGTTTTTTTCTTTTTGTTTATTAAATGTCCTCATTATTTACGGTCTACAGACATGCTTATAAACACGAAAAGATTAAACGTGTGGAGGCGCCCAGATACACAGAGATTACAAAAGTATTAGGTATTTTTTCTTTTCTGTATACAAGATAATTTTGTCAAATTCCAGAGATAATCGAAACATTTAATTTTTATAACATTAATGAAAGATCCAGTGAAAATTTCTGTCCTTTATTTTTTAATCTAATTTATCCTATGTACGTTTAGCATCTTTTCGTACTCTGCGAGTTTTGCACAGTCGAAAAAGAAAATGCAAAGACAATAAGTAAAGTAAGTAAAGTTGTCTCCCTTAGTCGAGGGCGACCAGAAGGCTCCCTATTCAATTGCTACTACACCGAGATGTAGGGTGGGGCGCTACTCCATTCTCTGGATTGTTCCACTTTACCCTTGATCCTTACCTTATAATGCTGAATGTTAAGCAAGGCGGCATCAAGTACCATTTTAAAAGTCTTTGGTATGACTCGACCTGGGATTAAACACCGGTCTCCCGGACTATTGGCGATGGTCGAGAAAATTATAGACGCTTACGCGGAATCAGCTGCTTTATCATCTTTTAATAATAATCCTATTCACCCAACCCCTCCGCTCGGACAGGATATGACACAAGGTCAATTTTTAAGCAGAGGTTTGAATTCAGAGTCTTCCTTCTCCTAGACTAGTTGCCTCACCAAGGCTTAAGAACACAGTCTGTCCTACTATTTACCCATAGCTGGAGGGAGAATAATTGGATTCATACCTTTCCCAAGGGTATTAGTGCTATGTGAAATGCAATCAGTCTCGTCCAGGATTTGAGCTCGTATCGCCGTGTTCATTTCCTACGACGATAACCATTACACCACGTTATAAACAGTTAATTCTGAGAGATCCTGTTATCAAGTGGGAGGATTTTATTTGGTTTTTGTTGAAAGGGTATGTTACTTTAATGACAATGCAAAACCACATATTGAAAAATAAGCAGGAAAAGATATTTGGTTCTAAATCTGAAAGCTTTATCAACTCTTGCCCAACTTTGTTCCGTTGGATTATCTCAGCCGGAAACAGTACAATTATAAAGACGTTAAAAAAAGACATTTCCTACGACGGTAACCATTACTCCACGGGCACCTTTTAATATTCACTGACAATGCTTCGTATAAAAAGAAATAAAATAGTTGGTTAGTTGATTGGTTGGGTTTAATGGAATATCAACTCTTATAGGTTATTTAATGCTAAATGCAGTTTACACACACACACACACACACACACACACACACACACACACACACACACACATGTGATTTGTAAACGAATAATTTATAATTTTGTTTTTAAATAAGCCAGAACTCATTTGTTTTCACACATTTAAATAGTTTCAAATGTTGCTATTCAACATTAATAATTCTGTAGATTATTAATCATTAATTAACAAATAATAATTATTAATAATCATAATTAATTATAATTATTAATTATTGTTTACAGTTTTATGGTTTTAAGTATGGTAAACGATTACAAAATTCTATTTGACCCACAGACAAGGCTGTAACAGGTACTACCACTCCGAATGAGAGTGGACCAGAAAGTAATGGCAGTGAAAGAGTACTCCACATTCCACAAAGCTCTAGGGCAGGAGCCTCATCGTTTGATAGTAGCGTCATATCCCTCTGTCAAGATTCAGTCGTCTTATCCCTCTGTCAAGATTCAGTCGGCATTTTCCACAGCCAACTGGGCTAATTAATAACAAGTAGCGTCATATCCTGGCCACTCGTTGGCCTGGATATGACGTCTTATCCCTCTGTCAAGATTCAGTCGTCTTATCCCTCTGTCAAGATTCAATCGGTATTTTTCACAGCCAACTGGGCTAATTAATAACAAGTATTAGATATGTTGTCTTTGCATTACATGTAAAATTGATTCCATTGTTGTTTGTTTAAACATTTTTTGTTATTGAACATATGTTTGGCCTAGTGGGTAGAGTGTTCGCCAATGGTCCGGGAGACGGGTTTCAATCCCAGGTCGCGTCATACCAAAGACTTTATAAATGGTACTTGATACCGCCTTGCTTAACACTCAGCAATATAAGGTATGTATCAAGGGTAAAGTGGAGAAATTCAGGGAAAGGAATAGCGCTCTCCCTTACAACTCGGTGTAGTAGCTATTGAAAAAGGAGCCTTCTGGTCGCCCTCGACTACAGTCGCCAACTTTACTTTACTCATTACTTATATGTGTTGTTACTGTCACTAACTACGACTACCGATGTGTTAACGTAGGAAGGGTAATAAGAATCCAACAGTGCAACTTTAAGTATTCTTCATTATAAATAATAACAGAAATCCCATATATCCCAATATCTATAATCTTTAATGGTCAAATCAACAGAACAGATATATTTGAATACCTATGCATTCAAGAAATATAAACGAACTCTATTTTAAGAGAACTGTTTGAGCTCAATTACAAATGGGAAAAAGACATATAAATAAACAATTTGAAGATTTACCCATTAATTCCTGGAAACTTTTGTACGTAAGAAAGAAGAAAGTGTTTGATAAAAACAGATATGAGTTTTGATTGTTTTATAGGACAAAAGTGCTTTGGTTCCTTCAAAACATGTTTACGATTCGAATGGAGCTCGAAAACTAGAATCCTATTCTGTCAATGATCTTAAGTTTTCTTTCGTTTATTAATTACGTCTTGAGTTTTGATCGATTGGTGTCATTTGATAATAATTCTGACTCATAGGCCTAAGTTTTCTTGCAATATCGCCCATTTAAGCACTGAACAGGACGATCGGGGTTTAACTTCGGTTATTTAACGGAATTCGGTGTGTTATATAATTACGGAATGATTTTTTTTATACTAATCATTTTTTGTTAATTATATTTTATCATTCGGTTTGGTTGGGCTTTGAACTATTCAGCTCTTAGTGCAGGTGCACACACATTGAGTACAGTTCACGCTCGCGTGCTGAGGATATGACAATCACAAATGTCATAATAAAAACCCTAGATGAGAGATGAGACTGGAGTGTGAATGACCTCATACTCAGAAGCGATGGGCTGAGAATTTGGTGATTTCGAAAAAGACGTTAGTTGAGATCCGACTCTGGGCCGGGCCAGTCAAACTGGGGGCTACGGGATGTGCAGTGCGTTTGTTGGGTCAGATAGTACCGTCAGCATAGTAAAAATTGTGTTTCTCTCTTCTCGTGTCGAAAAACTAAAGTCAAGAAGTTAATAAATGCTTCGTACCTGAACAACGGAGAGTCGTCAGTGTTTCGTATTTCCCTGCACCAGTATATTTTACAGGTGCTTTCAGCATAAACTGACCTTGATTAAGGCTTATTTTTACTAACACACACACACACACACTTGATTAAAAGAAAATTTGATTGCGTCTAACTGAAATCTGGTAACAACGCAAAGATAGAAGGTTAAAGTTAAGAATGAAATACAAATAGCAACTATAACTCAGCTATTATGGTAAGAAGGTAACTAATTTACCACGCAGCTGGATCTTAAAAGCCTCACTTAGATATTGAATGTACAAATAATAAAACGTATTTGCAGCGAAATCATTTTAAATCTTTTTTCAATGTCATCAGCCCTGTCGACGTGGCTTAAAAATGCTGATTGTCTCCCCTGCAGAGAAATAAGACATCCACCATCAAAAAAGATTGTACTGGGTATGACACTAATCTGCCTCTGATAAACGAAGCTTCTGTTCTGGAGAGCACAGTGAGGTATCTATTCATTGCCATTAATCCGAGGTCCATTTTGACTCGCAGTGCTAGACTCTCACCAGAAATAAGAAATAAGAAATAACCTCACTAAAAATGTTCATCTGAACGTATAATGAATGTGATTTCTTAACCTCTTGGCATAAAATAACTCTACAAAGGTTGACATGCCGTTAAAATCAATTTCATTGTCATGATATTATGAGGTGTATTTTTGTACTCAAATGCCTATTATCGTTCAGTGGCTTGAATAATGTTGCAATAGTTAGCTCTGCTTTACAGATCTAAAAATAACAGCTTTTCCTTTTTTTTTTTTTTTTCTTCTTTTCTATTTCCCATGTCAGCTGACGCTCACAACGTATACTGTTTGCGAAACTTTGCTAAATGATTTTTTTTTCAAATGGAATCTTGATGCGTTAAATGTTATGCATGATAATCCACAATTAATGTTTTGGTTACAGTCCAGGGGTTTACGTAATTCCGTAGGATTTTGAATAAAGTAAAGGAATGATCACCGGAAATTCCTTGATATTATGATCTATTATCATAAACTATGAGGATTTTGGGTGGATTCGTGGTATAATGTCTATGACGTCATTTGTCCAAGATGGCTGCCACGACAGAGAATCAGTTTTATATAAATTATTAGTATCAGAAAGTGCCACGTGTGGTAAAATGGTTAGTGATGTAGGCTAGCAGAGTGCGTTCGAGTCACAATTCTGATCTTATTTGCCCAGTCTGTTGAATACACCGACTGCTTCTCTGCAAAGGGGTAAGACCCCCTCCAACGAGTGTCCTGATATTGATACAAAACAATCTGATAGTAGGGTTCAAGTAATGCTGAAGGTTTGGGGAATGCGGAGTGCCCATTCATTGCCATCGCTCCCAGGTCCACTCTGGCCCCAAGTGGTAGCACCTGATAGGGTTCTATCGATGGGTCAAATAGAACTAAACAATGTACTTATGCTAAACTGAATTGCTTGAAATAGAACTGTCTATGTTTAAAACTGGATTTGGCATTAAATTGCCTACAATGATTGATGTGCTATGAAACCAAACCAAACCAATTCTGATCTTGTGCAAAATTAAGCTAAGCTTAGGAGATGACAATGACTAGTTTCTATTAACTGAATCTTGTACAATCTATTTCATATGATTTTTTTATATGAAATAGATTGTACAAGATTCAGTTTGCTCAGTATAAAACGAAACAATAAAGAATAATGGCCATTTTTTATATCTCTTTTTTACATATATATCGGTGTGTATTTCTAGACTATATTAAATACTTTTGTTTCATTTGCTGAAACCAAACTTTTAATGCTTTAAAGGGAAAAAATTATGATCAAAGAACTGTAAACTATCAATTCAAGACATTCATAAAAGTTTTTTCGTCATCAGTTTTCTTCGTAATTCATCCATTTAGCAAACTATGATTCACGTTGTCCCTGGTCGGCGTCTATTATATCAAAAAACACGTAGTAGATTTGCTGAATGATGAGATTGTATGGTATCTAATTCTTGAAAGACCAACAGAAAACTGACCTTATGAAAAGAAATGGTCGGCCAAATTCAGTCGAACAAATTTTAGTGATTGTGCTACGATTTTGGGATGGTTATGGCAGAAAACTGAATCTTTTTAAATCCAAATGGAAAATCTGTTAGTGTCAGAACTTCTATAGGGATGAAACACTTGTCTCCAAAAGATTTTCCTGCTATGATTATGGTTCTTAGAATATGGTGTGATATACGGTCAACGGTAGATTTTGTGCAACTGAAAATTTTAGGGTGATCGAGATTATGCAGTTGCATGATCGGTACTTCAAGCTTTATTAAGAGATTATGTGGGTCAGTCCTTATCGTTTTAAGGCTATTCGAAAAACCCAGTTGAGTAATTAACAACCTATTCTTAGGAACCTATGATGCCAACTGATTGATTGGCTCTTTTTTTTCTGGGAGCCTATCCAGAAACCTTATGTTCATTTATTTTAATGAAACACTTTTCAATGCTAAAGTTGCTCGATTACAGAGTCATTTGTTACCAATTGTTGAATAAGCAAATCTCAGCAAATGAAGAGACATATCTCCTTTTTTTATACTAGGCGCCTTGAAGAATTTTCTAGGGATGATAAAAAGGTTAATTTTTCTTGTCTTCTTACCTCAAACAAAAAGGTCAGTTATCGATCAGCTCCGTCAAGTCATTATACTTCAAATTTTCCCGGATCCAAAATTTTTTACATTTATCTTGACATCACTTTTATTGTTTTATATTTGTTATTCAGTAATCACGTTCATTAATCTTTTTATTCTTTCTAATTCAATTTGATAACATTTCTTTTTTTTTTTCCTTGTGATACCAGTAACACATACACACAAAAAAAATCGCATTTAAGAATAAAATGTACAGTTAAAGAAAAGCATGTAATTATTACATATTCAAATTTATACCAGTAAATTGGAACATTTCAATCTGTTTAATTTTTACCTACTCGCTTTAAGACTTGGTTTGGATGATAGGAAAGTTTTACCTTTGCCAAGGAATCGTAGTTGAGGTGTTGATGGATACAATTTACACTACATGAAACCCAAAACGATGAAGAGATTAAATCAGCTCCTGAACTAGTCAACACTATCCCAAATTCATCGGCTTATAATTCAATTGTAAATGAGGCATAAGAAGAAACTTAAGTATATTGGTTGCCATCATAGAAAGTAGTTCATCAAGCATAAACACCCACTTCGTATTCACGAAAAAGCTCGTGAATTATACATTGTATGTCACCCCTAAAAAAAAAAAAGACTTGTTTCCATTAAACCTTTACAAGCCTGCATTGAAACTAGTAACGGTCATGAAAGAACTTTCAAATAATTAGATTCTTAGTAAACTACTTATAATATAGGTATAGATTCTGTTTGGGATGTTACAGGTCTTGCAGCTACATTTTCCTTAGTGTATAATAAGAATGTTGTATCTAAGATTCTAGTAGAGAGATGTTCGCAAAGAGCAGTTGAAGCATGGATAACATTAAGGGTTGCTCTCTTCAAATGCAACATTTACGAATTGTATTGAGGTGCCCGTGGTGTAATGGTTATCGTCGCAGGAAATAGACACGACGACACGAGTTCAAATCCTGGACGAGGTTGATTGCATTTCACATAGCACTAATACCCTTGGGAAAGGTATGAATCTAATTATTCTCCCTCCAGCTATGGGTAAATAGTAGGACAGACTGTGTTCTTCAGCCTTGGTGAGGCAACTAGTCTAGGAGAAGGAAAGCTCTGAATTCAAACTTGTTAAACTCCGCTTAAAAATTGACCTTGTGTCATATCCTGCCAGAGCGGAGGGGTTGATAAATATATGTATTGATCGCATCCTATAATTGATTTGCCCAATCGGCTGGGGCAGTAGAATATACTGACTGCACATCTGCAGAGGGGTAAGCACCCCCCCAATGAGTCTCCTGGATATGGCGAGGTCCTAGTAACTCTGGGAATATGGAGCACCCCTTCAGTGCCATTGCTCCCAGGTACACTCTGGCCCGGCGTGGTAGTACCTGATAGGGTCCTATCTATGGATTAAATAGAACTAACGGCATACTTATGCTAAACTGAATTGCTTGATTAAACTGAATAGCTTGAAATAAATGTTTTTGACAATTAAACCGTACTTACATTTAAACTGCGTGCTAATGCTAAACTGAATTATTTGAAATAGAACTGTTTTTTGACATTGAAACTGTATTTACACTAAACTGAATTGTTCAACATAGAACTGTTTTGACATTTAACTGTGTGTAAATAAAATCTGTACTCGTACTAAACTGAATTAGCTGAATTAGAACTGCTGGACTAAACTGAATAGCTAGAAATAGAAATGCTTTTCACAATTAAACTGTGCTAACATTTAAAATGCATGCTTATGCTAAACTGAATTATTTGAAATTGAACTGTTCTTGACATTGAAACTGTACTTACACTAAACTTAATTGTTATATATAACTACTTGAATAAACTGAATAGTTTGAAATAGAAATGTTTTTGACAAACTGTGTACTCATGCTAAACTGAATTGTTTGAAATAGAACTGATTATTTAAATAAAAATGGATTTGGCGTTAAGTAACCTACAAAGGTTGATATGCCCTAAAACCAAACCAAACCTAAAATTAATGAAAAGCTGGGACCTGAAATTTAAAAATTAGTTTACAAGGAGACATTTCCCATTAAATATCTACCAAAAAGATGTTGACTGATCCAAACAGATTTAGATATGCCGACAAATATTGAAGCATTTTTGATAAAGAACCTCAAAAAGCAACATTCTGAGTGATCCTTTAGCGCATAGATATATAAGGTGGATATAATGAGTTTTATAGATCTACCCGAATAGCAAACTGGGGACTATATCTTTCATCGGGGTAATAATAACTCGAACAATAAACAAAATCGAGTATGATTGCATTAGTTATACAGGTAAGTAGAGATCTTGATATAAACTAACCTTTTTTTTCAGTTAAATAACCAATAATATTTCAGCCTGAAGGCTTGATAATACCATCATTTTTTGACAATTTTTTTGTTCAGAAAATACGATTTTTACTGTCCGAGTTATTATTTTTTAATTGATTATCTCCCTTTGATCCTGGTTAGCTCTGAGTAAATAAAGAGACATATCTCCCTTTTTTATACTAGGCGCCTTGAAGTCAAATTAGTAAGAAAGAAAGAAAGAAAGAAAGAAAGAAGAAAAAGACACTGTTGTAACATGGAAGGATAGCACAAGTAGGGGCTAATCCGGTGATATTTGACGAACGTCCCACCAGACAGACGAGTGTGGTACAAAGCCTTTTTTAGGTGGGTCCGAGCGCAGGACTATGGCCCAGACGCGTCCAAAAATGCCTCGGGCCTCGTCAGTATTCCCCTAAAAAGGGGCGCCTCAGGCGCCCGGCGATAAACCTAACCCCTCTCATAAGGGTTAAAACCTGAGGGGACGGTCCCCTGAATCTCGAAAAAAAATGAACCATCCGACACGAATGCCAGACAGTCGTCTGAAAAACCTCTGCACGAAGTAGTGGCTAATCAAGCGGTATTCATTGAACGCCTCACCAAACGGGCAAGTGTGGCACAAGGCCTTTTTTAAAGGTGGTCCGGGCACAGGGCCGGAGCCCAGACGCGTCCGGCATTCCCAAAAATGCCTCGGGCCCCGTCGGCATTCCCCTAAAGAGGGGCGCCTCAGGCTCCAGACAATAAACCTAACCCCTCCAGGGAGGGTACTATTTACCAACCCCTCCGCTCGGGCAGGATATGACACAAGGTCAATTTTTAAGCAGAGTTTAACAGGTTTGAATTCAGAGTTTTCCTTCTCCTAGACTAGTTGCCTCACCAAGGCTGAAGAACCTAGTCCGTCCTACTATTTACCCATAGCTGGAGGGAGAATAAGGGGGTTCATACCTTTCCCAAGGGTATTTGCCCGAAAGTGAACGTAATAGCGCGACTGGAGTACGAACTCGCGTACTACGATTCCGCAGTTCATCGCTTTAACCATTACACCACGAGGACACCCCTCCAGGGAGGGTTAAAGCCTGACGCTCGAGAAAATTAACCAACCGACACGAATGCCAGACAGTCAGCTGAAAAGCCCCTGCATGAAGCTGTGGCTAATCAAGCTTCCTAGTTATTCTCAGCGAGAGACTTATATAGACTCTCTTACACACATGTAAATTAGGCAGATTAATTTGCCAGTATCACTACATCTCCCTGAAATGTATGGGTCTTATGCCCCGAGTAGATCTTGTACTTCTAGTGATTGTTTCATTTTCGGGATTACTTTACTCTCCCTGTCTCTCTCCCGTATTTCTTTCTCTAGGAGATCTAGATCTGTCTCCCACTGGGCTGTAATCAAGGACGTCTTCTTGCATTATTTGAGCTTCATTTGAGTTTTCAAACTCATTCTGGCCCACCTGATCATGTATTATTTTGTCTTCTAACGTTTCATTCTGTAAAGGTTGTTCTAATAAATCCATAACGGAAGGAATCGTTAAGATTTTTCCTCATTTTGCTCTTCATATTCATTCTGGGTCCTTATTTGATTTGTATGGGCTAATACACTGTTCCCCTTTTCTCTATTTATCAAAGCTGTATTGTGGCCTTTTTGTATGATAAATTCTGCCTTTTCTGGGTTTGATTCTTTGTTCTTTTTGTACCACACTTTTTCATTTGAGGAATATGACATCGTTAGCAGAGCTTTAATTTGTCTTCCCATTAAAGCTGATGAGCTTTCTAGTCTTCCGGCGTGTGGTATTGTGAGATAGCTTAAAAGTAGCCTTAGTAGAAAAAACTTCTATTTTTTCTTTTTGCTGAGAACATGCTTTCAGTCCCATTTCTACACTCTGCACCATTCTTTCCGCCAACCCATTCGATTGAGGGTGATATAGCAGTGTCTTATACGATTTACACCCTATTTTTTCCAACCATAAATCAAGATCTTCATCTCAAAATTCTGGTGCATAGTCGTATACCAGGGTTTTTGCTATACCGTTTCTGGAAAATATGACTCTTAGAATCTTTTTTTATCGTAGAACTTGACTGGCCCACGGATTACTTCAGACCAGCGTGAAAAAGTCAACTAGTATTAATATGAGCCCCACTCCAATAATGTATGCATGATCCATATGCGCACGACTCCATGGCTCCGCTTCTCTGGACCATGAATTTAAAGTAGTCAGTGTAAAAAGCTTTTTACATTTTTTGCATCTTTTTATATTTTCTTTGACATCTCGTGAATATCCCGGCCACTATACTTCAAATTTTATCCTTTTTTGCGAAGCCGCTATTCCACAGTGGATATCAACATGTACACATTTTATCACTAATTTTCTTTGTTTCTGGGGGAATTATCAGATCCCCATTACAAATCACTCCATGTTCTATTTCTTTCTTATTTCTTTATTGGGTCCCTCCACCCTGGAGCAATTTTCCCCAGACGTTTTTTTCTTTCTTATTCTCGATGTTATCCTACTTAGTACTGAATCATGTCTAGTTTCCACAGCCATTCAATCTAAAGACAATCTCTACCCAATGTAAAAATGTATCTTCAAATTCTTCTTCTGTTTTATCTTTTGACTCCTTTTAAAATCGCAATCTTGATAGTACATCTACGTGTGAAATTGAATTTCCTTTGTCATATTCTATATCAAAGTCAAATGCCATTAATCTTATTACCCATCTCAGTATTTTTGATGTCGTAACTTTGGGTAATTCTTTTCGTGGATTGATTATAAACTCTAATGGTCTACGATCACTTCTCAAAAGAATTTTTTCCAATTAAAAATTGTCGGGCTCTCGTGGTTGTCCACACAATGGCCAAGGTTTTTTTTCTCTATATTTGAATAATTAAATTCAGGGTTCGTTAGTCTTCTTGATAATTATCGGATGTCCTTCTTGTGATAATATCCCAGATATTGAATTTTCGCTTGCATCTGTTGTTAACGTAATGTTCTTTTACGGATCAAAAATTTTCACGACTGTTTTTTTTTTGCCATAATTACTTTTATCTATCAAAAGCTATTTGTTGTTTCTCTGACCAGATAAATTCAACATTGTCTTTTCTTAAATTTGCAAACGGCTCTGTCATATATTCTGGTATATATCAACTGTAGAAATTCACCAATCCCCAAAATGATTCAAATTCTTTTTTATTTGTAGGGGTGGCTATTTTTAGTATTTTTTATCAAGGATTGGTCTGATGATATACCTTCATTTGAAATGGTATAAACTAAAAATGATATTTTACAGCTATTATTAACACATTTTTTTCATTTATTGTCATTCCAGAATTTTTTAATCTATTCAAGACGATGTTTTTTTTTTTTCAATTCATTTTCATTAGTAGCTTCTATGCATATATCATCTTGGTAACAAACCATATCTTTTATATCTTCTCCAAGAACCTGTTCAATGGCCCTTTGAAATATGGAGCTTGCTGTTTTTATTCCATACGGCATCCTTCTTCATTTCAGTTAGCCCATTGGCATATTTATCGTCGTTACTCTCCTTTGAAGTTATTATCTATTGGTATTTGGTGGTATGCTGTTTTCAAATCTATTTTTGTAAAAACGCTTAGACCTGCCAGTGCATAAATTGCAACTTCAATATTAGGTATAGGATATGAATCCGAGCAAACTTTGTGATTTACGCCTATTTTATAATCTCCATATATACGTATGTCTCCATATGACTTTCTTAAAACCACAATGAGTGATGCCCACTTGCTACCCCCAGGGGAACATGTTCAAGAAGGTCTTGTTCTATTAATTTTCGTAGTTTTGCTACTGTTAATGGCGACAAATGTAATGGTAATTTTCGTGTTTCATAATAAAAGGGGGTAATATTTTCTTTTAAATTTAAACTCACTTTATAATTTTTTAACTTTCCAGTTTTTTTCCATTTTTATCTCATCAATTAATTTGGTAGAATTTATGCTAAGCACATCGTTTCCAAGAAGTCTGTGGTTCTTTTTACAAGTTGTAACCATTATGGGTATTACTTTAAATTTATCTTCTAACTCCAAGGAACCTTCAAAGAACACTAAAATTTTATGACTAACACGTCAAATTGTCGAAGTAGTAAACTGTTCTTTCGTAAAGTTGGCTTTCCAATACGTTCCCAGAAATTTCTTGGTATAAGCATTACCGGTATCCATTTGCATATCCAAATCGAAGTTGTTGATTTTAACCCTTAGTATAATGCCTTTTTTTTCTTCTGTTCAATTTTCCCCACATTCTCGTTTTTGTTTTTTACTGAAAAAAACTTCCATATTGGTTTCGTTTCTTCAACTCTTTCGACATTTTTCTTTTTGAATTTGCATACTGCTTGAAAATGGTTCTTTTTTTTAAAGTAATTTGTACAAGTCTTCCCAAATTCTGGGCATTTTTCCCTTTTTATTTCATGTTCACGTCCACAATACGAACATTTATCTTTTTTAACATGTAAGTATCGGCGAATATTTGTTCGCTGGGTAAACTTTTATCACAGTTGTATTTCTGTATTAATTCTTGTTGCTGTATAAAGTCAATGCAGATATTAAAATACATATTTCCTATTTATAGTTGTTCCATTATTTTATATCGATGTGATGCATTGTACATCACTTCAATTAATCTTCATTAAATTAAGTCCTCTTCAATGTTCTGTTCTTTTTGTCCAAGTTTTTCAAACTCGCAATATGAACTCGCATTTAGTAGACGATGTTGATATTTTATGATTGGTTCGTCAGTTTCTTGTTTCATCAACCACAACTTTCTTACTTGTTGCCACGACCAACCTTTTCTTGGGCCTCATATTTCTTCTTATGATCTGACTTATTTTTTTCAAAAGTTACGTCTTCACGGTTTGTGGGATACCCCATGGTGGAGACTTTCATTATCGTCTCGCATCTAGCTGTTGCTAAAAAAAGATCCGTAATCTCATTTTCTCATTCTTTTCCTTGTCGTCTTTCAGCTTTTTAGTTCTTGCGCTCACAGAAATACATTGTAACCAGGTATTGGCAAAATTGGGATCCTCGAGAGCCAATTGGTATACAATCGGCGACGCCATTGTTGTGATTTGCAAGGTTAGCACTAGTTAGTGGCCAATCAAGCTTCCTTTATTTTCCTTTGGATAAAATTTACTGAAGGAGTTGCTTGGGGGGGGGAAGGGGAGCGGTCATGTTGAACTATGAAACTTAGGATCCCTCGCTAGCCACATTCGCCGACCCATTCATACAATACAATAAGGCATTCATACTTCGCCAGGCACGCCGCAACCACCAAAATACCGTATTTACTCAATGAGAAAAACCCTCAAAATTCATGCATTTTATTTACAAAATATGATATATATATATATATACTTGATGAACAGATGATGGGGATGGGAGAAAAACCCCGAAAGAAAAAAGATGAAAATAACGAAAGAAAAACCCGTTTGATTCATCTCTTATCCCCACGTCTATAAAATGGAGGCTGATTGTTTTCCGGTTTTCGAGGGGACTGAAAAGAAGCCGGACCTTCCCTAATGAGGAAGGGAGACTAGGCTAATGGGATAAAAGAAACGCGGGGTAGGACGCGGATCGGGAAATTTATATAGGTTACTGAAATGATAATATAATTATGAATTCCAAGATCTTCAGAAAAATGAGGATCAACAAAGAATGGGTGCGGGGAAGATCTTGGAGGGTAACAACTAGATGACTGGAATAATGATTCACATCATACTGCTAACTAGGAAATTAGGGAAACAAGGAATCCTACTTACTGGGTTGGGGTCCCGAAGGACCCCGTTCGTAGTTGCCATGCGCAGGAAGAGGAGAGAAGGATAACTCCAACATTGTCCCCTTTCGTACGACCATATACGCTGCATACACCCACCTTCAGTCGAATTTTATGCGGTCCAAGCGTTTTCTATCACATCTTATTTTGACCCTAAGCTGATGCCTAAAGAACAAAATCAGATCACGATGAGAAAAGTTTGCACCATCATACAATCTCTTCTTTCGCGTCATCCAAATCACCATTCTAGCAACAGCTTGGATTACGAGAAACGCCAGACGCTTTTCACATTGAAGCTGAGGCAAAACGTTCTCTACGACGGAACCAACGTCGAGCAGCACTAGCTGCTTCGGTTCGATGCTGGCCGTCCACTCTCCGATGGGATACCCAAAACGGACAAACTAGTTCGCAGTAGTAGAAGGCATGCTCAGCTGTTTCTTCAAAGCTACTGCCGCAGTGAGGACAATCAGGCATGTCTGCCAGGCCCGCCTTGTAATTCAATCCAAGAAGGGGCAACGTATTCCGTCCAAGCCGCCAGGTGAGCGAGAACTTGGAGTTGTTCAAGAAGCCCAACCTGGCGCCCAATTCAAATGTGAGCGAATCTCCTCCATCGACCAACCGAACCGATCCACAAGAGGATCCGAAGCGGAGCCCACGACTAGATCCCAATACAGCTCCTTTAGAGATTGAGAAAGGTCACTAGACCCACGAAGGTTGCAGAGGGCCTTACGGCATTCGCGTACAAACATTGCTTCGTCCTTCAGCCTAGGTTGACCTTCAGCCTTGGGGTCTGACTTGAGCCGAGGAAAGGTATCGCTCGCCTTTTGTCTCCACACTGTGTCCTTCGACAAGAATCGGCCCGATGAAGCGAACCAGTGATTCTCCAGATCAGGCATACCTAGACCGCTATTACGCGAACGTTGACAACAAACCTGTCTACAGACCATCGGCCTTCGGCCTCCCCAAAGTAGTTTGGAGAGGGATCGTTGAAGCGCCAGCCGATGGTTCTTAGGCAGAGGAAGAACAGACAAACGGTCAAGGATCAAGGGGAAGATGTAAACCGCGCGCACCTCCGCCCTGCCCTTTAAGGACAACCACGAGGATGCGGATGGGTCGGTTACTCCAGCGAAAAGGCCCTGGCAAGGGAACGTCATCCCTCTCGGCACCAAGCCGCAAACCTTCGCTCCTGTCAAGGTTGATCTTGGCTCCTGCTATCTGCTCGTACCACGTAACCACCTTCTTCACAGCCTTCATGTCCATTTGCGGAACTCCGGTTGGAATCTGCCGGTTTCCAAAACAGTCGCCAAGAACCGATGGTCAACCCTATGGAACCCCTGGGACTGATCCAGATTGATCAGCGCGGCTTTGGTGCTCTCTTCTAACCCCTCTAGGACCTCGCGCAGCAAGTGCAAATTGTCTTGGATTGATCTTCCCTTCGCAGCGTAGTTTTGCTCAGGTCCGATTAGATCGCTTATGACAATCTACAAATGGTTCGCTAAGACCCGGGCCAAAATCTTTAACTGTGTTAAGCAGAGTCATGGGCCTATAGTCATCTAAGCCCTCCCAAACATCCATGCCACCTTTCTTCAACAATGTGATCACGCCCTTCGTAACGCTAAGAGGGATGACTCCCTGGGCGAACCAATGGTTGAACATATCCGTCAGAATAGCACAAACATGTACGGCAGCCTCAAGTACTCTTGGTAGGGTAAACCAGCTCGTCCTGGCAATTTATTGAGGCTGACCTGCTTCAACGCATCTCGGATTTCGCATTCAGTAATCAAACCCTCGCAGCTGACCGTTTCCGCTAAATCGGCTAAATCGCAGCGAAATTCCTGAACCGGATGGTCAGGACAGCGAGCAAAACGATCACGGAAGTGCGCCCGAAAGGCCTCGCCCATCTCATAATTTAATCGGAATACGTGCTCTTCCGGGGACTTGACCGATTCAATATACTGAAAGAAGAACCTTCGTACTTCTTCACACGCGGATGCATTGCATTTCACGGCTTCGTTGGGAACTCTTTTTAACCTAGATCTAACTACGTATCCCTTGTAGCCTTTGCTAACCTCATGCTCAAGGTCCTGTCTAGCTAAATCTACGGCTAGGGAATTCCCCCTTCCACCGCCCGGGAAAGCTTAACTTCTAAAGATTTTGCCACTTGGCCCTAAGTTGAGCTGGCAACCGTATTTGATAGCGAAATCCTTAATCCTATGTTTAAAAGATCCCCACAACTTATTCCCAGTAACCGCTCCCAATATTGCCCGCTGAGCTATGGATTACAGCCGGTCCCGGAAGTGCGGTATCTCCTGGAAGGAGTTATTGAACTTCAAGTACTTGGCTAGACAAGGTCTATTCGCTAACCACAGACTGAACTTAACAAGCCTATGATCAATCTACGCTACATAGTGGAACGTGGGCCACGTAACAAAATCAGTATCAGCTCTTCTAACTAACACTCCGTCCAAATAAGATCTGGCATGGACATAGGGCAAACTACCTTGGTAGGTAGTTACAAAAGTATTGATATATAAATTGTTTCTTTTTTATGCCAGACAAATTTCTATGCTATTTTATCATAAGTTAATCCTGAAAATAGTGACTAATAAATCCATGGAAGTTCCCATTGCAAACTAATGACATCACAGACATTATACCACCGTGGAAGTGCATTTTAGTTTATCATAAATGGTTTGGTTTCTTTGTTTAATGGCATATCAACTTTTGCAGGTTATTTAATGCCAAAGCCATTCTCCGAGAAGAACAGTAGTAGTACTATTTAACCCATAGCTGGGAGGATAAGGGGTGTTTATACCTTTCCCAAGGGTATTTGCCCGAAAGTGGATGTTATAGCGCCTGGAGCACGAACTCGCTTACTACGATTCTGCAGTCCATCGCTTTAACCACTACACCATGAGGACACCCCCCAGTTTATCATATAGTTAGCTAGCTTATTTGAGGGTGATCCGAAGGCTCCCTTTTCAATAGCTACTACACCGCTACTCCATTCCCTGAATTGCTCCACTTTACCCTTACCATATAATGTTGAGTGTTGAGCAAGGCGGCATCAAGCACCATTTTTGAGTCTTTGGTATGACTCGACCTTGGACCCCGATCTCCCGGACCATAAGGGAACACTCTACTCATGAGACCAAAATTCGTTGGAGTCATTCCTTCCTTTCATTCAAATTCTTACGGAACGAAATACGTGAACTAGATTTTGATTCTATTTCATGAAACCAGTTTAAGGGGTGATTAAATTGACTCTGCAGGTGAATAGGCAATATTTAATGCAGTCATATATGGCTGTGTCTATTTTTGTCGGTAAAGCACTTCAGAATACGATTCATGAACCATTTATGCTTGCTTACTATAGTAACCAATATCTAATTTGAAAAGGTACCATTAATTCATCATTCATCTTCATCCTTACCAATTTAGGCAATAACCCAACGTTAATCGAAAGACTATCAATAAGGAGAATCTAATTGCTTATAAAAATTATCAAGTACAGGGTGTCTCAAAATTGATGCAACTCTTTAATACGATAATGATTTATTATTGAGTCAAGTGCAATGGCGGTCATTTAGAACACGTCATGTAAAAAATGCATCCTTTGAGCTAGAGACATCACATTAATGCTTTTTTATTGTTATAATTACAGCTTTCAGAACATGCGATCTTTTTTTGAGTTTTTTGTCTCAGTAATGAATTATTATTATATTAATGGGTTGCATCTATTTTGCGACAGTTTTCAATGATTTTGTCTCCAAATAAGTAGCGATGCAAAATATTTTTTCCTCTCTTTAATGTCTCTTGCTTAATGGCTTATCAACCTTTGTAGGTTATTTAATGCCAAAGCCATTCTCCGAGAAGAATAGTAGTGTTACTTTTTAACCCATAGCTGGGAGGATAAAGGGGTTCTATACCTTTCCCAAGGGTATTTATCCGAAAGTGAAAGTAATAGCGCGACTGGAGTTCGAACTCGCTTACTACGATTCCGCAGTCCATCGCTTTAACCATTACACCACGAGGACACCCCCTCTTTCTTCTTGCCGATGTCGCAATATTGTTACAATATAAAGTTGGGAAAATCCCAATAGACACCCTATATGAAAGATCTGTCGTTTGTTTTTCAATGATAAAGTTGTTGTTTGATTTTATAAGAAATAGTTATATATGAAACTTAGTATTCTGATCTTTCCCCTTTCATTTAAAAAATATCTAATGTCAAATTTGATTTTTTTTTTTTTAAATTGATGTTACTTATGAGCATTAGATGAAACCAAATCATATGTTTCCCTCATTCTGGACGATTGACTAACCCTGATGACTTCAATCAACGATCAAGCCCAAAAGAAATCGTAAGTTGGCATGTGAAATGACGCAACAGTCGAATAGAATTCACTCAACAACTATGATGTAACTCCATGAGTTCGGCAAAGTATCCAAATTTGTTCGATGAGACCATAATCTAATAAAGTTCTCAACTTAATAGTCGTCATGTAGAACGAGGCAAGCTAACGAATCATTTCTGTAAAGGATAACAACCAATGTTGAAAACTAGGTTTTTGTAATTATCTTCAGTCAAAGAGAAAGATTAAAACTCAAGAAAAGATTGTTTGGTTTTATTTTGTTTGGTTTGGTTTTATGGCACATCAACCATTGTTGGTTATTTAACGCAAAATCCTGTTTTTACATATATATCAAATATATACACAAGAATGCTGCGAGCAATATTGAACAAGTCCAGGAGGCAACACCCCACATAGCACCAACTATACGGCCACCTACCTCCCATCACGAAAACTATCCAAGTTAGACGCACCAGACATGCAGGACACTGCTGGAGAAGCAGGGACGAGCTCATAAGTGATGTACTCCTACGGATCCCCACATATGGCCGAGCAAAAGCTGGACGACCAGCACGAACATACATACAGCGGCTCTGTGAGGATACGGGATGTAGCCCTGAAGACCTGCCAGAGGCGATGAATCGATAGGGAGAAGTGGCGACAGAGGGTCAGGGATATCCGTGTTGGCGGCACGACATAATGATGATGATAATGAAATATATAATTTGTAAACACATTTTGTAGATACACACAATTAAATGATCAAACAGTTCTATTTCAAACAATTCAAAGTTAAATGGTTCTAAGTTGTGCCATGTATCACTAACAAGTCAATTAAACATCAGTCCTTTGTTTACACACTGTTAAATCATCAAACAGTTCTATTTCAAATAATTCATTTCAACATAAATCAACAGTGTTAAATGGTTTCAAGTATTGTTATATATCACTAACAATTTAATCAAATATCATTCATTTGTTTACACACCATTAACTGATAAAACAGTTCTATTTCTTACAATTCAATTTAGCAAAAGTCATTTGCACTTAATTTAAGATGTCAAACAGTTCTATTTGACCTATCCGGTGCTACGACTCCGGGTCATGATATTAGGGTGCTTGATTATAGGAATTGTATATAGTCAAATCTTCACCTATCATGGACCAATATTTGCATTTGCATATCTGTGATATACTGACACTGAACACAACGGAAGGAAAAAGGTAAATGCACTTGTACTACGAAGACGTTTAATCTTTTATATATACAATATATATATATATATATATATAATCCTTTGTGATTGGTTTCGTTGTTTTTTCTTAAAGAAATATATATATATTTATATATGTGTGTGTGTGTGTGTGTCAATGGCATTAAGAAGAAAGAAAATACAAACATGTTGCAACAGTTCGAAATATCCCGACATTATTCTATGAACACGCAATATGTAGAAAAAAGGCTTACTTGATGATGGAAAGTAAAATGGCCATAGTCATGTGACTTTCTTGTTTCATGGCTTTGATGGCTTTGACGGGAGACAAATTTCAACTGATAAAAAAAAAGAAAAGAAAAGAAAAGAAAAGAAAAGAAGTCAAAAAAGATCAAGAACTGGTTTCTATGACTATCATGTGACACTCAACGAAGCATCCAACAGACACGCCCATTCTCTAAGGGAGATAATCATTTACAATATGCAAAGGTTTCATGTATTTGTTCAGGTTTCTTTCTTTAATGACGTATCAACCTTCATGGGATATTTGATGCCAAAGCCATCCTTGTAAAAGAACAGGGGCACTATTTACATTGTTGTGGTTTACGAGGATTCACACCTTTCCAAAGGGTGTTAATGATACAAAATAGCACGACTGTAGTTCGAATTCGCTAACTACAATGCCCCGGTGTCCGGTGCGTTAACCAGAACACCACGGAGACTCTTCTTCCCACTTTCATATGTTATTAAAAGTTGAATTGTTATCATATTTACCAACCCCTCCGCTCGGGCAGGATATGACACAAGGTCAATTTTTAAGCGGAGTTTAACAGGTTTGAACTCAGAGTTTTCCTTCTCCTGGACTAGTTGCCTCACTAAGGCTGAAGAACCTAGTCTGTCCTACTATTTACTCATAGCTGGAGGGAGAATAATCGGATTCATACCTTTCCCAAGGGTATTAGTGCTATGTGAAATGCAATCAGTCTCGTCCAGGATTTGAACTCGTATCGCCGAGTCCATTTCCTGCGACGATAACCATTTCACCACGGACATTGAATTGTTATAAACAGTTAATTCTGAGAGATTCTGTTATCAAGTGGGAGGATTTCATTTGGTTTTTGTTGAAAGGGTATGTTACTTTAATGACAATGCAAAACCACATATTGAAAAACAAGCAGGAAAAGATTTTTGGTTCTAAATCTGAAAGTTTTATCAACTCTTGCCCAACTTTGTTCCGTTGGAAACAGTACAATTATAAAGACGTTAAAATCAAAATCCAAAGTATTTTAAATCCGAAATATAGATATCTTGTCAGCTCGGTGGGATCATGTCATCGAATCTATCATCTTGATTGAATTCGTAATTATACGTAAATTAAATGCCTAAAAAAATTCGCAGGACTTTCTTCCAAACCTGATGGTAAGAAAAATGGTTACACGTGTAAAGATCACCATCGACTTAGTATTTTTTTTAAATACGAGAAAGAATGGACATTTGTTTCTCAAATTGACGTGGATATAGTTGTAACGTAATACCAGAATCACGAGAATATAGTTCCTACATTCAGTTCATCTAATAATTCTATTTAATGTTTAGTTCTAGACAAGTGTTTTGGACATAAATTTCAATGATTTTCTTTTTTTTATATATATCTAAACTTTTATTTTAACAATCAGAGAGCTTAAAAGTATTCAATTGTTTCCTGCTATTGAAGAATGTTTGTGGCTGTTACAAATTACGTGACGGTAATATGGGATTTTGTAAAGGAAAGCGTTCACTTTTTTCTTGTGATTTGCATACACTCTTATTCCATTGTCCTTTTGTTACTTTTCACTAATCTGCATGCCAAAGATGCATTAGCTACTTAACGTCCATGATTACCAAATATTAAGTGAATCTAATTCGATTCTTCGTAATAATGACGCTTTACCAATGTTCGAGGAGACGATAATTAACAATTATCAAGAAGGATAAGAGTGTCCATTAAAATGATCCCAGTCTCATCACTTGGTTGGTTGGTTGGTTGGTTGGGTGGGTGGTTGCGTTTTATAACGCATCAATTCTTGTTTGTACATATATTTGTATCAAAAATATGATTTGTAAACGCATAGTTTGTAGATGAGGCAGTACTCATTTGTTTGCACACAGTTAAATGGTTTCCAACATTTCTAACACGAATAATTCTCTTTAATATTAATAATCTATTTGAATACAGTTAAATGGTTTCAAGTATTGCTATGAAAGACTAACAATTTGATTTAACATCAGTCATTTGTTTGCACACAGTTAAACGGTTTCCAACATTTCTAACACGAATAATTCTCTTTAATATTATTAATCTATTTGAATACAGTTAAATGGTTTCAAGTATTGCTATGAAAGACTAACAATTTGATTTAACATCAGTCATTTGTTTGCACACAGTTAAATAGTTTCCAACATTTCTAACACGAATAATTCTCTTTAATATTAATAATCTATTTGAATACAGTTAAATGGTTTCAAGTATTGCTATGAAAGACTAACAATTTGATTTAACATCAGTCATTTGTTTGCACACAGTTAAATAGTTTCCAACATTTCTAACACGAATAATTCTCTTTAATATTAATAATCTATTTGAATACAGTTAAATGGTTTCAAGTATTGCTATGAAAGACTAACAATTTGATTTAACATCAGTCATTTGTTTGCACACAGTTAAATCGATGTACATATATGATTTGTAAGTGAAAAATTTGTAGGTAATTTTATTTTTAAATTAGAGCTAATTTGTTTCTACTCAATTAAGTATTGCTATTGTTTGCACACAGTTAAATATTTTCAAGAATTATTATTATTATCTAATACTAATAATTGTATCTAATATTAATGATTTGTTTGCACATAGGAAGTGGTTACGAGTATTGCTATTTCACACAAATAATTCTATTCAACACTATTCATTCATTTGCACTCTGTTAGATAGTTCCAAGTCTTGCTATGTAATGCCAATAATTCAATTTTTTCATCCAGTTAAACGTTTTCAAGCATTCCACACTAATAGTTTTATTTGCACACAGTTAAATGATATTCTTATGTAATACTATTAATTCAATCTTAGCAAACAGTTAAAGGGTGTCACGCATTTCTATCTAACTCAAATAATTCTATTAAACATTACTCATTCGTTTCCTCACAGTTAAATGATTCCCAGTATCGTTAGGCAACTCTAACAATTCAATTTAACATCAGTGATTTGGATCACGTAGTTAAATGATCAAACAGTTCTATTTGACCCATAGATAGAACCCTAAAAGGTAATACTACTCCGGGTCTCAGTAGACCTGGGAGTAATGGCAACTAAGGGGTACTCCACATTTCGGCGAGGATCTAGAATCAAAGCCTCACCATCTGGCGGTTTAATGTCATATCCAGGACACTCATTGGGGATGGGGTCTTTCTCCTCTGCAAAGATGCAGTCGGCGTATTCTACAGCCCCAGCCAATTGGGCTGTTGTTTATGATGTTGTCTTAGTTATAGGACCAGTTCTCGAAAGACGCCCACAAAATGGATTTAAAAAAATTAGGTCCTCTCTCTCTCTCTCTCTCTCTCTCTCTCTCTCTCTCTCTCTCTCTCTCTTTCATTCCTTTGTTTGTTTTCTTATCTTAATTTCTTTTCTTATCTTTTCTAACTCTAAAGACTTTTTACAAAGCCCTATCCACCAACCCATAATTTCTGTCCTCCCAACTTATTTAAAATCCCCATCTCTTGGTTCTCAATATCCCTTGGTTGGTAAAGGTAAACAAATAATTTTTGTAATACTATATGCCTCTTCCTGTCTCTAGGGTCACTTTCATATGTAATAGTCATACATCTAATATGGCAGTCAACCCTTCCACCACGATCTTATGCCTCTGTTCTTCAGGGTTCGTCTCATCATCAGATCAGCGTACCACACGTCTAACATCTAGAATGTGCCGGGGCATATTGTCAGCCAACATGTTGTTCGACAAGTGCACACCCCTCTCCTCTCCTTTCCTTTCCTTCTCATGGTGCAAAAGGCGTTGAGCAGTTTTATCCAGACCTCATCTCCAATTCTGATGGACGTAGACATCGCGTCATCGTTCAGTGGTATAACTTTTTGGTGTCTACATACCGATGTGGCACTGTTTCTCCCTTATGTATAGACATATGTGAGTAGAATACCACATTTGGCGGCAATATTCTCCCGGTCCCGGCCATGGCTTCTATAATTATGTAATGCCGCTCTATTATGCTATTTCTAGCGGATCTCATGGCGGATCTGAAATATATAACGGATATTTCAACTTTTCAAGCATTTTCGAGTAAAAGTCTGTAATTCTTGTCCATTATGATTCCTTCCATCTGGTTTAGAAAGACTTTTAAAATTACAACACTGTCTATGTTCTGACCTTTCACCAAATTGCAATTTATCCACACTTACAAATATACACTCTATCCGCCGATAGTGTATTACATTAATAGCTAACCTTGCCCAGCCGGTGATTTATAATACTTTCTGGATCAGCAAGAGTCTTTTCGCTGCCTAACTGACAATTTTCCCAGAAAGTGTCCGGTGTGGTGATACGGAGGAGTCTACCGAGCACGCTTTTGACAGCGCAGCCATCATGTGAGACAAGACATCCTAGCGAATCCTTTCTGGAAAGCGTAGTAACCAGTGTTGAAAACTTGGTCTTTTATGATTATATTAATCGAAAAAGAATGATTATAATTCAAAAGATTGTGCTGTACCAAATATTTGGTGAATTTCTTAGAAATTCTTGTTCCACATTTTGCATCAAAAGTTATTTGTCCTCGAGGCCAGTTTTGTCTGTAAAAATCTATTCCACCGATGGACAGGAAGAGACTGTGTTTCTCCGCTTACTATGAGAATAGTGATTTGGACGACGCAGCTGAGTGGATTTCACGAAGAGGAGTTATCTCCTCAGACCCCGATCTTAATTTCAATGTCAGATTAAAGTAGAGGGTGGAGGCTGTTTTTGTTGGAATTTGGCGAAAGTTGAGTGAAAGTTGCGTGCTTATGTTGAGTGAGAGAGGCTGAGTTCGAATTCTTTCTGAAATCTACAGGTTAAGCATTTTGCGTTTTCGAAAAATCATGCCATCTTATCCCATGTGAGCAAGACTAAGTTTTTTTTTCTTTTATTGAAAAATCTGGTAACTGAGTTTTACGAAGATGTGAGTGTTTTCGATTTTGTCCTTATTTCTTGTATCTATTCTTATTTGATCGGTTATCAAGTTTTTCTGACATGTTTGCACGTGAGAAGGGTTCGCACTAGTAATCATTTTTCAATTGTTTATATTTTTCCTTTTTTCCCCTTCGTTCGAATTTCACTGAGGATTTCTTTTTGTAAATAAAATTTCAATCATTCCCTCCACAATATGTAAATAGGGGAATAGTTTAGAATCTCATTGAGCGATTAATGTATTTCGGTAATTAATTTGATTGAATTTCTGAATAAATGTAAGTAAAGTAAAGTTCGAAGGCTCCCTTTTCAATAGCTACTACACCGATGGGTAGGGAAGGGCACTACACCTTTCCCTGGTTTGCTCCACTTTACCCTTAATCCTAACCTTATAATGCTGTGGGCTAAGCAAGGCGGCATCAAGTACCATTTTTTGAGTCTTTGACATGACTCGACCTAGGATTGAACCCCGGTCTCCTGGATCATTGGCGAACACCCTACCCATTAGCCCAATGCCCCGAATGGTAAAAATAATAAATTAGTAAACGGAACAAAATAAGTCAATAACTTCTCACCAATTATAGGTCTTTTGCCATGTACGAATTTTTAGTATATTAAACACCATTACCACCCCTTCCTTAAGAGTTTAGGGGAAGATGATGCTCACAGTCGGTGTTAACAAATTAACCCCTAAACGGTTACCTGACCATCGATTTTCTCCTAGGGAGACTAACAGTTATGTTCAAGCACTAGTGACTGCCGTTCGATTTTAAACGTTTTTAATGATTGATTTTTTTAAAGTTTTAAAAAATCAATTTTAATCATTGGTCTGGATTCGACTTTGTAGTGCTCTATTGCTGATATTTAGCACTGTTGAAGAAACGACATAAATTGCATTTATCTGTTTCATTGCAAATACTAATCATTAGCTTCTGTCAATAACAGCAGAACAATGTTACTGTTGTATTTGAGCCTATACAAACATGTAGGACGTAGATTTGTTACATTGCAAATAAAGGGTATCTCAATATACATAGGGTCTATGTGACTGCTAATAACTAATAATAATGTTTTGTACTTTTTTGTTTCAGATTTGAAACTAGAATACAATAACAACAATTAATCTTCAGTCACAGTGCCTCGGACAAGAGAGGAAAAATATTTTGAATCTCTACTTATTTGGAGACGAAATCATTGAAAAATATCTCAAAATAGATGCAACCCATTATTAGGATAAGGATTTTTTACTGAGACAAGAAACTAAAAAATTATTGCTTGTCTTAGAATTTGATATAATAATAATTTAAAAAATATTGATGTCTCTAGCTCAAAGGATCCATTTTTCACAGGATGTGTTCCAAATGACCACCATTGCGCTCGTCTCAGTAATAAATCATTATCATATTAATGGGTTGCATCTATTTTAAGACACACTGTATTAACTATTAGCTCATATCATTAACTGCAGAACAATGTTACTGTTATTTTTGAACCGATACAATCATAGAGGATGTAGATTTAAAATATTCATTAAAAATATTGTCACGCTTATATATCAAGCATGCAAGTTAAAATTTATGAAAAAAAGAGAGTTTAATCAAACAGAAAAGGTTGAAAGCTTTTCACTTTTAAAAACAACAACAACAATGTACCATAGCCAGATACGGCTATGAGTGAAATGGACATATGATGTTCACATATATATAACATAGAACATAGGAATCTCGAAACACGAAAAACACTTACGACTTCTTAGTTCAGGTACGAAACTTTTTATTACCTTTGAGTTTAAAGGTTCTTCGACATAAGGAGAGAGATACACATTCTTTCTATTCTGGCTTTTTCATCTGTCCCCCATCTCGTGCGGCACCCGCCGCAAAGGCCACTGGCCTGGCTTCAGCAAGCAAGCGAAAGCCAACCGTCTTCTCCCGAGGCAGGTCTCAACTCCACTCACTGACTTTTTAAAAAATTCCCCCAAATCTTCCGCGCGCTTCCGGTGCGTGAAGTCATTCGCACTTGCTAGCCCCGTTTCCCATCTGGGCTATTGTGACATCTCTGAGTGTTGCACCTAAGTAACCCATGAACTGAGCCGAAAGGTTCTCAGCCCAACTAAACCCAAAGGCATAAAACGAAATCCCTCGGCCATTATATTACACAGGAAGTAGAAATACATTTATACACTACGATAAAGGAAAAGTTCCAGGCGCATGAAAGGACACACCACTAGAGTGTGTCTACATTTTTTAAATGATGCTTGATAATTTTTATGATTTCAAGTATTTGGAAGATTTTCTTCATATTTATTGTTATATTCACTCCGTTTCGGTGGATGCGTCCTTTGGCTTTCCTCAGGTGTTTTTTTGCCTCGGCCATTATATTACAACAACAGCAAAATGAAGAATGAAATTTATGGTTTCAAAATTCTAAAATGACAACTGTTTATAGAACAAATACTAAATGTTGAAAAAAAAAGACTTAAATATGATTAACCAATTGAAGTTTGGATCAAGAAATAAATTTCAAACCATATTACTTGATGATATGATTTAATCTAAAATATCATCTAAAGTTTTTATACCAGCCAACAAATTCTGAATAAAATGGATCCTGATAAACAGAAAATATTAGCAGAGAGAGTAAAAAAACTACATCTAAAATTTGCCAAAAAACGTTGATTCAAATATTAACCAGAATCCTCCAAAGTAGCAATAAAATTAAGAATTAAATGTATGAAAAAAAAGCCTTCATCACCGAGAAAAACTACAAAGAAACTTCAAAACAAAACCATTTTGTAGATTAATAAACTCTGCAAAGGAAAGGACAGCCAAGAACATAATTGTCATCACATGCAACATTCTTTGCAAAACGTCACAAATAATAGAGAAGCACGAAAGCAGCCATTACCTGGTTGCTGATAAAGACAAATGCATATTTGTTCAGTTTGACATCAAGGACTTTTATCCTTTCATTAAAGAGAACATTGAAAAGAACTTCAAAAAGGGAAAAAAATGACACAACTATATCTGAACAAATCAACATTAAACACTGCCACAAGTCTATATTGCTCCGCTGAGTAAAAGTTTGAATAAAAAGGGGGATTAGGAGTTTTTCTGACGTTACTATGGGCGACCATGATGAGGCTTAATTTTGTGAATTAGTAGGTATTTACTTGCTATCCGGATTGAATGATATAGTGTAGAAAAATCGATACTAGTTTTGAGAATGATAGCGTATTGCTACTAATTAGGAGTGAAAACTGTAAAGCAATCAATACCAGAAGGAGTGGGGAATATAAAATCATTCAAAGAATCTAGATTCTCTTTCGATGTCAAAATTAATCTCAAGCTGGTAGTTTACCTGGATGTCACATTAAACATCCTAAAAGAGACAACATCACCAAACAACAAAAACATAACACCCCATGCTGCATATATACGGCATCAAAAAACTCACTGTGTTCAAATACTTAAATCAATTACTAAAAGACTATCTGTAAACCCTAGCAATAGAGAATTCCAATAGGATAAAAACTAAAAGCAAGAGTTAGAAATAATTGATATCCATTGAAGTTATCATTCGCCAAGAGAAGTCAAAACAATGATAATAGCAACTTGTGGTAGCAATAATGCTAATTACACAATTGTGTAATTAGCATTATTTCTACCACAGAAAAAGAAAGACCATCAAGTTTAACTAGCTCTTCAATAATGCCGTAAAAACTTAGACAAAAAGATCATTCATCAATTTGATAGACAAACACTTCGTTAAATGTCATCTCATATAAAATGTCCATCAAAAATACTATAAAATGAAGTTACAGCTGTCTCGACGACAGCCTGATACAGATTATAAAACAGATAAAGAAATAATAAATAAACCAAAATACAATCTCCGTTCTGTAATTGTAGACGTAAACGTGAATGTCCTGTTAACACTAAAAATTTGTCAGTGAAGGTTGTTTATGAAGTCACTACAAAAATTGGTGATAAGCCAAATATATTAAGGGTCTATTGAATAACCCTGGAAACATAAAATCTATAATCACAAAATAACTTTCCATTAGATCACATTGTCTACATATTTATGGGATTGCAAAGATAAATTTAACAACTCCCCCATTGTTGAATGGAAAACTATTAAAACTGGCGAAAACGCGTAGAGAAGGTTCCAGGAACTGTGGATAGTGTTTGGAAGAGAAATGAAACCCTTTTTTCCGAAAGAGAAATCGGAACTTATCAGCAAGTGAAGGCATGAAAATAAGTACTTGACAAATCAATTAGCTACCGGCTGAGAAAAAAACAAAGCGTGAGGTTTAAAAAATGTGGGTTTAAGTAAACTATCCAAATGAATATTCACATTTTTGTAAACGCTGCCCGTGACTATTACTGATTCCTCCTCCTTAAGGGTGGAGGGGGTCCTGTCAGCCAGTGTTAACTAATTAACAAAAAACAATTAACATCTAAACAAGCAAGTGACGATCGATTTGCTCCATCATGAAACAGACAGTTATGGGTTTGTGACAGCTGTTCGATTTTAAACGTTTTTAAAAGTTTATTTAAAGTTTTTAAAGAGTGATTTTGATTATCGGTATACATTTGACTTTTATATATATGTATATATATTTGAAGGAAAATATGAATTTGTTTGAAACGAAAATGCAACTGCAACAAAAATTTATGATAAGATAATGTTTTAAAATGACAATAAGAACTGGTGTATATAAAACTAATTATTTATGACTTTAAAACAAAGTTTAGAAATAAAAAAATAGCTGCAAATAATTATCGGGCCAAAGTTAGTTTACTTTTCATTTTTTTTTATTTTATTTTTTTTTGTTACAAGTTCAACATGGATTGATTTTAATCAACTGGGTCCAGTATATGGGTCACACTTCGGCCGGCCGTGGTATCAACGGCACAGATCTGGTCGGGTGTGTCTCGTCTCTTGACATACCTCGAGCCACAGGAGGCCGTCACCCCAGGCTTTAACCCTCCTTGGAGGAGTCAGGTTTATCGCCTGGCGCCTAAGGCGCCCCTTTTTAGGGAAATACCGACGGGACCCGAGGCATTTTTGAAGCCGCTGGGCGCGTCTGGGCTAAGGCCCTGCGCCTGGACCCACCTTAAAAAATGCCTTGAGCCACACTCGTCCGGATGGTGGAACGGTCGACAAATACCGTTACATGTTCAACATTGTTATTTTTTTTTTCTCTCATTGTTCACAGATTTAATCAAAATGGGGTCTTTCAATTAAATAATTTCTTTCAATTGAATAATTTTAAGAAATAATAATAAATGGTTCTTAATAATAGTTAAGGTTGCCAATTAGCGATTTATTGGATATAACTAACAAAAGAATTTTAGGCTAGTTGTAAATTAATACATTACATGCCTGTTTCCAGTCGAAGACTTCATTTGCATAGGTGCCAAGCCTTTACTTGGCATGGCATTGAGCGACAATCATCGCACGAATTCCTTTTGCTTTTCATTAAAAGATGGAGAAAAAATTGAAATATCCGTTTCAATTAGGACTAGACATTTTTTTTTAGATTAAATATTTGGTTATTTCAGTTCAGACGTTGAGTTGATAATTTTTCTCCTACTTAATTTCAACTTCAAAAGTATTTTAGTTGTTATTAGAATTTCTATTAATCTTTTGCAAAGACAATTTTACAAAGCCTGAAATAATTTTTTCCATCGGCCTTGTGTTACATTTAAGCAAAGTAAGTAAAGTTAGCGAGCGTAGTCGAGGGCGACCAGAGGGCTCCTTTTTCAATAGGTACTACATCGAAGTGTAGGGGAGGGTGCTACTCCTTTCCCTGGATTGCTCCACTTTACCCTTGATACATACCTTATATCGCTGAGTGTTAAGCTAGAAGGTATCAAGTACTATTTTTAAAGTCTTTGGTATGATGTGACCTGGGATTGAACCCAGGTTTCCCGGACCATTGGCGAACACTCTACCCACGAGACCAATGAGCCGGTTTAAGAAAAAGTTTAGTAAATTACTACTTTTTTTTTCTTCGGCTCACTTTGTTAGAAAAAAAATTAATTTAATTTTTACTTTCCCAGCCTTTAGTTTAGTTTTACAGGAATTAATTTCATAAATAATACATCAAATTTTAAAGATAAAGTCGATCAGATTGGTTTTATTTATATTCGATCAGTTGATTTTATTGAATCGTAACCCATTTCAGTCTCAGTAATGGGGATATTTTTTTCCTATGGAACAAAATCTGAAGATTCAGTTCTTCTCATTGTAGTTGAAAGGAAAATTATTGGAAAAATTTAAATAGGTAAAAAATGTAAAATAAAATAAGATAAAAAGATTTTTAAAAAGGGGGGAAATGTTTAAAAGAAATCAAAATTAAATAAAAACAAAAAATCCAAAGAATTAATTATTATTAATTATAATTATTTTAATTATTTTCTTATTGTAACCGACACGAAGTTTAGAAAACTTTCCCTCTCATTTCTATCAATTAAATTCTTTCCGAAACTAATCAGAATTTTTTCTCTCGTTTGTTGAATTTACATTTTCATAATGAGTTAATTTAACACAAAACAAAATGGACGTTCGTTGAAATTGCTATAAAGTTACATGTCATCGAAATGTTTCTGGCTGTATTTCTAATTAGAAACAAATAATGCCAAATACGTTTAATTATTGTGGCTAGAAAAATTGAATGTGACATCTATTAATTAGAATTGCTTCACTTGTCACAATTGATATAAAAACAAATACCATCATTATCTTTTATTTCGGATTCTAGCATTCATCAAAAATTGGTTTTTGTTTAAAAAAAAAACATTTTCCTCCTTTTATAGTTCACTGAGTATATCAAGCAAAAATTAATTTTGTATTAATTTACAAGGAAATAATTTCCTCCTTAACTTGACATGTAAATATTTTTTTTTAGAATCTGAAAAAAAAAAAAAGTGTCTTTTTGAAATTCCAAGAAATTAAAAAATGTACGGCTTCAACATGATACTAAGGTTGATCTACACCGTGATTCGTGGTTTTCCGGTATTGTTCAGGAGTCGAGAAAGCAGTGGGCATTTCGCAGCTGTCACAAACTGACTTTGGAAACACGTGGGAGAGAAGACTGAGTAATTTGCTGCAAGGCAAAAAATAATATCTAAGAAAATTTGTCTTTTACAGAATACACTCCACGCGGATGGAATATCTGCTTATATTTTCGCACACAGATCGAATTACAAGAATTAAACTTTATCAAATTAAAGAACTATGCTTAGTATTATAGATTATAAAGATAAATTGTAGATCAATCAATTCAATTAGTCAAAATATGTATTTCTTAAGTTACAGTCATAAATCACTGAAAAATGATCGAGATGATATCTGATATCGATGTTTTCACGCAGAATTTTTGCAAGATCAACTTAATATTATTTACGTCATCTTATTTCTACACAGATTGATTGATTGATTGATTTATTGATTGATTCTAACGTAATGTCAACCTGTCAACAGTTATTTTATGTCTAGAGTTTTAGGAATTCCATTCATTGTACACTCATTGGTTGTTTGTCATTCAAATCTAATTTAAAACATATTTTTTTAGTTATTGAAATATTAAAGTTTTTTTTACTTTTAAAGTAAGAAATTGATTAGTTTTCTTTCTCTTATCTGCCGAGGAATATAAAAATGATGAAGACCAAAATAGGACCAGAATTCTCTTTTCCTAAGAAGAATTTAATAGGAATGAAGGCTCAACTTTTTCGTGGTTCAAAAAGAAGATTCATTCGACAGACTAATCCAACAAAAAATCTATTTGATTTGGGCCAGTCTTATTTGTTGTTTACTCAATGAAAGTCATTTTGTTGTCATTTTTTTTCAACCTAAAACAATAAAAAAAAGAATGTAAAATCCAGACTTTTTTTTTGTACAGGCATTCAAAATTATTGTAGACTCTTGAAAATTCAGTATGTTATTACTATACATCTTATGAGATGACTGACCAATTTTTATGATTCCAGCTTCAAATGAACAGCTACAGCAGCAATTGGAATACACACTACTAAAGCCTGATTGTCACTGCTGGTGAATTTCAAAAATCCAATCTGGACGTGAGAACACTTTAGAAGAACGATATGCAATAAAATTCTGTTTTAAACTTGGAAAAAATGCCACAGAAACGTATGGAATGCTTCAGACTGCTTTTCGACCATCTTGCATGAATCGAGCATCAGTTTTTGAGTGACATAAAAGATTCAAGGAAGGCAGGGAGTCTGTGTGGGATGATGAGAGGTGTGGGAGGAGTAAGGAAGTCAATACACCAGAGTTGATTGGCCAAACGGTTAGGGTTAGGGTTATTCTGTTGAGGTTTTAAGGGAGTTCAGAAAGAGATTCCTTGGGAAGAGGCCAGCACTCTTCAAATCGGGTCAGTGGCAGTTCCACGAGGACAATACACCAGTCCACCACTCTATCCTTGTCATAGACTATTTGACCAAGATGGGCATCAAGACAGTTCCTCACCGTCCCTATAGTACAGACCTTGCTCCCTGTGACATTTGGTTATTCCCTCAGCTCAGAGGGTGTCGTTATGAGACAATTGAGGATATGAAAGAGGCTGTGACGAAGGTCATTGACACGCTCACACAAGAGGACTTCCATGGGGCCTTCCAGAAGTTGTTGGAACGGTACAACAAGTGCATTGCAGGCGGAGGAGATTACTTCGAAGAGGACTAGAGTTTCATGTGTGTACTATCAATAAAAGTGCCCATCCGAAAAAAGTCTGGAAACTTATTTAATGATCCTCGTATTTGTTCACAATTTTTTTTTCACTCTTTATATCATTTTCAATAAAAAATTTTTTTGCTCTTATGGTGTTCATTTATTGTATAAATACAAAATCCATACAATTGAACACCAGGCGCCTGGATTTTTCGGTATGGGGAGTAGTTTTCATGTGACTGATATAGTCCTAAACTAGTCCTAGCTAACCTTACAGATTGACCCAACCAGACTGACAATATTCTCATTTGACCATCGCCATTCACCACAGTCACACAGTCACTATGATACAGCCTTCCTAAAAAAATCCGATAAAAGTTTTTGCTATAATGATGTGTGGTAGTAAACGTGTGTGGGATTACCATCCTTATATATGAAATAATTTCTGCTAGCAACCGCAGGATGGCGTTGCCAAGCCAGTATATAAGGAGAACAAAAAATTTAATCCCTCCTTCACCTGTAGAAAGCGTTAGAATCGAGACGTAGCGCGTCCCCACTGAGGGATGCTTGTTGGAAAATATAGGATTAATTATCTGCCCTTGGCGGTAAAAGGGCCAATCAACACACTACTACCAATTGGCGCCCATTTTGCCTCTTATAGATTTACGTCACTTGTAGTGCAGGCAAAGAGACCACGTGGACGACCTTTCATATCACTCCAGTTCCAAGTTAGACTTCAGCAGATAAATCTTGCCGCAAGGCCATTAAGTTTGTAACTCACCTTTGTATTTTTAGATATATGTTTGAATAATTATATTGTGTTATGTTGTTCTTCATCCGAAATGAAAGCCTATACGTTAATGTGGGAAAATATATGAGAGCCAAGCAAAAAAAGACTATATTTTGCAAACATAATGGTTTTGCGGCCAGACTTATCTGCTGGGGTCCATCTTGGAACTGGAGTGATTTGAAAAAATCATCTGCATGGTCCCTCCGCCAGCACTGTAAGTGACGTAAAAATGATGTAAGTGACGTAAAAAGAGTCAAAATGGGCACCAATTTGCGGTAGTGTACTGATTAGCTCCTTTTACCACCAAGGGCAGATAATTAATCCTATATTTTCCAATAAGTTCCATCGAACCTCCTGAACACGAATAGTACGCGGCATAAATAAGCCTAAGCCAACATGTTTATACATTGGTACATTTGTTAATCCTACACAACCAACAGCTAAATAATCCTTCTCGAATATGCAAGATTCTTAAAGGCTTTAATTTCTCTTAAAACTTTACGTACTATGAATACATTTCTTCATTCATCCCTTTATTTACACTTTTTATTGGTCATTTCATAATGTATCATTTTGATGTGGTTTGCCGGGTAGCCTCCATGACGTGATGGTTAAAGTAAAGGACTGTGATATCAAAGTGAGTTCGAACTCCAGTCGCGCTATTACCATATTTACCCAACCCCTCCGCTCGGGCAGGATACGACACAAGGTAAATTTTTTAAGCGGAGTTTAACAGGTTTGAATTCAGATTTTTCCTTCTCCTAGACTAGTTGCCTCACCAAGGCTGAAGAACCAAGTCTGCCCATTATATAAATAGCTGTGTCAAATTACAAAACTAAAAGAGAATCGCGAACTTCAATTCGTTTTTCGCTGCAGTGTACATCATGAAATAATGCCTGTCAAATCTGTATTATTTAACTGCATGAAGAATGATAAAAAAAGGTTTAATTTTTCATTTCTTTCAATGAAATTTGAATGTTTTAACATTTTTAGTTAAGAAAGAAGTCACTAACAAAAAGTTGAGGAAAATATAAATGAATAAACTTTCAATTTCATTTTTCGAACTCGTCGTCACCTTTTTTTCTTTTCATACATATTTACCCAACCCCTCTGCCCGGGTAGGATATGACACAAGGTCAATTTTTAAGCGGAGTTTAACAGGTTTGAATTCAGTGTTTTCTTTTTCCTAGACTAGTTGCCTTACCAAGGCTGAAAAACCCAGTCTGCCCTACTATTTACCCATAGCTGGAGGGAGAATAATTGAATTCATATCTTTCCCGAGAGTATTCGTGCTAGGTGAAATGCAATCAGTCTCGTCCAGGATTTGAACTCGTGTCGCCGTGTCCATTTTCTACGACGATAATCATTACATCACGGGCACTGCAGCGAAAAACGATTTGAAGTTCGCGATTCTCTTTTAGTTTTGTAATTTGACACAGCTATTTATATCGTCGTCGTTACTTCAAGACTGAGACAAAACAGGTGTTCCCGCTCATAGCAACACGCACTTACAAGTTTATTCCAAACTGGCAACACTCAAAATACATTGTTCTTCAATTCAATTTGAGAAAGAAACAAATTATCGAGTGACATTAATTAAATATTAAAACTAAAGGATTTGATGTTAGTTTCAAAGCATATCACCGATCCTGATATCAAGATTGAACAAAGAAACCGTTGCATACAAATATTGTCGAAAGAGTAGCCATTCCAGTTTAAGAAAAAAAAAACGAATTATCCAGTGTCTAAATCTGTATTATAAACTTGAAATCTTCTGATCTTTACTTTCATACTTAAACAGACGGTCTATATTTGCAAGTACTAATTAGGGTTATGGAGGCGCTTGTAGAGTAACGGTTATCGTCGTAGGGCAAGGAATCGATATCCTGAACGAGGATATTCATTTTTCACATAACGCTAATGCCTTTGAGAAAGGTATGAATCCAACTATTCTTCCTCCGGAGCAACCAGTCTAGAAGGAAATATCTGAATTCAAACAAGACCTGGAGAGGGATGGGCATTTGTTTCCAAGACACGCTACATGAGTTGAAAGCTCCACGGCCACACTAAGTTAGGGACATCTTACAACTTGGTTAAAATCGATAAAAGAACAGTCAGAGTAACAGAAAGCTATCAATTCAATTCTCTTAATTTGTTTACTTGTTACCTTGGACACCTAGGTTAATATAGACTCCTTTCCCCTAAAATAGTGTTTAAATCGTATTTGTTGGGTGAAATGAAGCTGGGATGCTGTTAGTTCCGCTACCTGGTTCACTGAGGTGCTCAGATCATTTTAGCTTAAAATTGATCGGAAAGGTCTACTTTTTATCGTTAGCAAAAAAAAAAATCGATATCTGTAAGAGAGTACTCCCACTCATCGTGAGTGGACTAGAACTTCTGTGTGGATAATTACTCAGAAATGACTCAGTCTGCTGTGTTGGTAAACATTACTTGGCTAAATTGACAAATCTTGATGAAACCTGGCAAGTCAACTCTCTTGATTCTTAAGAAGTGTTTTAAAAGGACGGAGAGAGATTCCGAAACATTTTAACACAAAATTGATCATGAAGGTCTAATTCGTACAGGAAACAAATAAAATTGCTATCTGCAGGAACACCTCCTCATTTCATGGTGGAAGTGAGGAATTGAGTTTTAGGGAAAAAAATTAATGGCAGGATTGATGTGTGCAGAAAGCAAATAGAATAAATGTATATTTAACAAAATGTTCTTTAGTATATTTTTTTGTTCTGAGCAACGTCAGGTCCTTCAGCTAATATATATATATATATATATATATATATATATATATATATATATATATATATATAGTATAAACGAAGAGTAGTAATTTTTAAAAAAGCTTGTAAATGTTGTAACTAAGTGTTTGTTTGTTTACCCTCTATATATGGTCAAATGGTTTGATAGATTTTAATAGCATGTCAACTCATCTAGAGGTTAGGGAATCGCGTTCATGGTACTTTCATATTTACATTTTATGTAATTGTTTTATAAGAGTTTTTTTTCTTTTTTGCTTGTTGTCAACCCCATTGACAGGACAGACCAAATGATTTGATGTACCGCTACCAAATTTAGTACTTACTAGACGCAGGAGGGGGTAACGAAAAAAAAATTCCTTGCGAGGAAAAAGGAGTTCTTATCAAGACGGGAATCTTTAATAAGTAAATTAAGTTGGTGACCGTAGTCGAGGGCGACCAGAAGGCTCTCTTTTCAATAGCTACTACACAGAGGTGAGGGGGAGGGCACTACTCCTTTCCATGGATTGCCTTACTTTACCCTTGATACCTACCGTATATTGCCGAGTGTCAAGCAAGGAGGTACCAAGTACCATTTCAAAAGTCTTTGGTATGACGCGACCAGGGATTGAACCCAGGTCTCCCGAACCATTGGCAAACACTCCGCGCACTTAACCAATGAGCCGGTTATATTGCTATAAAACACAACCAATCACAAAGAACTTAAATTTCTAAACTCCAACGGAAAAAAAATTCTTAAAATAATTATCCAGATTTAATTAGATATTACCAATTAACTCTACAGTTTATTCTGAAAGCTGGAAATGTAATACACACAATATATATATATATATATATATATATATATATATATATATATATATATATATATATATATATATATATATATATATATATATATATATATATATATATATATATATAACACATTCCCAAGTTAGAACAAACGATCCGGACAAAAACAAAAACATCTAAATGGGTAAATTACTTAAACGTTACTCACTTAATATAAAACATTTATTTTCACGGAAGAATTCTAACTTCCTTAGATAATTTAAAATAACATTGGTAATTCTTTTTCTTATGTTAATTTAACTTTTATAGTATCAATTCCAGCTTGTAAACTTTAATCGACAACAAAAACTGGAAAATACATGTTGAGATAAATTGATATATATTTTTTGTACATTTGTCTATTTGTCTTGCCATGTCCGCCATTCAAGTCTTGATGTTTTTTTTTACTTGGTATAGACGGGTACTTTAAGTATATAGACTGACAAATGGGGATCGTTGTTTGCGTATTTATGCATAATGTAGGCCGTGTAATACCAATAAACTTTTTATCGTCGAATAGCGAGCTTAACTCTCTTGAAAATTCGAGTACGGAAAAGGAGTTAGCAAAAAGTAACCAGCCTTTTTCAGTATCAGCTATCATGTACAATGGTAAATATAACTATTCTTTTCTTTTCTTTTTTATTTACGAGCTAATTGATCCTACATTTAATGATTTAAAAATCACAATTCGTGTGATTTCGTAGAATTTCAAAGATCTCATTTTTATATATCGTATTCTCATAAAGGAAAAGAATTATGCTGGATTTTAAAAAGTTAAATATAGGCAATATAATGAGAGAGAGAGAGAGAGAGAGAGAGAGAGGAAAAATGAAAGAAATTGGCGAGGAAAAAGTGATGAAAAAAAAAATAAAAGAAGAATCTTGAAAGTACTTTTGTTACACAACAAATGGCAAGATAAAAAGAATAAGAAAAATAAATAGAAATAAACTTTCTTATCGAATTACTTATTTTGTAGTTGGCTCTCTTGTATGCCACCTCCCCAAAAGACACGGAGTGAATTGTTAACTGTTGGTGCTGAATTCTTGTTGCACTCGGTAACCTTGCCTAGGAAGCGGCCTACGAAAGAGAAGCGCGAGAGTGGATAAATCATGGAAGTTGGTTACTGTTGTTGAAGATAGGGCCTTTTTATAGAACAAATGAATGCTTGTTTGTGAAGGTTGAGTAAAAACTATGGTGAAAGAAGTAATAAGTGCAGGGGAGTTACTGAAGACAGGTGAATTAGGAGGTTGAGTTGTGTGATATTTAAGGCTCCGCTTAACTCTATTGCTCACGATCACATTCTCCGAGAGGTACATTCCATGTCTGCTGTGCCGTGGACTCAACATTCACATCCTTCGCATAACTAACCCAATATCTATACCCGACTCGAGTCTATCATTAGGTTGCAGTGGGTTTTCAGCTTCTATTTAGTTAATATGGATGTTATTTTAGATTTTGGAAAACCAATTCTGGTAATAGATTTGTCAACTATGTTTTCATTGTCATATTATTATTGTTTCTGAGTACTTAACTTTCTTCGTTAATTTGATTTTCAGACTTTGAAAACTTCAAATCTCAAAAATTCCAATATTGTTTTACAGGGTTTATAAGAATTTCTCGAATAAAGATAATACTCTAGTGGCAATGCGTTCACAACGAAGAATCACCTTAAGGCAGCGCAGATTTCATTTACTCACAAAAAATATATATATATATGTTCTGGGAGCCTTACCCATCTCACCATAATGGACTCTTCTCACCGTTATTAGTACTGAGAGATTTCGCTGCCGGAAGTGCAGATCACTCTCGATCTGAACCTCTCCAGGTGTCGGGTAGCACTTCGGCCGGCCGTGTTATCTGCGGCACGGATCTGGCCGAGTGTGTCTCGGTGCCTGGAGATTTCCTTCGGCCTCAGGGGGCCTTCCCCCCAGGCTTTTACCTCCTTCGGGAGGGTTGGGTTCATTGCCCGGCGCCTGAGGCGCCCCTAACAAGGGGAATGCCGAAGGGGCCGAGGGTATTTTTGACAAACTCCGGGCGCGTGTGGGCTACGGCCCTGCGCCCGGTCCCACCCAAAAAAAGGCCTTGTGCCATACATGCCCGTAAGGTGGGGCGTGCATCAAATACCGCAGATCACTCTCGATCTGAACCTCTCCAGGTGTCGGGTAGCGCTTCGGCCGGCCGTGTTATCTGCGGCACGGATCTGGCCAAGTGTGTCTCGGTACCTGGAGATTTCCTTCGGCCTCAGGGGGCCTTCCCCCCAGGCTTTTACCTCCTTCGGGAGGGTTGGGTTCATTGCCCGGCGCCTGAGGCGCCCCTAACAAGGGGAATGCCGAGGGGGCCGAGGGTATTTTTGACAAACTCCGGGCGCGTGTGGGCTACGGCCCTGCGCCCGGTCCCACCCAAAAAAAGGCCTTGTGCCATACATGCTCGTAAGGTGGGGCGTGCATCAAATACCGCAGATCAATCTCGATCTGAACCTTTCCAGTTGCCGGGTAGCACTTCGGCCGGCCGTGTTATCTGCGGCACGGATCTGGCCGAGTGTGTCTCGGTACCTGGAGATTTCCTTCGGCCTCAGGGGGCCTTCCCCCCAGGCTTTTACCTCCTTCGGGAGGGTTGGGTTCATCGCCCGGCGCCTGAGGCGCCCCTAATAAGGGGAATGCCGACGGGGCCGTAGGTATTTTTGGCAAATGCCGGGCGCGTGTGGGCTACGGCCCTGCGCCCGGACCCACCATAAAAAAGGCCTTGTGCCACACTTGCCTGTTGGGTGGGGCGGTCAACAAATACCGCAGATCAATCTCGATCTGAACCTCTCCAGTTGCCGGGTAGCACTTCGGCCGGCCTTGTTATCTGCGGCACGGATCAAATACCGCAGGTCAATATCGGTGTTATCCGAACAGTACGAGACTTCTTACCTTTTCTATGTAACTCTATCTTTCTTGTGTAATATAATCTGTTATCTAATATCCGTGTTTGCGTTTTCATAAGTGACCCTTTCCGGGGCCACAACAATATATGAGAGAGAGAGAAAGAGAGAGAGAGAGTTTTAAGGAAAAATATGACATTAATATTTAGAGCCAGTGATATATTTACCTAACCCCTCCGCCACGAACAGAATGTGACACAAGGTCGATTTTTTATGCGGAGTACTGGTTTGAATTTAGAGTTTTCCTTTTCCTTCACTGCTGGCCTAACTATGGTTAGAGAACTCGGTCTGCCCGACTATTTACTCATAACTGAAGAGGTAGAACAAATAGATTCATGCCTTTTTCCAGTGAAAACGCAAAAAGCTTTGTCTAGGATTTGAACTCGGATCGACGATACCATTTCCAACGACAATAACTGTTACATTAAACACATCAGTGATTGTAGTTTTAAATTTGGCTCAAAAGCTTGAGTATGGGGCATCAAATGAGGATCAAACTCACAAGTCAATAGTAAATGATATACAGAACTAACTGGCCATTTCGCCACAACGAAGTATCAAAGTTTCAATCATGATCATCGGACATCTTAATTAGCATTAATAACGGATAAAAAGGCATGAACTTCGAAGATCTCAACCGATATATACATTGAAAAAAAAACATTTGGTATTCACAAAAAGAAAGAAAGTAAGAAGATGGTTTTCTCCACATTAAAAATATAACCGAAAATAAGGCAAATTAGTCAGTCTCACAGCTTATTTTCAAAAGAATGATTGGAGCCGGCTGCTTATACAAACATGGAACTTGGGGATTCTTTTCCTACCCACGCCTAGAAAACACCATCTGTTTCGTCTTCATGGGTCCAGTATTCTTGTGAAAATGTCTATGAAACGTCCATAGCTCGAGGATTTTGATGCTATCGCAAGTTATAATAGTGGCCAAAGGAGAAATGGAATTTTCCATTCCTAAATTTAATAAATCTAGTAGTCTTAATAAAAATATGAATTTTAACGTTTTCAGTCTCATCCAGACTTACATTTCTGCAATTCAAGTTCAACACATGATTGTGCACAGTTTTTTTTTTTTTTTTTGGAGGAGCGTCAATTCTACTAAAAAGTCTGCAATTGATATCAGAAACATACGATCTCTACAAAACAGTGTTTGTTTAGGTCATGGATGACAGATCTCTCCTCAGATCTGTTAGAAAGCAGAAAGCTGCGATTTATACGGAAGTCATCGTGAAGAAAGAGACCATCTGTAAAACAATATAGAGCAGCCATATTTTTACAGGGGATCTATTATTCCGATAAAACCTATTTGCAAGCCCTCGTAGCGTAATGGTTATCGTCGCAGGAAGTGGATTCGGCAACTCGAGTTCAAATCCTGAACGAATCAGTTTTCATTTTAACTAGCGCTAATGACTTTGGGATGGGTATGAATCTATTTCCCTTATGTACATCTCCACTCTAAATGGTGGCTCTCTGAAATTAGTGGAAAAGTTCACCTACCTCGGAAACAGCGTCTCATCTACTGAAAATGACATCAATATGCGACTATCGAAGGCATGGTCTGCTGTTGATAGGTCATCGATCATATAGAAGTCAAACTTCTCCAATAAAATAAAACTCATTTTTTCCAAACTGTGGTCGTGTCAATTCTACGATATGGATGCACCACATGGACACTGACAAAGTATATAGAGAAAAGCTAGATGGGAATTGCACAAGAATGCTATGAGCAATAATGAACAAATCTTGAAAGCAACATCTCCCAAAAATACAGCAGCTGTACGGCCATCTACCCCCCATCTCTAAAATCATCCAAATAGGACGGAAAAGGCATGCGTAAGACTGCTAGAGATATAAGAACGAACTCAGAAACGACATTTTCCAATAGACCCCTTGACACGGACATGCAAGTGTTGGACGACCAACTAGAACTTATCTACAACAGCCCTGTACGGACACAGGAAGTAGTCTAGAAGACCAGCCGGAAGCGATGGATGATAGAAACGAATGGTTGGAGAGAGTCAGGGAAATCCGTGCTAGCAGTACCACATAATGATTGAGGATGATCATGATAAATCGTAAGGCAGACTGTGCTCTTTAACCTTGTTATGACAACCGGGTTAGGAGAAGAAAAACTGAATTCAAACCCGTTGTAGACCTGGAAAGGGATAAGTTCCGACAGGCTCCACATGTCCAAGATACGGTATAGCATCCTCACGACGAAACCAGCTTACGGAACAAGTACAAAAAATTACGAATCTCTAAAAGCATCTTCCTAATAACAAAACAACGTCTTGTGACTATGAATCAGTCGTCAAAAGAAGAGATAAATAAGTTAACTAGAGTAAAAGTCAAAATACAACGGCCGTAGACAACAGTCGAATACTTAACTTTTTTTGAAGAAAAAATGTTAGAAAATTACATTTGTTTTATTTACATCTGTGTGCTACCAGAATACAATGTTCTTTTATCAAATGTTAAGATATTTGATTATTTTTCGTATTGTTATTAAGACATGTACAGTAATTCAATTGTAGTGGTAAATTGTCCAGTGCCAAACTGAAACTAAAGTTATCTTTCTTTACAAGGAAAAACTAAAAAAGAAGTTTCAGTGCTCAACTGAAACCGTAGATTAAAGGTTTCACTTTTTATGTTTGGTTTGGTTGGGTTTAGTTTTATGGCATATCAGCCATTGTAGGTTATTTAATGATAAATGCTCTTTATACATGTATATTAGATATATATGATTTGGTTTGGTTATATAGTTTGGTTTGGTTTAGTTTTATGGCATATCAGCCATTGTAAGGTTTTTAATGATAAATGCTCTTTATACATATATATTAGATATATATGATTTATAAAGTCGACAAAGTTCAATTGTTCCGAGTATTGCTTTGTATCGCTCACAATTCAATTGAACATCAGTCATTTGTTTACACAGTTAAATAATCGAACAGTTCTATAGCTAACAATTCAATTTAGCATAAGTCGTTTGTTTGCATACAGTATAAATGTCATACAGTTCTATTTGGCCCATAGATAGGAACCTATCAGGTGCTACCACTCCGAGCCAGAGTCAACCTGGGAGAGATGGCAATGAAGGGGTATTCTACATTCACCAAAGCTTCAGCATTACTGAAACCTCACCCTCAGATTGTTTAGTGTTATATCCAGGATACTCGTTGGGGGAAGTCTTACCCCTCTGTGGAGATGCAGTCGGTGTATTCTACAGCTCCAGCCGACTGGGCTCTTCACTTTTTAGTTTTAGAGAATAGAACTGATTCCACTTCTTAATCTTGAGGGAAAAAAATTTTAAATACATAATTAGGGAAAAAGGAACAAAGAACTTTTCTTGTACACATTTACATAAATTCACATTTTTCTTCATCTTTATCTCAACAATAACTCACACATATAAGGAAAATTTCTCATGATAATGAAAGTATATATATATATATATATATATATATATATATAATGAAACTTGAAATAGTCTCCTGGCATTCAACACACATATTCTAGCGAGTTATCTGTTGGTCGAAACACCTTTGAAGTCTCTGTGGTGTTATGGCTAAAGTGCTAGACTGTAGCGTCGAAGTATGTGAGTTCGAACTCCAGTTGCGCTATTACATTCACTTTTGGAATAATGCCCTTGGGAAAGATATAAGCCTGCTCATCCCTCCAGCCATGGGTTCAATAGTACCACTGCTGTTCTTCTACAGGGATGGCTTTGGCATTAAATAACCCACAAAGGTTGATATGTCGTTAAACAAAAAATAACTCAAACCAACTAGGCTTAAACACTGACAACTTGAACCTGGGAAGAAAGAAAAAGATCAACCACCAATTAGGTTCTTCTCTGCGTTCATTTACGAATATGGAAAAACGCATACAATAACAAAGCAGTACTTAAGCACCAGTTCAGTTGAGTTAAGCTACGATGAACCTGTTCAATACTTAGATGGCAACTGCAGGTACTGTAAGCAATTTGAGGCCTGTGTGCCATATCAATGCTAAGCTTAGTAAATAAGAATAATAAAACTGTCGTTATTTGAATCAAGTTTAAGAATTTTCGGGATCAGAAAAGTAGTAATTTTCCCAAGTAAGTAAAAAAGTAAAGTTGGCAACTTTAGTCGAGGGTGACCCGAAGGCTCCCTTTTCAATAGCTACTACACCTAGGTGTGGGGCGCAGCTCCATTCCCAGGATTGCTCCACTTTGCCCTTGATCCTTACCTTATAATGCTGAGTGCTAAGCAAGACGGCTTCAAGTACCATTTTTAAAGTCTTTGGTATGACTCGACCTGGGATTGAACCCAGGTCTCCCGGACCATTGGTGAACACACTACTCATTATTCTTTTTACTTATGTTTTACATTCAATTAAATCATCACTAGAGATCTCGCCGTTGGGTAACATGGAGGGATGCTCTAACCAAAAAGGTAGGGACTTTTTTTTTTCAAAATAATTTTGTTGAATTTTTGGAGACGGTTTAAAGAAAATGTTTTGAACTAAAAGATGAATATATGGAATGGCATTAGGTAATTTTTTTTCTTGGTCAAGCCGAAAACTTTTCATAAAACCCCACGTAGTTAACAACTAGACTTCTAGTTTTGTAGGTTATTGTTACGGAACAATGACTTCGATCCTCATTGGATGCCGTCTGCCTTTGATCTTATGTAAAAAATGAACAAAGATTAGAAAATTAAAATCATTGGAATTCTTTCAATGTAATAGATTTCGTGTAAAAATCATTTTTAATTTCAAGAGAAAGCTTGCAACTTTATATATGGCCCATAAAATTCACAAGTTTTATTTCCACACGATGGTCGGATTACGGTAGTTTTCTGGTTTTGTGCTTTATGTTTTTCCACCTACTTGGGGGTGGGGATTTAAGAAAGAGGAGCAAAAACATAAATTGTCTTCTCTCAATGGTATTTCTTTACTCTTTATCCCCTTCTGTATCAGTTTTTTTTTTTTTTTTTGTATTTATGCAAATTATTCTTGGGATGAGCCAGTGACAAAATGATACACTATCGACCACGACGAGACTCGAACTCGCAGTCTTCTGATTCGAAGTCAGATGCATTGGTCTAATGGGTACAGTGTTTGCCAATGTTCCGGGAGACCTGGGTTTAATCCCAGGTCGCGTCATACCAAAGACTTTGAAAATGGTACTTGATACCTCCTTATTTAACACTCAGCAATATAAGGTAAGTATTAAGGATAAGGTGTGTAGCATATCCACGTCCAAAACTATGCCCAAGATATTCAAATGTTCATAAGTATATGCATAGGAATCCGAAAAACACTCGAGACACTTATGACTCTCTTTTTTGGTTCAGGTACGAAAATTTTATTTACCTTTTTGAGTTTAAGGTTTTCCGACATGACGAGAGAGAGACACAATTTCTTTCTATGATGACTTTTCCATCTGACCCCCTCCCCCCGTGCAGCACCCCGCCGCAAACTACTGGTCTGGCCTCGGCGAGCTCCGAAAATCGACTTGCTTCGTCCAATTCTCAACTAAATTCCTAAATCCTCAGCCCATCGCTTCCGGGCATGACGTCATTCACGCCCCCGGTCTTTTTTTCCTATCTGGGGTTTTTATTATGACATCTGTGATTGTCACATCCACCTCGCGCACGCGTGAACACCTGCACTCAATGTGTGCACCTAACTAACCCATGCACTAAGCCCAAAGGTTCTCAGCCTAACTAAACCGAAAGGCAAGATATATAAAATGAAAAATGATAATATAAAAAAATCCCTCCGCAATTATATAACAAGTGGAGCAATCCAGGGAAAGGAGTAGCGCCCTTCCCTACACCTCGGTGTTGTAGCTATTGAAAAGGGAGCCTTCTTGTCGCCCTCGATTAAAGGGAGATAACTTTACTTACTTTACTTATTCTTGGGATGAATTATACAACAAAAACCATCGCCTTCATTTCTGTAGAAGAGAAAAAAAACCCTCCTAACGAATGTCCAGGATATAACATTAAACCACCAGATGGTGAGTCTCCAATCTTGGAACCTTGAGGAATGTGGAGTACTCTTCATTGCCATTACTCCCAGGTTCACTCTGACTCAGAGCGCTAGTACTTGTTAGGGTCCAATCTATCGATCTAATAGAACTGTTTTACCATTTAAGTGGGTGCAAACAAATTAATGATGTAAAATTGAATTTTTAGTGTTCCAAAGGTATACTTGAAACAATATAACTATGTACAAAAATTGAATTATTGGTATTACATAGAAATACTTGAAACCCTTTAACTGTTGTCAAATAACTGATGTTAAATTATATTGTTTGTGTTACATAGCAATACTTGAAACCATTCAATCGTATGCAAACAAATGATTAATGTCAAAAAGAATCATTCGTGTTAGATAAGAATACTTGAAACTATTTGACTGTGTGCAACCAATTGAGCTCTGGCTTGTTTAAGATGTTACTTACAAACTATTCGTTTACAAGTCATATATATTTAATAGGTATAAACAGGATTTGGCATAAGATCAGCTATAATGGTTGATACATCATAAAACCCAACCAACCAACAAAAAATTATGTGTGCTTTTGAATCGATATTTTAAAACAAGTTCAATTCTTTGATTAAACAAATTGTTTGCGTCGGGGTATTCTAAAATGCAAAGATTTTTTTCGAGGCATAGACTGCAACTATTTAATAAAGCATTGCATTTGTCTCAGCAGTTTATCGAGGTCGAAGACAAAAAAATAGAAATCATCAAAAATTGCCAAAAGTCAATCTTAAATTATTATTATTATTATTATTATTATGGAGGTAAAACGCGATCGACATTACAATGCGTAGAATTTCTGGCGCCAAAATTTGTTGGTTGATTGGTTGTTTGAGTTTTATGGCATATCAATCTTTGTAGGTGTTATGGTCAAGGGGAGGTTCAAATGATAACACGACTCAGAAATGAGTGATAAGAAATATATTGAAAGAAAATAGTACATACATAAACGATAGCTGGGAGAAATCTCTCCTCATTTTAACACAATCATGAATATTACCATTCTTGGTGACGGCTCGCTGAGACCTGCAGAAGTGAGCTTAGTCGGTATATGTCCCATGAAAGGGCGAGTCCATCTATTGGGGATACCCCAACAGTAGGTTATTTAACGTCAAATCCATTTTTTATGTAAATAATCCGTTCTATTTTAAATAATTCAGTTTAGCATAAGCGCGCAGTTAAAATGTAAGTACAGTTTCATCATCATCATCATGTCACGCTGGTAGCACGGATATCCCTGACCCTCTCTCGCCACTCCTCCCTATCGTTCATCGCACTAGGCAGGTCTTCAGGACAACATCCCGTATCCTCACATAGCTGCTAAATGTATGTTCGTGCTGGTCGTCCTGCTTTTGCACGGCCATGTGTGGGGGTCCATAAGAGTACATCTCTTATGAGTTCGTCCCTGCTTCTCCAGCAGTGCTCTGCATGTCTGGTTCGTCTAACTTGAATAGTTTTCGTGATAGGAGGCAGGTGGCCGTACAGTTGGTGTCTTGTGGGGTGTTGCCGCCAGGACTTGTTCAAGATTGCACGCAGCATTCTTGTATAATTGCCGTCTAGCTTCTTCTCCAGCCGTTTTGTTAGCGTCCATGTAGTGCACCCGTATAGCAGTATCGATGTGACCGCTGCCTGGAAGAAACTGCGTTTCATTTTATCGGTTAGGTCTGATTTCCATATAATCGATAGCTTATTGATAGCAGTCCATGCTTTCGTTAACCTCGTGTCGATGTCCTTTTCGGTTGATTCGAAGCTGCTTCCTAGGTAAGTGAATTTGTCTACTAGTTTCGGAGAGGTTCCTTTTAGAGTGGATGTCCCCCGTTTGATTATAGCATATATATTCCGTTTTGTGTGCATTAACATAGAGGCATATGCCTGCGGCTGCTCGTTCCAAACTATGCAGTAGAGTTTCAGCTTGGTCGGGTGTATTTGCCAGTATCGCTATGTCATCGGCGTAGTCGGCGTCGGTAATTGTTTTTGCAGGGTACCTTCTGCTTCTTTTCTTCGTCAGCTCGAAGCCATTCTCTCTGATTTTGTCAATCGATGTTCTAAGTACGTAGTCTAGACAAATGATAAAGAGGTACGGGGCCAGCGTGTCCCCTTGTAGTACTCCTGCTACAATGTCGAAGTATTCTGTGTCTCCATCTGGTGATCGTACTTTTACTTTGGTGTTTCTATAGAGAATCGTTATTGCTGCTACGGTTTCTTTAGGTATGCCGTACGCTAGTAGGATTTGTTCCATCTTTCCTCTGTGAATGGAATCGAAGGCCTTGGTAAAGTCGACAAATATTAATGTCGCTTGTAGGTTTTTTGCCCGTACACCTTCAAGGATTCTACGGATGGTTAATATTTGTGAGGTCGTGGATCTATTTCTTCGGAAGCCATTTTGGTTTTTCCTAAGTATGTTGTCGATTTTGGGTTCTATGCGGGTTTCGTAGTAGGGCATTGTAGATTTTGGCTGCTATGGATGTAAGTGTTATGCCTCGGTAGTTTTTGGCTAATCCGAGGTCCCCCTTTTTAGGGAAGGGGAGTATGCATCCCTTCATCCATCTATCTATCGGATTTTGATTGTATACTGCGTTGCAGTGGCGGAGCAGTATGTCGTCGAATTGTCTGGTCTTCCATACTTCTGGGGGAATCTCGTCCAGCCCTGCAACTTTCCTATTTTTAATTTTTCTGAGAACAGAGTCGAGTTCTTCTTGTGTGAACGGTTCTAGTTTAATGTCTAATTGTTTACTAATTATTCTGGTGATTGGTTCATGTGTTATTTTCGGTGGGTTTCCTAGTAGGTTTTCGAAGTGCTGTTTCCACAGTTTTATTCTTTCTTGTTGGTTTGCTGCTTTAAGTTTTGCTTTGGCTGTGTTCTTTCTTCTACTCACTTCATTTATTGTTTACCAGGCTATCCTAGATTGTCTATCTTCCACCGAGTCTCTAATCTTATCTATCTGATTTTGAATGTATTCTGTCTGTTCCTTTATATATATGCCTGCTAATTGATATTGTGCCGTTTTTAGTTTTAAGGCATTTGTGTTTGTTGGGTTTTTTCGATAGTTTTTGGAGGCTGTTTTCACTAGTGCACGTTTTTCTCTCACCGCTAAAGTTTCCCATGGGACTCTATATTTAGTTTTGTGTTTTGTTGGAATGCATTTTGCTGCTGCCTCGAGGTGTGCATTGACGAAATTTTCATATTCGTCGTTTGGTGTACTTTTTTCCGTCTGTTCTTGTAGTGTTTCGAATTTGTTTCTTAATTCTAATACGTATTTATCTCTTATATCTCTGTTGTTCAATAGGGCCCAGTCATAGTGTTTGGTGGTCGCTGTTCGTTTGGCGTTTTTTCGTAGGCTTAACCGTATTTTCGCCGTGACTATTCGGTGATCGGTGGACACACCCTAGAAAGAGGAGTATGCCTCGCAATTCATTGCACTAATTGTCAAAAACATTTCTATTTCAAGCTATTAAGTTTAGTTAAGCAATTCTAATTCAGTTAATTCAGTTTAGTATTAGTACAGATTTTGTTTACACACAGTTACATATCAAAACAGTTCTATATTAAACAATTCATTTTAGAGTAAGTACACTTTCAGTGTCAAAAAAACAGTTCTAGTTCCAATAATTCAGTTTAGCATAAGCACGCAGTTTGAATGTAAGTACGGTTTGATTGTCAAAACGTTCTATATCAAGCTATTCAGTTTAGTCAAACAATTCAGTTTAGCATAAGCACGCAGTTTGAATGTAAGTACGGTTTAATTGTCAAAAACATTTCTATATCAAGCTATTCAGTTTAGTCAAACAATTCAGTTTAGCATAAGCACGCAGTTTGAATGTAAGTACGGTTTAATTGTCAAAAACATTTCTATACCAAGCTATTCAGTTTAGTCAAACAATTCAGTTTCGCATAATTACCAAAATTTGTGAGCTTGGTCGGTGTATACTCATGTTTTGTAGAATGGTAAATATTCTCGATAAAGAAAGTTTCGGATTTTTCTGCGAAGATGAATTGCAGTTAGAAAGAAAGTAACAAAAAAACGAAATGACAAAAAATAAAAAACGATAAAATCACAGTTTAAATTTGGAGATCACGATTTTCTTGGCGTAAGGTTCGATCCATTCTTTTTTCCTTTCGTTAATGGCATATCAGTCTTCCTGGTTTATTTCATGCCAAATCCATCCTTAAAGAAATACAACCGTGAAACTATTTAACCTATAGCGAGATGGTATAAGGGGATTCATGCCTTTCCTAAAGATATTAGTCTGAAAGTGATCACAGTAACACGACTGGAGTTCGAACTTGCTTACTTCAGAGTCCAATACTTTAGCCATGACCACACGTTCGATTTATCTTGCAAAAAACATACACTAACCTTATTGAAAAGCAAATAATGTGCCCTTACACAAGGACTCTAAAAGAGATGTTCCTTGTAAATATTCTTCAGGTACAAACTGTCATATATTACTTATTATTATAATATATTATATATATTATATTTATATTATATTTATATATTATATTATATTATATATTATATATATAATAATATATATATATATATATATTATATATTATATTATATATTATATTATATTTATACATCATTCATATCATATATTATATTATATTATATTTATATATATTATATATTATAATTATATTCTTCAGGTATGAACTGTCATATATTCAACTGTCAAATATTCAACTTACAAATAGACATTCCTTCCACATTAGTTATATTGTCAATAATTTTTTTTTAAATCTTCCTTTTCTTTATTCATTATCTCAGATCATACGCATTTCTCTCTCTCTCTCTCTCTCTCTCTCTCTCTCTCTCTCTCTATCTATCTATCTATCTATCTATCTATCTATCTATCTCTCTCTTCTACTTCCAAAACCTTCTTGTTACTATATCAGAGTAAACGATGTTCATCTAGGACAATCAAGTATTTCTTGCAGACAGGCAACGTCATCGAGGTTCGATGTTAGGTAGTGGCTGGTTGGTTATATTTTATGGCAAGTCAACTTTTGGGTTATTTTATGCCGAAGACGTTTTTATTTTATTCCTTTGCTAATTGCGTGTAGGTAGAAGGGTTCGGTAGTTTATTAGGTAGTGGAATTTCCTTGAAAGGCTCAACTGTATTTAGTCACAAATACGTTGAAGAGGGTAATTTCCACAACAAGATCGGCATTTCCTTTGGCCTAGATACATTTCTTTTCATCTTGTATCCAAACACAATTATACCCAGCAGAGAATTGTGTACGTAAACTTCCCTTTCAAAATAAATTACTTTTCATATTTATCTCAAATAGTGAATTGTAGAAAGTATTTTTAGATACCTGATTTCCATACATCTGACGTATGTCTGAGTTCAAATTCAGTTAAATTACACAAGGAAATGGTCGTAAAATTATAGATTATATTTCATTTGAGCGATTACAACTCTTGAAAGAAAAAAAAATGTATTAACGGCAAGATCCGTGAAAATTTAGTACTTAATATGAAATTAATTCAAGCTGTGTAATTCCTGAAATAATTTTATTGGATTGATTCATTATTCACTGAATGTATATTATATTTCATTGTCTCGAAGAATTCACATCTTTTCGACTCTGTAAGTTGGACTTAGAATACGTTGACAATATTCCTGCTTTAGTTATCATCGTAGGAAATGGAGACGGCGACACGAGTTCAAATCCTGGACGAGACTGATTGCATTTCACATAGTACTAATACTTTTGGGAAAGGTATGAATTCAATTATTCTCCCTCCAGCTATGGGTAAATAGTAGGACAGACTAGGTTCTTCAGCCTTGGTGAGGCAACTAGTCTAGGTGAAGGAAAACTCTGAATTCAAACCTGTAAAACTCCGCTTTAAAATTGACATTGTGTCATAACCTGCCCGAGCGGAGGGGTTGGTAAATATATATTTCTGCTTTAGTATGGTTCGGTTTTATGGCATATCAACTATTGTTGGTTACTCAATGCCAAATTCTGTTTATACATATATATCAAATAATTCGCAAACACATTTTATAGACACATGCAGTTAAAGGATCAAACAGCTCTATTTCTCACTATTCAATTTAGTGTAAGTCAACAAAGATAAATGGTTCCAGGTATTGCTATGTATCATTAACAATTCAATTAAATATCAGTCCTTTATTTACGCACAATTAAACGATCCAACAGTTCTATTTCTAACAATTCAATTTAGCATAACTGATTTGTTTACACACAGTTTAAATGTAAAACAGTTCTGTTTGATTCATAGATAGGACCCATTCAGGTGCTATCACTCCGGGCTAGACTGGATCTATGAGTGATGACAATGAAGGGGTACCCCGAATTCCCCAAAGCTCCAGCATTACTGGAGCCTCGCCATCAGATTGTTTAATGTCATATCTAGGACATTCTTTGGGGGAGTCTTATTCCTTAACAGGGATGCAGTCAGTGCATTCTGCGGCCCTAGCTGACTCGGTTGAGGTTGTTCTGGGTATGACACTAACCTCCATCTTATGATGAGGTTCCAGTTTTGAGGCTCTGGAGAATATGGAGGTACGGCCTTCATTACTATTAACTTCCAGGATTACTCTGACCTGGATCCGGAATGGTGGCACTTATGGGGGTCCAATCTAGGAGTCAAATAAATTGGTTTCAAAATTATTCGTATTTGATAGGATTGTGTGCAAGAAAAATAAATGAATAAATAAGAAACAATTACATAAAAATATGTATATATGAATGTATAATGTATGCATTTCCCTAACGTCTTGGCATAAAATTACCCTAGATGAGTTGACATACTGTTAAAATCAATCTATCTTTTTGTCCAACTATAGTGGTGTAATGGTTAAGGCGATGGACTGCAGAATCGTAGTGAGCGAGTTCGTACTCCAGTTGCGCTATTATGTTCATTTTCGGGCAAATACCCTTATCCTCCCAGCTATGAGTTAAATAGTGGTGTAATGGTTATCGTCGCAGGAATTGGACACAGCGACACGAGTTCAAATCCTGGACTGATTGCATTTCACATAGCACTAATACTCTTGGGAAAGGTATGAATCCAATTATTCTCCCTCCAGCTATGGGTAAATAGTAGGACAGACTAGGCTCTTCAGCCTTGGTGAGGCAACTAGTCTAGGAGAAGGAAAACTCTGAATTCAAACCTGTGAAACTCCGCTTAAAAAATTGACCTTGTGTCATATCCTGTCCGAGCGGAGGGGTTGGGTAAATATGATGAGTTAAATAGTACCACTACTGTTCTTCTCGGAGAATGGCTTTGGCATTAAATAACCTACAAAGGTTGATATGCTATTGAAAAAAAAACCAAACCAACTATAGATTTTGATTTAAAAGGTAAGATGAATATAAATTAAAAAAAAAGAAATCGCATTTCCTGTTTCAATATTTCTTAATTGCTTACATCATCTTGGAGCTTAAAGAACTTGTGTGTTGTCATACCCTTTACAAACATTATTGTATTTTCTTATTGTAATCATTCGAAAAGGACACTATACTTCATTTTAAATTAAATTTTTTTTTTTAATTATGAGTTTTAAAAAATCTCTGTAAGTCTCTTTCTAAAAAATGTTGCTTCAGTACGAAATGATATTCTGAATATCAAAGTAACCGGTTTAGAATATAGTAGATTAGACAATGGAAAAAAGAATAAAATTTTGATGTACGTACACAAGACCGTGAACACCTTATTTTTGAAAATTTGGATACGGTTACCAAACGTAATCAGATTACGTGTCACACCCACAGGATCAATGTAACAGCCCAGTGGTACAGTCAGCCTCCAGTAGGTTGTCGAGTAGGTCATGATCCGCTAATTCCACCTATCTTTATGTTCATTTTAGATTTGAAGGGTCTTCCTCAGTGCTGCTTGCTGATTCACATCGAATCGGTCACAAATAAAGAAAATGTTGCCCCCACCCCGCAAAAAACAGTTGTGTCACTGTTTTTATGGAGTTTTCTGTCTTTCTCAATGAGCCTTACCTTATTGTCTCGTGATTGTCAATTTTACATTCTCATTGGTCAGATTTTTTTCACTGGCACCATTAGGCAGATCCCAAGTGACATCAGATATATCCAATAAAATTCTTTTTTTTTTTTCTGGCACCATTAGGCAGATCCCAAGTGACATCAGATATATCCAATAAAATTCTTTTTTTTTCTTTCAGTTTCTTTGCTTTTCTTTCTTCAACTGATCCTTTTTTTATCCCTCAATCGATATGCAAAATATTATTATTATTCTACGGTATCTGAAAAATTTCACTTGTGATCGAAATTTGGTAATTTCTACTTAATTCTTCACATCGAATTAATTCGAAGATGGTTGACTATCATCCAATGTCTTTGTAGTCTATCCTCAACTCCTGGTGATAAACTAGCGAAAAATATTTGTGAGATACATTTTATCTGGACATTAATTTTCACTTTTTATTAGTACAACTAACTCTGAAAACTATGGACTTCTTGCTTTATCATTCTTATGACTGAGAGTATATATTTTTCTCTTCACATTACTCTTTTTGTTTTGTTTTGTTTTAGCCTCCAATATTTTGGGTCACGAGTCAATCTTGACACGTACGCGTAAATCCTTGTTTTAGTACATTTTGATTTTAATCAAATTACCATTTTCATTTAAGTGCATTTTTTCTGTGTGAACAACAGTGTTTCCCCAAAATAACATTATGACGTCATTAAAAAAAAACTAGTCATTTGCACTGAGGGGCTCACAGCTTTTTGGTATACAAGCGTTCAGAGCCATTTTCTAATTGATAAAGTGATACTCTTATTAACTCCCCTCATTGGCAATCAATTCTCCGTAAGAGATTTGCTCAAGAGGGAGCCACTATTCATGGTGTATGGCAGTGTGAATATAGAGCAAATCTGAACGAGAGAAGAAACAAGAATATTTTCATTACTGTCTCTTCTAAAATTAATTGAATTGTCTGATTGTTTGAATTTGAGCCCGATCTTTCTCAACTTATAATAAACATAGTAAAAATATCCATTTTTTTCCTGATACAATTAATGTTGAAATATTTTGTTTTAAGAAAATTCGGATCCCTAAAAAAGTTTAAATAAACTTCTATAATAGATTTTTTTTTAATCTGCTCTGAAGTCACAACAAATAAATATAAACTTTTCTTAATTTGGAAATCCCAACAAATTTGCACTACTTAAAGAAAAAAATGATTTTTGATATTTGAAAAGAAATCCACTCTGTGGATAAGCTGATTGTGTCCCTCTTGCTGGCAGGGGTAAGACCACTTCACCCTTAAAGAAGTGGGGTCTAAAATACGTCTGGTAGTGAAACTCTAGGTTTAAGCTCTGAGGAGTATGGGGTGCTTCTTCGTTGCCATTACTCCCAGATTCACTCTGGCCCGGAGTGGTTGTACCTGTTAGGGTCCCATCTATGGGTTGAATTGATCAGTTTAAAAATTATTTGTATTCCATAGGACCATGTGTAAAAAGAAAGAAACTATTAAGAAACAACGACACAAAGAATGCAAGTATGAATGCTCAAAGAATGCGATTCCCTAACCTCTTAGCATAAAATAATCCTAGACAGATTGACATTCCATTAAAATCTATCAATCAATCCACCAAATATTATACACAATTTTATGTCTTTACCTTTATAAACCATCTTTATAAAGGGTAACTGTTAGTTCGTCAAGCGTGAATAAAACAAGTCAACTCTCTATGATAACAGGATAATAACTGTTTATTTCCTTAATAATACAATAAGTGGGGGGGTACATAAAGCCCCAGGTGTTTTGTGGGGGAAGGGAAACGGTCATGCCATAACACTGGTTTACAAAAATAAATTTTTGGTGTGAGTCAAGAATGGGGATAGGTGTTTTTTGTTAATTTGGGTGTGCTGAATTCAAATTTATAAATAGTTTTGCTCTGGCTTTTAAATAGTCTCATTTTAGTATAAACAGAGAATATATGTGCATATTTCAAGAGTTTCAGCAGCTTATAACATATAAAACAGGATAAAGAACACTGACTGAATCAATATACTTGCATGACACAATTACACAATTCATAGTACCACAGACAGTCAAAAGTGTGTTTTCTTAGATCTGGTGTATTTTGCCTCCGGGATGTCTCGCAAGAGCATCCAGCAGAAGTCTCTCATCATGCCGGGGTTCCATTTGCCTTGATAGTTGCTCTCCATCTTCGTAATGTCTTGGTGGAATCTTTCTCCATGCTCATCACTCACTGCTCCAAGGTTTGACGGGAAGAAGTTGAGGTGGGAATGGAGAAAATGAATCTTGAGTGACATTCGGCACCCCATATCCTCGTAAGACTTTAGCAACTTCTCAATACAGGCTTGGTAATCTGGTATGCGTGTGTTACCAAGGAAGCCACTACAGACTGACTTGAATGCTTCCCATGCTCTCGGTTCCTTTAAGTTAAGAATTCCCTCAAAATCAGTATCCTTCAGCACTTCTCGGATCTGAGGTCCGACAAAGATGCCCTCTTTGAGCTTAGCAGAACTAAGACCTGGGAACACAGTAGACAAGTGTTGGAAGGCAGCACCATTTTTGTGCAACGCCTTCTCGAAATTCATCAAACCAAGCTTGATGTGAAGAGGAGGAGGAAGTACCTTATTCATGTCCACCAGAGGATTCTCCTTGAGACTGTGTTCGCCAGGAACAAAAGTGCTTCTAGACCCCCAGTCTTTCTGCTTGTAATGCTGGGATACAGCTCGACTATCCCAGAGACAGAGAAAACAACAGTACTTTGTGAAGCCTGCTTGCATACCCATAAGACCAATGACCTTATTTGTTCCGATTCCTGAAACTGGTGATCCTTACATCTTCTTGGACTAGGTTCCACTGTTTAAGCCGAGAAGCCAAGAGCTCTGACTGCTGTTTTGACAGATACAAATCACAAGCAAGATCATTCAGGTCTTCTTGCGTGATCCAGTGTGGCTCATTGCCACTTGTTTCTGAATATGTAGACTCAATATCTTCCAAAGATATTGACTCGGCAGAATCCTCCCTTGAAGGCATTTCTTCATCTGATGAGGAAAGAAGATCCTTATTTACTGGAGGTGTGTGTACAGGAAGATCATCTGAATGGTGAACGGGTCTCATAGCAGATCGAAGGTTGGGATATTTGATCTTTTTCCTAGAAGATGCATTGAAACCAGTTATATTAGTTAAACAAAAATAACAATCATCTGCGTGGTTTCGCGGCTCTCTCCAAACCATCGGGACTGCAAAGTTGAAAGCAGCTTTCTTGCTATTAAATCATGCAGTTAGTCCATTGTAGCAGGGTTTACAACAGATGTGTGGAGCCCAAGACTTGTCCTGATCACCAATTTTACAGTCAAAATAGTGAAAGTAGGCGGTTCTGAGGAGGGAAGTGATGGTTCGACGCTGTGCAACTGTTGTGAAGTCCCCACACACGTAGCAGAAAGAATTGGCCTTGTTGAGGCACCCTCGACATTTTGACGTGCTTGAAGCCATTGGAGAATCTGAAAATATAACAAAAGTAAATATAAATGTGCATTTGAAAATGTAATACTAATATTTAGTAACCCAAAAGATGTGTAACACGATAGTTGAGGGACACCAACCTCCTGCGCCGCCTGCGAGACAACCTCTTCCAATAACTGCCAGAGTGTGGATTGAGACCTGCTGCCTTAACTGTCAAAATCCGTCTTGATATATAACTATATATATATAATGGAATGCTATCACATTTAGTGCATAATAGCTAAAAATAAGCCATAAGTCTCACAATATTAGTATTAACCCTGAATTCATATACGCCTTTATGTACCGTATTGTCACAAAATGCACACTATGTATATCTAAAAAAAAACTATAGGTGATGAGTAAAACGGATTTCAAATTTGAACTCAACACCCTCAAATTAGGTAAAAACGGGTATTTTTGTGCTTGCCTCAATTTCTTTGTAAACCAGTGTAATTATATTGCCTAGGGGGGCCTAGCTAGCCTCATTCGCCGACCCATTCAACAGTACAATATATAATCAGCCATTCTTCGCCAGGCACGCTGTAACCACCAAAATACCACACTCGCTTTGTGAGAAGACCTACTTAAAGACCCGATTGGAATGTATGATTTTATTAACAAAAAATGATTTTATATACAGAAGTGTTGTGTGATGGGGATGGGAGAAAAAACCCGAAGGAGAAAAGGAAACGATAAAAAATAAGGAAAAAATAAGGATAATAACCGATTTTTTTCTCAAAAGTTTGGCGTCTGTCCGTGCGTGTTCGTATGCGTGTGCGCGCATGTCAAGTATTTGTGTTCTGATGACCGGAAATGTATCAACTTTATTGATGAGGTCACAATACACAATATGAAAATATTGGAGAACATTTTACAAGAGTGACTTGCTATTGTTCTCAACCAATTTCAAGTCAATAGTTATGTAAATATTGAAAGTTTTCAATTTTACACGATTTAAGTAGGCATACTGATTGGGGTTAGTTTAATTGAAGATTTGAGTGAGATTGGACAATATCGTGGAGTTTAGGATTCACAGAACCGGAGGAGACTGGAAATGAATCAGGGAAATAAAAAGTTGCAGGGGAAATTGAACATGAGAGATCCAGAAAATAACAATTCCCTGTGGAAGGTAGTCTACAAAAACAAGAAAGTTCTACTGGGGAACTCAGAAACTGGCTGTTTTTTATTTATTGGTTTGTTTTATTTTGTTTTTTTGTTGTTGTTGTTGTTGTTGTTTCTTTTTTTTTTTGTTGTTTATTTGTTTTGTTTTATTTTTGTTGTTGTTGTTGTTTGTTTTTTGTTTTTGTTTTTTTACTGAAGAAGGAACTCCAACGGTTGCAGATCGGAAGGTTGCAAATGTTAATTATCTTTTGATCATATTGGAGAGTGAAGCATGGAGTTTCCGCAAGAGAGTGCCACATAGGACACTTGTAACCCACCCCACCCATCCCCAGCTTTGGATCAGCAGGTCATTTGTATTCCTTTAGATCAGACTTTCTTGATGAGGGTGATATGTCATGCTGTGAGTCGAGCTTGCTTACACTACAAATAGGGGTGAGAGCAGCACATGGTTGGTGGTTGGCCGAGTCGGCTGGGGCTGTCGAATACACTGACTGCATCTCTGCAGAGGCGTAAATCCCCTAGCAAGTGTCCTGGATATGACATTAAACAGTCTGATAGTGAGGCTCCAGTAATGCTGAAGCTTCGAAGAAGGCGGAGTACTCCTTTATTGCTGCCTGGTTCACTCAAGTCCGGAGTGGTAGCACCTGAAATACCCCTATCTGTTGATAAAATAGAACAGTCTGACATTTATACTGAGTGAAAACGAGTGACTTAAACTAAATTGTTAGAAAGAGAACTGTTCGATCAATTAACTGTGTATAAAAAAATGACCCATTTTTAATTGTATTGTTAGAGACACATAAAAATACTTGGAACCATTTAACTGTGAGTAAAAGAAGGAGCTTAGGCTCGTTTAAAAATGTTATCAACAAAATGTTTACAAATCATAAATATTTACTATATATGTATAAAGAGGATTTGGTATTACATAACTTACAATGGTTGATATGCCATAAAACTAAACCAAATTATATATATTTAATATTTATGTATAAAAAGGATTTGCCGTTAAATAACCTACAATGGTTGATATGCCATAAAACCTAACCAAACCAAATCATATATATCTAATATATATATATATATATAAATGATTTGGTATTACATAACCTACAATGGTTGATGTGCCATAAAACCCAATCAAACCAAATCATATATATCTTATATATATGTATAAAAAATATTTGGTATTACATAACCTACAATGGTTGATATGCCATAAAACCCAACCAAACCAAATCATATATATCTTATATATATGTATAAAAAATATTTGGTATTACATAACCTACAATGGTTGATATGCCATAAAACCCAACCAAACCAAATCATATATATCTTATATATATGTATAAAAAGGATTTGGTATTATATAACCTACAATGGTTGATATGCCATAAAACCCAACCAAACCAAATCATATATATCTTATATATATGTATAAAAAATATTTGGTATTACATAACCTACAATGGTTGATATGCCATAAAACCCAACCCAACCAAACCAGACCAAAATCCACGGATGGAACTCCCAAAGAGTAAAAGAGTTGACAATAAGATATATTTTGAATACATCCTTTTGAATTTAACTGGAAAAGTGGCAGCGGATGCCTTTGGGGAAAAGAAGTTGATTCTTTACAGAAACATCTTTATTATTTTTCATAGTTTTCTTCATATTTTAGACATTTTAGAACTCTCTCTCTCTCTCTCTCTCTCTCTCTCTCTCTCTCTCTCTCTGTGAATATAGTTGACCGACATTTTTTAGACAGTTTGATTATGAGTTTCACTATGCTTCTTGTCTTGTTTACATATACAAATAGATAGAAAATTAGGTCACAGTAATGTTGCAATAGAATTGTAATTTACCAAGCTTTTTACTTAGACGTGGTACAAGGCCGAATGAATGGGGTACCCAATGAGACTCGAACACACTCGTGAAGGTTTGCTAATCTTGCTTGCTAACCCTTACACCACCCGATGAGCCCTTATTTACCAAGCTTTTTACTTAGACGTGGTACAAGGCCGAATGAATGTGGCACCCAATGAGACTCGAACACACTCGTGAAGGTTTGCTAATCTTGCTTGCTAACCCTTACACCACCCGATGAGCCCTTATTTACCAAGCTTTTTACTTAGACGTGGTACAAGGCCGAATGAATGTGACACCCAATGAGACTCGAACACACTCGTGAAGGTTTGCTAATCTTGCTTGCTAACCCTTACACCACCCGATGAGCCCTTATTTACCAAGCTTTTTACTTAGACGTGGTACAAGGCCGAATGAATGTGACACCCAATGAGACTCGAACACACTCGTGAAGGTTTGCTAATCTTGCTTGCTAACCCTTACACCACCCGATGAGCCCTTATTTACCAAGCTTTTTACTTAGACGTGGTACAAGGCCGAATGAATGTGACACCCAATGAGACTCGAACACACTCATGAAGGTTTGATAGTCAAACTTGTTGACCTTTACATTACTAGAGAAAATAAAACTCAGATTTTTGTACCTTGAAAAGAAAATATCAATTTGCGATTTTTCCAATTACAATATGCGGGTAACTGTGTTACTACTTTATGGAGGTTGCATAATAAATGTTGAAAAGTGAACTAAAATTTTTTGATAGGATCGAATGGCAATGGAAAATCAAATCTGCCAAAGAATGAGTGAGCAAAAGGATAAATCCGTGAACAGTTGGCAGGACACGATTTTATGAACATCTTGAAATTATTCGTTTCTTCAGGATGCAATAGGTAAGTAAGTAAAAATCAGATGTTCAGGATGCAATAGGTAAGTAAGTAAAAATCAGATGTTCAGGATGCAATAGGTAAGTAAGTAAAAATCAGATGTTCAGGATGCAATAGGTAAGTAAGTAAAAATCAGATGTTCAGGATGCAATAGGTAAGTAAGTAAAAATCAGATGTTCAGGATGCAATAGGTAAGTAAGTAAAAATCAGATGTTCAGGATGCAATAGGTAAGTAAGTAAAAATCAGATGTTCAGCATGCAATAGGTAAGTAAGCTTTTAAAGAAGATAATTCCGTTTTGGAAAATATGCCCAAAGCAGAAGGAATCGTCTGACCAAAGTGGGTGTAGATCGAATTGTATGCAAAGAAACTACGGAAGGTTAAATTAACAAAAGTGAGATCTGTTGTTAAGAAATAATAATACAGTACCAAAGTCAAAGAGAATTAATAATAGGAGGCGCTCGTAGAATAACGGTTAACGCTGTTGGAAATTAACTTGGTTACCCATCTTCAAATCTCGAACAAGGCTTTTTGCATTTCCCATAGTGCTAATAAATTTTGGCAAAGAACATAAACATTCTCCGTCCAGTAATGGATAAATAGTAGGGCAGACTGGGCTCTTTAACCTTGGTATGGCCACTGGTCTAGGAGAAAAAACTCAGAATTCAAATCTGTTGTAGACCTGGAGAGGGATAGGTTCCACTGGACTATTCCTGTTCAAGACATGCTATATGAGTGGTTTTCCAAAGACCAAAAAAGGTTATACAGCTTTTATAAAATAATTTTTAAGGTGTCAGATGCTTCAAAAATTGATTCATCTTTAAAAAAAGAAAATAACTATCGCTTGTATTTTTTTTTTATAAAAAGGAAACTTTCATTTGTACAACTGCGTTTTATCCATAAGATTTGAATTTTGATTTATTAACATACAAACATAGGACGGTTTGTAATATCTTCAAGTTTTCTACTTGATGAAATACAAAACCAAAATCTCAAACATAAAAAATTGCAGTCAATTCTTGAAAATAATTAATCAACAGGTATAAATATTGTGGCTTTCAACCCAAAACTTGAAAATAATTAATCAACAGGTATAAATATTGTGGCTTTCAACCCAAAACTAGATTCTCCCTAAAATAATTGCGAATTTGTAAAATGTGTGCAGAAAGATCAGATGAAATCGCCATGAAAAACGAGAGGATGTGCCTAGCGTTGTTTCTTTTAAGCAGGAGACAATAAAAATTCATTCATTTTGAAACTGTAGATTCGATGCATTTAACGATTCGGTGTTACGACTTGAATATAAGGGAAGTAACTCAGTCGCATTGAAAAACGTGTTATATACCAACATAAATATTATTATGGTGACTGATTACAAGATATTTAAATACTTAAATATTCTTGGACTCTCAACATTAAACAAATTTATCGGTTATATATTTCGATTTTCATTGATTCTCAACACAATACAGAAATGAAGCTAAATATGTTAAGGTTTTTTCAAATTCTTTATATTCACCTTTAAAATATGCAACATTTACAAATTAAAACCTTAAACAAACAAAAAAAATGTTACTCGTTTTTTAAATTTATTCAATAGAATTTTAAAAATTTATATATATTTTGTTATACATTAAATCATTTAATCATTGCTTCAAAAAAAAAGCATTGTTCCCTGAAGATTTTCAACAAGATTTGATTGAACTGAATGCCATTGGCGACTGTAAGGACACAGAATCTATTTAACGTTCTAAATCGTTAAACTATTCCATTAACTTAGAAATGGTTTTGGCCCAGTCAGCTAGGGCTTCAGAATTCACCAACTGCATTTCTGTAGAGGGTTAAAACCAACGAGTATCCTGCATTTGACATGAAGCAATCTGAAGGTGAGGCTCCAGAAATGCTGGAGATTTGAAGAATGCAAAGTACCCCTTTATTGTCATCGCTCCCAGGTCCACTCTGGCCCGGAATGGTAGCACTTGATATAGGCCTATCTATGGTTCAAATAGAACAAAACTGTGTACTTAATGCTAAACTGAGTTATTTGAAATAGAACTGTTTATATGTATATACAGGATTTGGCATTAAATAACCTACAATGGTTGATATGCCATAAAACCAAACCAATAAAAAATTGTTTAATACTAAATTGTACGAATAATCCCCATATATTAAAAAGTTTTTAAAAAATATCTTTTGAATAAATATCAAAAGAAATAAAACTGAAAGAAATGTAATACGGGGAGATTATTGGTTGTTTAGTTATTCATAAATATTCAATATTGCATCATTTAAATAATTTGGATATTAAATAAGCCAACAAGAATTGACACGACATGAAACCAACCAATCAAGTTGTCATTGTAAACTTTAAATGCATAAATCATGCATAAAAGAAACTTTAAAAGAAAACAATTTTAAACTAAATATTTCCTTTCTTCGGCCTTGTGCCGCATCGAAGCAAAGAGCTTTGTAAAATACGAGATATTTCCTTTCCTATTTCCTATTTCTCCTTGTTTCTTTTATTTGTACTTACTTTTTCGTTTTTTTTTTGGTTTTTGGTTTTTTGTTTTTGTTTTTGTTTTGTTTTTTCCTCTTGCTCTAAAGTGTATGAAATGTGTTTTCTTTTCATTCAGGCATTGCGGAACAATGATTATCACCGCTGAATCATTGTAACACGACAGCCAAATTTTTCATTCCTAGATTCATTGAGGAAGCTGGTAATTTTTTTAAAAATAAAATACGATGATATATATATATATATATATATATATATATATATATATATATATATATATATATATCACCGCAGCATTCTTAATAATAATAATAATAATATATATATATATATATATATATATATATATATGTATGTATATTATTATTATTATTATTATTATTATTATTAAGAATGCTGCGAGCAATATTGAACAGGTCCTGGAGGCAGCACCCCACAAAGCAGCAGCTGTACGGCCACCTACCATCCATCACAAAAACTATCCAAATTAGACGAACCAGACATGCAGGACACTGCTGGAGAAGTAGGGACGAGCTCATTAATGATGTACTCCTATGGACCCCTACACATGGCCGAGCGAAAGTAGGGTGACCAGCTCGAACCTACTTACAGCAGCTCTGTGAGGATACGAGGTGTAGCCCGGAGGACCTGCCGAAAGCGATGAACGACGGGAGGGGTGGCGAGAGAGGGTCAGGGATATCCGTGCTGATGGCACAAAAAGATGATGATGATGATGATATTATTTATAATATTAAGGAAATTGAGGTTTAGTAATAAGATAAATAATTTTTTGATAATTTGCAAAATATAATTGTAACCTTGAGTCTTGACGGAAACTGGTATCATTTTTATTTTAACATTATTAATGTGACCAATTATATTGAATAGAATAAAAATTTTGGTATGACAATTTTTTTTTAGTTTTTTGATTAAATAGAATTAATATACATACAATATGATATTTCATAATTTGATTTAATTTTGTTAAGAGGTTATTAATACCCATGTAAGTTGTTTATGGAAGATAATTTTCTCTCCCTAAATTTATTTATTTATTTATTTCATTTTGGGTATAAAAGTTTGTTTTTCATTATATTAATTACTTAAAATGAGGTGAAAAAGAAAACGGAATCAACAATGGATTCATCTTGCTACATGAATAGTATGACATTTGTCAACCAGGAGGGAAAAACAAATGGTCTGGTTTTTATATATAAAGAAAAAAATGTGAAATTTATGTTAGGGAGATAGGGTGGCTGCAATTTTGTGGATTTTTCTAAACTTTCATGAGAAATTTCTTGTCTGAAGATGCAGATCTAATATTCAAAAAATAAAGGGTCTGCTGAAATAAATATTATCACAAAAAATATGAGTGATTTTTAAATTTTTTCTTTTATATAGTATCTATCTATCTACACACACACACACACACACACACACACACACACACACATATATATATATATATATATATATATATATATATATATATATATATATATATATATATATATACTTTCATTTTTTTTTTTTTTCTTAATGAAACTATAGCTCTGTAATGTCTGTTACATTGAGCTCTTTACCAGGAAAATTTAAATGTTCATTTTTGAAAAGTTTTCTTGTCCTTATGGAATTACTCCCAACTTCGGTTTAACTGGACCAAATATATATATATATATATATATATATATATATATATATATATATATATATATATATATAATTGATAATTGGGAGAAAAACTCAATAGACCGTCAATTGAGATTTTTTCCAATTATATAATCTTTTTCCAATTATATGAATTTGTTCGTATAATATTTATAAATTTATATATTAAAACATTGAGCACTCCTGAAGAATTATAAGAATCCTCTTATATATCCTCAATTTGAATCATTCCCAACTCATCTTCTCTAGATATATATATATATATATATATATATATATATATGTGTGTGTGTGTGTGTGTGTGTGTGTGTGTGTGTGTGTGTGTGTGTGTGCATAGATTGCTGAATATGTTCGTATATTCTTACGCATATGATAATGGTTTGCACTTCACATGATATCATTTTGCGAAAGAATAATTAACCATGCCATGAATGAATGTGGTTTTTTTAAACTAGCAAAGGATTTAAAAGTTTCTATTATAAGTCTTATGGGAAACTGTTGTTGCACAATTTCTGTGTGTATTCGTGTATCCTTTAAGCCTTCCGACTGACAGGTGTTGCAATTGGTTACTATTTGGTAATCCACCTGTCATATATTTTCATATGTACGTGAAAGGCTTTTCATTCCAGTTCCATTTAGGAAGACCCTCCTACATACATTAGTTCTCTACAATCGTCTTTCAGGGGATAAATCCCACTCAAGGTCTTTCTGGGAATTTATTTTTTTTAGCTTTTTCACTTTCAGTCTGGAATTGTGCAAAATCAATTTTCCATATATAAACTAGCTTCCTCCACTGACCACAATTACTTGCCTAAAACTACTTGTAACCTATTGTGAAATTTCCTTCCTTAAGTGCGACCTTCAAAAGGTCTTTGTACTTCATTTTGTACTCGATAGCTGTCTCTGCCTCCCACCAGACAGGACTTGACACAAGGCCAATGACCCGAAGGTCGATTATAATGAGGATTTAGGGGAGGGGAAGGTCGTGAACGAGCCGAGGCTCGAGCCCTGCTTGACTATGCTTGCCATCGACCAACTTAGTGCAATGTGGGCTTGATGAGCCTAGCTGGACATGTACCTAAATCTGAGTCCAGGCACGTATGCCTGATTATAGCTTCAACTGCATTTCATTTTGTACTCCACATTTAGTATTTTCCTATAAAAAAAATGTCGTTCGGAAAGTCTTCCATCGACTATTTTAATCAGATGTCAGTTTTATCTCAGCCTATTCTTAAGGACTATCATCTCAATCCAGTCACATTCACTCTCTAGCGTTTATCTTTCTCAGTCTGCTGGAGCCGTAGAATATGCCAATTGCATCTCTGCAGAGGGGTAAGACTTCCCCAATGAGTGTCCTGATATAGGACACTAAACAATCTGATGGTGAGGCTCCAGTAATGCTGGGGCTTTAGGGAATGCGGAGTACCCCTTCATTTCCATCACTCCCAGGTCCACTCTGGTCAGGAGTGACAACACCTGATAGGGTCCTATCTACGGATCAAATAGAACTAAACCGCGTACTTATGCTAAACTGAATTGTTTGAAATAGAATTGTTTTGACATTTAACTGTGTGTAAACAAAAAACATTACTTATACTAAACTGAATTGTTTGAAATTTAATTCGGCGTTAAATGACCCGAAAAGAGTTGCTACGCCGTGAAAGAAAACAACCAACCAACCAACCATTTGTATGCATTTATCAGTCCTCCCTTATAATTCTTTGCCAACATTTTTTGGGAAACGTTTAGGATTTTTTATATGATGGCGATAGGTAACCATGTTTTGAATCCATAAAGTAAAGAAGTTCAGTTTATTTTTGGTTTCTCTTTCAAATGGCATCAAAGCCATCTCTGTAGAAAAACACTAGAGGTACTATTTAACCAATAGCTTGGAAGATATGTAAGTTCATACCTTTTTCCCAAGAGTATCAGTCCGAAAGTGAACGTAATAGCACGACTAGAGTTCGAACACGCTTACTATGATGTCATAATCGAACATTACGCTCTGTAAAGAAAATTTGCACACAGGCAGGTTATACTTTTATCTTAATAACTTGGGATATTCTACACTGCCCCACCCCCAAAAGCGTTGCTCCAACTTTCTAAAAGTCTCACCGCCTTTTAAAAAATTCTTTATGCGATTTCGCTCTCACGAGGATTGATTGTATATTTTGAATATACATGTACCACCACGTGACGAACGGGCTAATGCGTGTATTGCTACCTCTTAAGTGGCAGTCGGACCCTGTTGTAACTTCGCTGTGGGAAAAGGTGACGAACACACAAAACTCTATCTTAGTTGACTAACACAAAAGTTTATTCGTTACTACGTACACTTTTAAATTTGTCGTCGGGGGAAAGAAACAGAGTCTGAAAACTGAGTTGCCCTCGTTTGCTGGATAAAGAGAAACAACATGTAATGAGATATATATATATATATATATATATATATATAGAGAGAGAGAGAGAGAGAGAGAGAGAGAATAAACACAGACATTGAATTTTCTTTCTGGTTTTCTGTTATAGTTCTAACATGTTTCTTCACTGGTTTCGTCATCGCAGGTTTGTGTCTGGTGTGAGACCTCCTTTTCAGAGCACATCTCAAAATGGGGGCTGCAACCTTCAGCCGTCTTCACATGGCTGTATCTAGTCTTCAACTAATTGTTTTTACCTCGTCCCTCCTCCCAGTCAACTAACTTTTAAACTCGAGTCGTTCTCTTACTCCCGCCTGGTGTCGGAGGGAGGAACATATCCGTTTCCGGTGTTTCTGCACATATGCAAAAGAAATGGGACCTCCGGGGTTTTTTCCTAGTCATTTTTAATTACCATAATCATTCACCCATGACTGGCTAACCTACAACGAGTGCTTTGTTCTGGCTGTTCGGAGACTGTCTGCTTTTTCTTATTTATTTATTTGTTTATTTATTTTTCAGTTTTCTATGAGCCGTTCACTTACGTTATGTACAAATCTGTGAAACCACTGCTACACACCTTCCATAAACCTATATACATTGGGTTCTCAGTAATACTTAACTAAATGCAAGCTAAAACATTTCCACTATTGATGTTTGTTTGTTTCTTTGTTTGTTTGTTTCAGACTGATAGTAAGTCCTAGACCAGTGCAGATCTTTGGCAGATCTATCCATGAAGATCTGCATGTCATTTTCAGTTGTAAGGTTGTAATCGTCTGCGTATAACAAAACCCATACTAAAGATACAAAAACCTTGATTTTTTAAGCAAAGTTATCCTGCAAGTTTTCAATATATCATCTATGATGCAGACTAGTTTCTTTCTATTTTTGGAACGTAGTGACGTTACTAGTTAATAATATGGTCTATATACAATATTATATAACCGGTTTGTATTATTGGAATATGATTCAGCTTGTATCTCATCAGATTTATTTCTCCACCATTTGTCTTTCGTTTCGGCTGCTGGCGAGTCTTTGCTCCCTTCACTTCAGTATCAATTCTGTTTCTTTCTTCCTGTCTCGTAGAAGTTTTGAAAGCAATAGTTTTTTCTCAACTACAAATTCCTTTATCTCATCGTTTAGGTCAAATCAATTTTGATTTTATTTTCAGAAACCCTAGAAACTGACTGGTAACTGATTTATTGAATTAGGACCAGTCATATTCAAAGGTAATTTCATCTCTTGCCATAACTTTTTTTCTTCGAGAGATATACAACCTTTCTGGAAAGTCTCACCCTCTGTCGATCAAATATTGTCTTCACAACCAACTTTATTCTGCCATGATAATTTGTCCAACATACTACACTATGGAGTACTCACACCTTTCAAACATCTTGATGATCTTATCTCTTTACAAGTATGCAATCAACTATTTACGATTGCTTGGAACCTGGGTGAATCCAGGTAACAGCCTCATACTTGGTATAAGAAATAATGTAAGTAAAAATAATACAATTAACACAAGTGCTACAAAAGTTGGGAAGTTTTAATCTTGGATAGATCTGAAAACGAAGAATTGTTCTTGTTTAAGTCACTGTCCTGGCGGCAACACCCAACAAGACACCAACTGTACGGTCACCTACCCCCTATCACGAAAACTATTCAAGTTAAACGAGCCAGACATGCAGGACACTGCTGGAGAAGCAAGGACGAACTCATAAGTGATGTACTCTTATGGACCCCCACACATGGCCGTGCAAAAGCAGGACGACCAGCACGAACATACATTCAGCAGCTATGTGAGGATACAGGATGTTGTCCTGAAGACCTACCTAGGGCGATGAACGATAGGGAGGAGTGGCGAGAGAGGGTCAGGGATATCCGTGCTACCAGCGCGATATGATGATGATGATGAAGTCACTGTGGGCAGTTGTGATTCTTTAGTCAACACGCAGAGTTGATATGCTGTCTTCCAAGTTAACGGTCGTAGCTTGATACGGTTCGTCCAGCGATTAAGAAAGTAGGGCTGCTATGAGACTCTGAGACACAGTTGTATCCGTCTTGCTTGGGGGATAAGAAAACTGTTCTCAGGTGCCTTTGAAAATGTTTTGACTATATAGTATTTGGGAGGATCATGCACACGTGCGTTATATATATATATATATATATATATAAACGGTGATATATATATATATATATATATATATATATATATATATATATATATATATATAAGATGACTGACCAATTTTTATGATTTCAGGTTCAAATAAACAGCTACGGCAGCAATTGGAATACAACCTACTAAAGCCTGATTGTCACAGCTGGTGAATTGCAAAAATGCAATCTGGACATGAGGACACTTTAGAAGAACGATATGCAATAAAATTCTGTTTTAAACTTGAAAAAATGCCACAGAACGTATGGAATGCTTCAGACTGCTTTTCGACCATCTTGCATAAATCGAGCATCAGTTTTTGAGTGGCATAAGAGATTCAAGGAAGCCGGGGAGTCTGTGAGGGATGATGAGAGGTGTGGGAAGAGTAAGGAAGTCAATACACCTCAGTTGATTGGCGAAACGATTAGGGTTAGGGTTAGGGTTACTATGTTGAGGTTTTAAGGGAGTTCAGGAAGAGATTCCGTCGGAAGAGGCCAGCACTCTTCAAATCTGGTCAGTGGCATTTCCACCAGGACAATGCACCGGTCCACAACTCCATCCTTGTCACAGACTATTTGACTAAGATGGGCATCAAGACAGTTCCTCAGCCTCTCTATAGTCCAGACCTTGCTCCCTGTGACTTTTGGTTATTCCCTAAGCTTAGAGGCTGTCGTTATGAGACAATTGAGGAGACGAAAGAGGCTGTGACGAAGGTCATTGATACGCTCACACAAGAGGACTTCCATGAGGCCTTCCAGAATTTGTTGGAACGGTACAACAAGTGCATTGCAGGCGGAGGAGATTACTTCGGAAGGGACCAGAGTTTCATGTGTGTACTATCAATAAAAGTACCCATACGAAAAAAATCTGGAAACTTATCGTATGCACCTCGTATATATATATATATATATATATATATATATATATAAAAACAGTGTGACATCCTTGCCAGTCGGCTATAGAATACACCGACTGCATCTCTGCTGAGGGGTAAGACTCCCCTAACGAGTGTCCTGATATAGGACACTAAACAATCTGATGGTGAGGCTTCAGTAATGCTGGAACTTTGGGGAACTTTTCCATCACTCCCAAGTCCACTCTGGAATTGAGTGGTTGAACCTGAGAGGGTCCTATCTGTGGATCAAATGGAAATAAACTGCGTGCTTATGCTAAACTGAATCGTTTGAAATAAAACTGTTTTGACATTAACTGTATGTAATAAAAAAACTATACATATACTGAACTGAATTGTTTTAATTAGAAATGTTCGACTAAACTGAATAGCTTGAAAAAGAAATGTTCTTGACAATTAAATTGCTTGTTTATGGTAAACAGAATTGTTTGAAATAGAACTGTTTATTCGTATAAAAATGGATTTGGCATTAAATAACATACAAAGGTTGGTATACCATAAAAAAAACAGAATAACATCCATCAATAAACTCAGCGTAAGCGAAGGGATTTTAACGCATATGTATCATTTATCTTTTGTTTACATATACGCTTAATGGCTACCGGAGTGCTCACTTTATTAGAAGAGCTTTGCATTACGCGAGTGGCAACTGGTAATCCCTTCGCGAGAGTGCCCAACACTCGGAACGGGGAGAAACCATTTATATACGATAGGGCTAAAATATATATATATATATATATATATATATATATATATATATATATATATATATATTGCATGGTAGTGTCTGTGGCTCTGTCTGATGAATGCGTAAAGCATGAAACCCCGGGTCTCACACACTATCATCTAATATATATATATATATATATATATATATATATATATATATATTGCCATCTACAGACTGTTTTGTTGTTTCACAACTCATAATGTGGCTAGACACGCGAGATGCTTCAAGCTCGGATCGAAACTCAGCAGAATTTGAGCCAGTTTGATATCTTACCGCACGCCATCAGCAAACTCAGCGTAAGCGAAGGGATTTTAACGTATATGTATCATTCTTCTTTTGTTTACATATACGCTTAATGGCTACCGGAATGCTCACTTCATTAGAAGAGCTTTGCATTGTGCGAGTAGCAACTGGCAATTCCTTCACGAGAGTGCACAACCCTCGGAACAGGGAGGAAGCATTTATATTGTCATCCACAGATAGACTGCTTCAGTGTATCACAACTCATCAGTGTGACTAAACACGCAAGATATTGAATACTTCTTCAAATATAGACTCATCATCATCATGTCGCGCTATCAGCACGGATATCCCTGATCCTCTCTCGCCACCCCTCCCTATCGTACATTGCTTTCGGCAGGTCTTCATGGCTACATCCCGTATCAGCACAGAGCTGCTGTGTGTAGGTTCGAACTGGTCGTCCTGCCTTTGCTCGTCCATGTGAAGGGGTCCACAGGAGTACATCACTTAAAACTAATGTATTACAATACGGAAGATTATCTTATCTTTTAAATTTTAATCTTTTTTATATATATATATATATATAGTCATCCACAGACAGATCTGTTTCGTTCTATCAGAACTCATCAGTGTGGCTAGACAGTAGCTTCCCCTAGCTGGGATCGAAACCCGGTTGACTCAAACGCCAAGCCAAAGCTTCTAACCATTCAGCCACGAGGAGACATTAGCTGCGAAGTAAATTTTAAACGGTTATGAATCACAATTACTATTGTTTACATACATCCGTTCAACGGTTGCCGAGACCTCAATTCATCGACGAAGAGGCTTGCAATGAACGCTAATGGCAACACGATTACTTCGTCGCCAGATAACTCAACCCCACGGGGGTAGGGAAGTATATATCTCTATAGCCATCCACACAATATATTTAAACATGAATTGGTCCACTGAGGAGTTTGTATTTTTTAAGAATTATGTATTTCGTTCTTACATACCTGTATGTTTCCCGCTTGTTGTTTTTGCCCGAGAATATATGAAGCATAAAGTTATATGAATGAATCACAAACCAAAACAAGTGATTTCAGGTATCAGTGGGTGCCTTCTTCATTTAATCTTGTGCCACATATGTTCTCTTGAACCTGTTCATTTTGAAATATTTACTTTTTTTTCTCTCTTTGGGCCCAACAAAAAAAATTAGACACACACATCACACACACACACACACACACACACACACACATATATATATATATATATATGTATATTGAATAAAGTTACTGAATAAATTTAATTTTCTAATTTAGTATTAAATCTGTAGTTTTAAGTCGAAAAGTAATTAGAATTTTTTAAAAATAAATAATTTTTTAAAAAATTGATTTACTATAATTCTAACCGACAATAAAATAAAAAACGGAAGTGGGCTAAATGAGGAGATAACTCTTAACCCCTCTTCTATCCCCTCCCACTTTTCTTTCCTGTGTCTATTCTGATTTATTTTATCCATAAGATCTGAAGAAGTCCTGTTAATTTTTTTCGTCTTTTTTGATTTTATCAAAAACACATAACAGGATGGAAATTAATTTATAATCCTAATATGACCGGTTTGTGTTTTTCTGAATGAAATTATATATATATATATATAAGATTAAAACTTAAAAGATAAAATAATCTTCTGTATTGTTATTCATATGTTTTGGATTTTTTTTTATTTTGTGTCTGTTTGAAGGAATATTCAACCTTATAGTCTTTGAAATAATGATGTTCATCAGCATATTTTATAGGAATAAAAATAATATTCATATGAACAATACAAACATATATTAAGTTCGCTTGATTTTTAGTTTACTTACATTAGTTAATTTTATGATAGTCGTCTTTTTCGGTTGATGAGACACTGCTTCCTCGGTATAGGAATTTGTCAACATACCTAGGAAGCAGTGTCTCTTCAACCGAAAAAAACATCGACACGCTGCTAACGGTCATATGGAAATCAGACCTGACCGATAAAATGAAACGCAGTTTCTTCCAAGCAGCGGTCGTGTCGATACTGCTGTATGGATGCACCACCGGGATGCTAACAAAACAGCTGGAGAAGAAGCTAGATGGCAACTACACAAGAATATTGCGAGCAATATTGAACAAGTCCTAGCAGCAACACCCCACAAGGCACCAACTATACGGCAACCTGCCTCCCATCACGAAAACTATCCAAAGTTAGACGAACCAGGCACGCTGGACACTGCTGGAGGAGCAGGGACGAGCTCATAAGTGATGTACTCCAATGGACCCCCACATATGGCCGAGCTAAAGCTGGACGACCAGCTAGAACATACATACAGCAGCTATGTGAGGGTACGGGATGTAGCCCAGAAGACCTGCCAGAGGCGATGAACGATAGGGAAAAGTGGCGAGAGAGGGTCAGGGATATCCATGCTGGCGGAACGACATGATGATGATGATGATGATAGTCGTATTTTTAAGTGAAACTTCAATTTTGTAAAAACAACTCTTTAAAAATTTAACTAAGAAATTGAAACATTTTCACAAAATTGATTGTATGTTAAAAAAAAACTCGTTTTTAAAATTTATTTTAAAACTAATAATTTAAAATTTTTTTGTTGGTTATGTTTCATGGCATATCAACCTTTGTTGGTTATCTAATGCCAAATCCTTTTTGTACAAATATATTAAATTTACATGATTTGGTTTGAATACTTTTATGGCATACCAAATATTGTAGGTTATTCAATACCAAGTCCTTTTTATACATAGATATTAAATATATATGGTTTGGTTTAGTTTGCTTTTATGGCATATCAAATATTTTAGGTTATTTAATACCAAATCCTTTATATATATATATATATATATATATATATATATATATATATATAATTTAGTTTGATTTGGTTTGTTTTTATGGCATATCAACCATTGTAGGTTATTTATTGCGAAATCCTTTTTACATATATGATTTGTGAACGAAAGGTTCGTAGGTAACAGAATTTTTAAACGACCCAAAGTTCATTTATTTGCACACAGTTAAATGGTTTCAAACATTACTATCAAACAAATGGTTTTATTTGCACAATGTTGCTGCTATTTCATACTCATTATTCTATTCAACATTATCCATTTGTTTGAACACAGTTAATTGGTTCCAAGTACTGCAAAGTAATACTAATAATTCAATTTAACAGTCATTTGTTTGCACACAGTTAAATTGTTTCAAGTAGAGAAAATGGTTAAATATTTCTATTTGACCCATAGTTGGGACTCCAACAGGTACTTCTATAGGGATTAGAAAAAGAAAAATCTTATAAATAATCCTGAACAAGTCCTGGCAGCAACACCCCACAAGACACCAACTGTACGGCCACCTGCCCCCTATCACGAAAACTATTCAAGTTAGACGAACCAGACATGCAGGACACTGCTGGAGAAGCAGAGATGAACTCATAAGAGATGTAGTCTTATGGATCCCCACACATGGCCGCGCAAAAGCAGGACGACCAGCTCGAACGTACATTCAGCAGCTATGTGAGGATACAGGTTGTTGTCCTGAAGACCTACCTAGGGCGATGAACGATAGGGAGGAGTGGCGAGAGAGGGTCAGGGATATCCGTGCTACCAGCACGATATGATGATGATGATGATGAAATATAGGAAGTGTAGAAGTTCCCAGAAGCTCCTGACAGGACGTTGGAACTGCGCATGCCTGAAAATGGGACTAAAGGTACGAGAAAGAAACTCGTCCTTTTTCAACTGTGACCCTTAGAGTGGAAAGACCTATTTTCTCCTGCTGCTAGTGGAAAACCATGTATCCGCTTAGTGGCACGCTGGTTCACTCTTCCACCAGTAGCTGCCGTGTCTGCCAACAGCAGCCTATATCAAAAGCACCAAATGAACTGATCACCCACTATTAAAAACACCGAATTTGGATATATCAACCCGAAAACAACTAGTAGGAGACGCCACAATTTCATTTGGATTCAGGAAGAATTTTCCTCGCCCACAGAATGGTTGTTGAACCTAGAAATAAAGTTAAAAATTAAAAAGTATCATCTTCCTTTATTCCGTCCTTAGAAAAAAATCCCATTAGCCCCATACTACCACTTTTAAAACTTGTTTTTAAAACTCATTACAGGAAGTTTTTATGTTGCCTTTATTTTAAAAAAAACGTACAAGTGAAAAACTAATGATTTTACGTACCATTAACATAAGGTTGATATCTTGCCAATTAGCAGCAAATAATTTTCGCTGTTTCAAGTGTTTGTTTTTTTATCAAATTCATTTAAGTAGACTTCATTTGGTTTTATGTTGTTTTTTTTATATTGGTCAGTTTTTGCTAGCCCAGTCGGCTGGCGGAGCTGTAGAATACACCGACTGCTTCTCTGCAGAGGGGTATGACTGCCACCAACGAGTGTCCTGGATATGACACTAAGCAATCTGATGGTGAGGTTCCAGTAATGCTGGAGCTTTGTGGAATGCGGAGTACCCCTTTATTGCCATCGCTCCCAGCTCCACTCTGGCCCAGAGTGGTAGCACCTGATAAGGTTCCTATCTATGGGTTAAATAGAACTAAACGGTGGTTGGGGTTTACTGTTTTTTGCATTTAAACTATGTATTTGTGCAAAACTGAATTGTTTAAAATAAAACTGTTTTGACATCTAAACTGTGTACTTAATGGTAAACTGAATTATCTAAAATAAAACTGTTTTGACATTAACTCTGTGTATTGCCCAGTCGGATAGGGCTGTAGAATACGCCGACTGCACCTCTGCAGAGGGGTAAGACCATTAGAAATGTTTGACTAAAAAACAGACTGTGTACTTACATTTAAACTGCGTACTTATGCAAAACTGAATTGTTTGAAATGGAACTATTTTCATAAAAATGGATTTGGCGTTAAATAATCTACAAACGTTGATATGCCATAAAACCCAAATTGTCAATCAATCATTTTTTGCGCTTTTTAGTCGCAGCAAATTTTCAAGCGAAAGAGAAACTCTTATAAACAAAGGTATATTTATTTCTTGTATATTTTTCTATTCTTTTAATCATAGAAACTAGAGTAATTTTCATATTAAATCAGATGTTCTAGAGTTGTCAATAATGTTATAAAATATGCTTTTCACACACACATACAAGCAAACAAAAAGCAAAACTATTGACTTCTTTTCTCTCTTCTCCATCTTTTTTTAAACATATATCTTTACATATGCCCTTTATACGACTTGTGATTTTGTTAAGAATTAAAAATCAATTTTATGTCTTTTTTGAGAAATATTAGCGCCAAAATGACGTCATTAGAGAGTATTTCAAGTAAATTTGATTGCTTCCCGAATGTCGTCGCATTGCGAAACTCTTCGTGGCAAATATCTACGGATCGACGAGAAACTAAAGCAAGAAGGGTATCTTAACGATGTAGACCAGGTCTCTGCTGGATAGTAACCATCTTTTGAACATAGCAGCAATGTATTGTGTATTCTGGGCAGTTATTGCCAATGCTCTTCTCTGTGGTGGGGAAAACATCTTTGGGGCACAAATTGGCTGCCTTAAACAAGGTAGATACCGGTATCACCCAAATGCAGTGGTTTATGTCTTTCGACTATAGTAACCAAATTGTCCTACCGACATATCATTCCCTTCATTTCACAGGGTTTTGCTCCAATCGGCTTCAAGTTTGTTTTCAACATTAATGGCATTCTGTTCTATTATTCTTTGCCAATACAGAAGGAGATAAATTATATAGAATTATCATCATCATCATGTCGTACCGCAAGCACGGATATCCCTGACCCTCTCTCGCCACTTCTCCCTATCATTCATCGCTTCTGGCACGTATTCAGGGTTACATCCCGTATCCTCACATAGCAGCTGTATGTATGTTCTAGCTGGTCGTCCTGCCTTTGCTTGGCCATATGCGGGGGTCCATTGGAGTACATCACTGATGAATTCGTCCTTGCTTCTACAGCAGTGTCCTGCGGGTTTGGTTCGTCTAACTTGGATAGTTTTCGTGACGTGAGGCAGGTGGCCGTATAGTTGGTGCCTTGTGGGGTGTTGCCGCCAGGACTTGTTCAATATTGCTCGCAATATTCTTGTGTAGTTGCCGTCTAGCTTATTCTCTAGCCGTTTAGTTAGCGTCCAATTTTTTTTATAATTGATCCACAATTATTTTTTTTCATCATTAACTCGTGCTAACAACATGGAGTTCCTTGGTTCTCTCTCTCTCTCTCTTTCTCTCTCTCTCTCTATTGTCCATAGCTCCAAGCTGATCGTCTTGACTGTATCCAGTGTCCACACAGAGCAGATATATGTAAGTCCTCCCTGGCTGATTAACACTTGTGTGTCCAGGTGTAGGAGTCCATCAGAAAACATAATTTATAAGTTTGTTCCTGCTTCTCCAGCGGTGCCTTGTATGTCTTGCTCGTCTTACTACAGGAGGTAAGTGGCCGTACAGCTGTTGCTTTTAGGATTTATTTCAAAATACATAGAATTCTTTTATTGTTCCCATCAAGTCTTTTTTTTTCTCCGTGCGTTTCGTTTGACTCCATGAGGTGCGTTCATTCAGTAGTACTGACAGCCACAGCTTGAAAGAAATCCCATTTTATTTTATCAGATAGAACAGATTTCCATATGATCGATAACCTGTCAATAGCAGTCCAGACCTACACTATGCGTATGTTGACGCCGCTTTCAGTAGATGAGATATTCCTACCGAAGTACGTGAACTGGTCTACTTATCTCAGTGGCTTGCCACTAAAGGTGGAAAAAGCTCCTTGGAAATACTTGAACTCTGTTTTATTTGCACTCATGCCAAGGCAAATGTCTCTTGCTGCTTGCTCCAGGCTATGAAGCAGTGATTCGGCTTAGGCAGGTGTATTTGCCAGAAGAGCTAGATCATCTGCGTGGTGTACACCTCTCATAGTTTCTGTGGGACATTGTCTGCTTCTTGCCTTTTTAAAAGTGAAACCATTTCCTTTTATAAGATCTATTGATGTTCACTTACCTTGGCAGCAATATCTCATCTACTGAAAGCGGTGTCAACATACGTATAGAGAAGGTCTAGACTGCTATTGACAGTTTATCGATTATGTAGAAATCTGATCTGTCTGATAAAATAAAATTGGGATTTCTTTCAAGCTGTGGCAGTCAGTACTACTAAATGAACGCACCTCATGGAGTCAAACGAAACGTACGAAGAAAAAAAATAGATTGGAACTACAAAAGGATTTTACGTGTTTTGAAAAAATCCTTAAAGCAGTAGCTGTACGGCCACTTACATTCTATCTCATGAAACCATCCAAGTTAGATGAACAAGATATGCAAGGCAGATTATGAATAGATGTAGTGCTAATGTATTTCCTTGCCAGACTCCAGCAACAATATCAAAAATGTCAGTGTCTTCATCCGATGAGCGAACCATTGCTTTCGTGTTCTCTGTAAAGCATCATTATAGCAGTAACATTTTCTTTCGGGAGACCATACACTTGTAGTATTTGCTCCACCTTTCGTTTGTGTATGGAATCAAAAGATTTCGAGAAATTTACAAGCAATAGTACTGCCTCGAAATTTTTTTCATGTACTCCTTCGATGATTCGACGGATAGTTAGAATCTGTGATGTTGTTGATCGATTTCTCCGAAAGCCGTTCCGATATTTTCTTAGAATTTTCTCAACTCCAGGTCGGATAAGATTGAGAAACCGAGCCTTATAGATCTTAGCAGCAATAGCTGTAAGAGATAAACCGTTGTTATTCTTAATGATTCTGAGGTCAAATTTTGAGGTGGGGGTGTAGCCTTCTGTCCATTTCTTTATTTTATTTTGCATAATCAAAGAAATGTGCTGTCTAATTTCCTTATCTTTTATATTTCGGGAGGTATCTCGTCAAGGCCTTCAGCTTTTCTGCTTTTAATTTTTGTTAGTACTAGGTCTCAATCTTCCTCTGTAAACTGTTCTAGTTCGATGTATAGTTGGTCATTGATCGTTTTTTTCGGTAGGTGTATCGGTGATTTCAAAAGAGTTTTCCAGCAGATTGTTAAAATGTTCTTTCCACTGCTGAAGTCTTTCTTCTTGGCTAGCAGCTTTTAGTATTGGTCTCGAGATGCCTTTCTTTCTGCTCTCTTCATTTACTCTATGCCATGCTAATCGTGATTGTTTTTTTTTCTACCGAATTTCTGATTTTATTGATTTGACCTTGAATGTATTTGAATTGTTCATTTTTGTGTGTTTTAGATCTCTTTGAACTTTACGTTTTTGTGCACTGGCATTTGTTGGGTTTCTTTTATTAAGTAAGGATGTTTTTAATGTTATTTCGTTTTCCCTGACTACTACTGATACCTATGGAAGTCTATATTTCATTCTTAAACTTTCTTACTAACGGAGTATTTTGAATTACTAAATTTTTCCTTTTTATTTCAACGAGTTCATTTCCCAATGAAATTTGAACTCTTTTTTATTCAACTAACGTTAGTTGCATATTTATGATACAAAAACTGAATTAAGTAGTTTAAGTGAATATCAAATGATATCTAAACGTGGACTGAAATAGCTTTTTTATCCTTTAGTGTATTTGGACTCTTGTCTTCATGTTTATTGTTATATTCTCAACGTTTCGGCCGATGCATCCCTCAGCCTTCTTCAGGTGTTTCATGTCGAACTTGGGAGCCTACACCGTACTTCTAACGGAACCTTTTATTTAACCTACGGAGGTAGAATGTTCGAATCCCGTTAACCATAACCGGATACAAGCGATAAGCTATTGGGAGTATTCATTGTTATTTACCTGTCGTCAGGATTGAACCTGCAACCTCCAGATGATTTCATTTAGAAGCTCTTTAACCAAACGACTATATCCGTTATACCATGTGTCCTTCAGGACTCACAGCGTAATGGATACAGGCATTTGTAATGGCTTTGGGAAAAAATTGTTTTCTATTATAATAATCAGATAGTTGACATCTAATCTACACTAGGTTCCGATTTGTACATAACATTATGGTTAAAATTTGATTTTAATTTTGCCAGGTGTGTATATTACATGGAGATGTGAAACATTTGGATAAAGATATTTAGCAATTTCTGTGGCTAAGCGAGTCTCTTGCCACTAATCCAATGGATAATATCTGTGTTAAATAATCTCGGTCATTCGATAGTTGAATTCACCGACACCTTCCGTATCATCGATAGGCTGCTCTATGGTGTCATCATTACACTATCAAATGATTTCATTATGTTTGGTTTCCCCGAATGAAAGAAGCCACTGAACTTGCTCCGTTACTCAAGCCATGGGCTATGGCTGGTCACGAGTTAGATGCTCATACATAACTTTTTTTTCTATTTAAAAATTTCCTAGCGATCCCACAACTCATATATGGGGGTAGAAGATTTGTTGGTGTTATTTGTTTCGTTTGGTTGGTAGTAATCGGTTTGGGGTTTAGATATCTGATTTCTTTTGTTTTCTTCTCTACCCCGACTGATTCGTTGGCTTCTTCTTGTCTGTGAAGGCTGCAAAGGAATTACTGAAGGAAGGGAGAAAAGAGACTAAGATACCTTTTTAAATTGGAACTTTATATTTGGGTTTCATACCTCTACTCTGTAGCGAGGAAATATATTACTGGACCATTAGAAAAACAGTCGTATCTCTCAAACAAAGTATTGAAATGTACTAGTCGGTTGGTGATAAGTCCAAAGTCAGTGTTTTTAACAGTGTGTGATAAATCCAGTTGGCCTTTTTAATATAAACTGCTGCTAGCGGAGACACGGTCTTACGCCAAGTACGAGACTTGGGAAGACACGTGCGCTGCTTGCTAGAAGCCGAGAGAAAGATGGTCCGTCTAATATCAAAGATAAAGCTAAAATGAGAATGGGTTTCTTTCTAGCATCGGTAGGTCATGTCTTTCAGGCATGCGCGGCTCCTACTTCCTGTCAGTGGTTTCTGGGAACGGCTATTTTTTGAATTTTTTCTTTTTCTTTTTATTAACCTCCACACACATTGTCTGCCTGTTGATGTAGACGTATTGTTGATAGAGACTTCACATCCATTTTCTGTGTTGAAAAGATCTGTTCTCTTTATCTGTCACTCCCGTCTCAATGAAACCAGCCAAAAAAACAGTGGCCAAAGTAGAATTGAAGCTTTCGGATTTATTAGCAGCGACGGAAATCGCGCTGAGAGAATGACGTTATTCTTATTTTATCACAGCAAATACCTTTCCTGCGTGGCGGCTTTTCAACCCAGGGGACTTGTCTTTCGATTTTGTCTCTGGGTAACTCAGCTATTATAACCATTGGTTTTGAGGGGTTCAAAGAAATTGAAATGTTGCGAACATTGTTTTTGTAACGGAGAAACAGCATAATTGAGTGATTGATTGATTTTAACAACATGTCAACCAGTCTGGGGTTATTTTAAGTCTAGAGGTTTAAGGAATCGCGTTCATTGTTCCTTCATGCTTATATTTTTGTGGAGTTTCTTAGATTATTTTTTGCACACGAATAAGAATCATTTTTAAACAAAACTATTTGATACATAGACGAGGCCCTACCTACAGGTACTACCTCTTCGAAGTCTGGACGTTGGTTGGTTGGTTGGTTGGTTGGGTTTTATGGCATATCAACCTTTGTAGGTCATTCAACGCCAAATTCTGTCTATATATACATACATATTCAACTAAAGATTTCAAAATGAATATTAAGATAGGTAGAATTTTCAATTTGCAGGATTTCATTTGTTTGCACAAGATTAGCCAGTTTTAAGCTGTCATATTTTTTGGTACAACTCTGTCTCTCTCAAGAAGGATAGAACGTCATCTATTTTGACGTTCTCGAACAGATCGGTTAAGTTATTTACTTTGAAAAATCACTTTCTGATAACAGCGAAAGTTCTGCATTCTATAAGAATGTGTTTAACCGTGCAAGTTATCTGGCAGGTTAAACAATGTGGTTGTGGTTCCTGTTTCAAAATGAAAGAGTGAGTAAGCCTTGTATGACCAATGCGCAATCGGGATATAACAACTTGTTCTCTTCTTGATTTTCTCGCTGCTGGTCTCCACTATCCTAAGGTGGGCTGAATTTGGAAGAGTTTGGAAGTCTGGACGTAATGGCCAGAAAGAAGTATTCGACGCTTCTCAGATCTCCAGAACTGAAACCTCACCATCAGATACAGTTTAGTGTCACACTCAGAAGGCTTATTGTAAAGAAAAAAAAAGTATTTTCTTATAAAAATAAATGATAAAGAAATTCACATTCTATTTTTCGTGTTTTTATCAATTCGTTATTTTAAAACTCCCTATTTTGATACGTGTATTCGGAAAAGCAAATCTGTGAATTTATATGTAAACAACTATGAAAATGATATATTTAAATTATCAAGGCAGTAAGTTCAAAGCTCCAAAAGAACATTTGAATCTGGAGAATAATTGACTTGGATTGTGTAACTTTGCGAACTTTCCCAATAAACATTTTCAAACCGAGTCAGATTTTTTTTATTGTTTTAATCGTATTAATTTATGTTACTTTTTATTAGTTTTCTTCTGAAATAGTCATTTTATGGTCATTAAGTAAGCAGTATGAATCAGAAATAAACTCCTGGTGAGATTTGAATTCGTATCACTTATTTCCGTGAGAGTGCCTTCCAAATGACGTCATCATTAATGTTAGATTTTACATTAGTTAAATTAGTTAAATTTGTTAAATTAGTAAAATTAGTTAAATTACTTAGATCAGTAAAATTAGTTAAATTAGTAAAACTAGTTAAATCAGATCAATAAAATTAGTGAAATTACTTAAATTAGTAAAACTAGTTAAATTAGTTTGATGTAATTGTTAATTCACAATTTATTATCTGTTAGAGTGTTCACCAATTGCCCGAGAGACTGGAGTTCAATCCCAGGTCGAGTCATACCAAAAACTCAAAAAATGGTACTTGATACCTCCTTGCTTAACACTCAGCATTATAAGGTACGGATCAAGGGTTAAGTTGTGCAATCCAGGAAAAAGGATAGCGCCCTTACCTACACTTCAGTGTAGAGGCTATTGAAAAAGGAGCCTTCGGGCCCCCTCGACTACGGTCGCCAAAATTACTTATTTACTTTTACAACTATTTCTTTCATCTTTATTGATTTTGGCAAATTGTCCAAATCAGCACAAAGTTGTGTAACCAGCAGAGTTGGATTTGAAACTGAACTCCTTCTAATTGTACAAAAAACGAGATTGTACTCAATAGAGACAAATTCCAATTTTACCCAGACATAGTGCCGTTCGGGAGCCTCCAGATAATACCTTTCTGAATCCATGCTGGAAGCGATATCACACTTTCCAATCCCAAGGACACTCACTGACGCCAGATCATGGTTTGGGCTGGTCAACCAAGTTGTTTAGGGCATACTCACTGGGTCCAGTCGTGCCTCCCTTTCGTGATCTCGTCAAACAAGACTCACACTTCGCATGAAACAAAAGCTTTCAGGATGCTTTTCAACATTCCAAACAGGTTATTGTTGACTTAGTCCGGAAAGACATCGCTACATTCCAACAAGAGCAAGTAACCTGCCTCGCTCCAGACTGGAGCAAAGAAGGAATTGGCTTTGTCAGTGGTGCATGAACAATGTTTCTGCGGGGGTAGGCGGTGAGTTTTATTGTTATTATTCTAAGATCTTAATTTATAATTTCACTATTTACTTTTACGAGTATTTCTTTCATATTATTTTCTGTTATTTTTTCTAAAATCCTCAGATCGTCATTCTATAATCGCTAAGTAATGCACAATATTTCATAAAAGAAATTCGAACACTGTGACATCTAATGAAAGCCAGATAATATTTTTCACCATTGCGTAGCGGTTATCGTCGTAGGAAATGAAATCGATGACCAAGTTCAAATCCGGCGCGAAGCTCTTTGCGTTTCATTTCACACCATTACTCTAAGAAAATATATAAATCCATCTCTTCTCCCCCAGCTATAAGCAAATATAAGGGCAGTTTGGGTTCTTTAGTCTTGGTTAAGCGACCAGTATAAAAGAAGGAAAACTGTGAATTCCGCTTAAAAGCTGACCCTGTGTCACATCCTGCCAGTCGCAGAGGGGTTGGGTAAATAGTAAGTAAGTAAAGTTGGTGACCGTAGTCGAGGGCGATCAAAGGCTCCCTTTTCAATAGCTACTACACCGAGGTATAGGGGAGGGTGCAACTCCTTAACCCGGATTGCTCCACTTTACCCTTGATACGTACTTTATATTGCTGAGTGTTAAGCAAGGAGGTATCAAGTACGATTTTTAAACTGTTTGGTATGACACGATTGAACCCTGGTCTCCCGGACCATTTTCAAACATTCTACCCACTTGGCCAATGAGCCGGCTGGCCACATTTTGTTAAATCCTCTTCATATTAAACAAGGAAGCCTGGTGTTTTGAGCTTGTATATGAAGTGAGTGTAAAGAAACAGAGATACTGGGAATAAAGAAGCAGCAAAGACAGTTATCACATCCTTTTAGGTCAAAATGAAATATTCGATTCTAAAAAATATTCCATTAAAAAAGATGAAGTAAGACCCCCTACCAACGAAAGGGGTGTCCTGGGTATGACATTAAACTGCATTTGATGGTGATACTCTAGTTCTGGAGATCTGGAGACTGTTGAGTGCCCCTTCATTACTATTACTCCCAGGTCCACTCTGAACCGGTGCAGTAGTATCTATTAGAGTCCCTTCTGTAACTCAAATAGATCTGTCAGGTTTGGTTTCTTTGTTTTAATGACATATTAACTCCCAGGTCCACTCTGAACCGGTACGGTAGTATCTATTAGAGTCCCTTCTGTGACTCAAATAGATCTGTCAGGTTTGGTTTCTTTGTTTTAATGACATATCAACTCTTTGTAGGTTATTTAATGCCAAAGCCATTCTCCTAGAAGAACAGTAGTGGTACTATTTAACCCATAGCTGGGAGGATTAGGGGGTTCATACCTTTCCCAAGGGTATTTGCCCGAAAGTGAACGTAATAGCGTGACTGGAGTACGAACTCGCGTACTACGATTCCGCAGTCTATCGCTTTAACCATTACACCACGAGGACACCACCAGATCTGTCAGGGGTTCCATCTATGGTTCAAATAGTTCCGTTAGGGGTCCCATCTGTGGTTCAAATCGATCTGATAGGGATTCCATCAAGGGGTCAAATAGATCTGTTAGGAATCATATCTATATATCAAAAAATCTGTTATGGGTTCCATCGATGAGTCAAATAGATCTGTCAGGATCCCATCTATGGATCAACTAGTTCTGTTAGGGATTCTATTTGTGGTTCAAATCGATCTGTTAGGGGTTCCATCTATGGGTTAAATAAATCTGTTAGGGTTTTCATCTACGGGTGGAATAGATCTTTTAGAGGTCCCATTTATGGATCAAATAGATCTGATTGGGATCCTATCTGTAGGTGAAATATATCTGTTAGGGGTTCCATCTATGAGTCAAATAGATCTGTTCCATCTATGGATCAGATAGATCTTTTAGTGGTCCCATCAGTGGATGAAATAGATCTTTTAGAGGTACTATCGATGGCTCAAATAGCTCTGTTACGGATTATATCTATGGGTCAAATAAAATAGATCTTTTGGGGGTTCCATCTACAGGTGGAATAGATCTTTCAGGGGTTTCATTTATAGATCAAATAGATCTGTTAGAGGTCTCATCTATGGATCAAATAGATTTGTTTAGAATTAGTATTTGATAGTACCGAATCCAAAAAAAAAAAAGAAAAAATGAATAAAAAACTTCTTAAGAAACAACCCTACAGAAAATGTAAAAAATAAACGTAAAATAAACGTACAATAAACGTGACTCCCAAACGTCTTGGCATAAAATAACCCTAGACTAGTTAATATTTCGACATTAATTGGTTATTACTAGATCAATCAATAAATTTTCCCTCGATGTCGTAACGAAAACAAACCGAATAAGCTACGATTAAAAAACTATTAAAATTAAGATTAAGATGATGAAGAGAATATTAAGACTAATAATAAAATGTAAATTCCTGTTATAGAAAAAAAATCCCAAGTCCAAGCAAAAATCTAAGGAAGAGTGTGGAACGGGAGACTCCAACTCGTAAAAATTCGACTTGCGATTGAAATTGCAGACACAGACTAATGTACTCGAGAAAGTCAACAGGAATCAATGATATGAATGAATGGACATAAATCAGCTTCCGGTGAGATTTGAATTCGTATCACTTATCCATTTCCGTTCCATGTGTGTGTGATGAATTTAGCTGAGTCGTCGTACACACCAACACGAAACATTCTGAACGAAAAATAAAACTGTCTAGATATAAGAGCTATTTTGGCAACATATTCATAATTTTGTTTACATAGTTTCAATGCAGAAGAGTTCGGTATTAGCTAATACCTAATAATATCCGTTTTGATTATATCATATTCTATGAGAAATAATGAAATACTGGTATCTTTGGTTTAGAAAATAATTGTTATTTTAAAAAACTTTTACAGGCGATACTTTTAATTTTAATTTTAATTTTAATTTTAATTTTGATTTTAATTTTATCGCAACTCGTGTGCGAATTTATGTTGAAATATTTTTAAAAAATAGTTAAATGTATATAAATCATTAAACATGCACGCAGATTTTCTGCTTTTAATATCTACTTTCCTTCAATAATTCTATTTATTCGGCTGTATAGTGGATAGAGTGTTCGCCAATGGTCCGGGAGACCTGGATTCAATCCAAGGTCGAGTCATACCAAAGACTTTAAAAATGGTACTTGATACCTCCTTGCTTAACACTCAATAATATAAGGTACGTATCAAGGGTAAAGTAGAGCAATCCAGGGAAAGGAGTAACGCCCTCCCCTACACCTCGGTGTTGTAGCTATTGAAAAGGGAGCCTTCTGGTCACCCTCGACTAAGGGAGACAACTTTACTTACTTTATTGAATGTTTCTTTTTTAAAATAATGAACAGAAACCAGAATGTATATTAAAAACAATATTTATTTATAGACATAAAGTGAATCGTGTCAAATTATATTGTTTTTTATTTATCAAAAAGAAGGGAAAAGAAAGATTCTCAGTGAAGAAAAAAACAAAAAGCTCTTCACATCTTTGTCCTTAGAAAATATGACAGACTAGTGGCATGAAAGAATTAAATTGTCGAATTATTCAACTTATTAGCAAATACAAAATCGGTTTGAAAAGCAAATAAAAATAAACTTTTCGATAAAATAAAACGCAGTTTTTTCCAAGCAGCAGTCGTGTCGATACTACCATAGGGATGCACTGCAGGGACGCTAACGTATGGAGAAAAAGCTTGACAGCAATTATACAAGAATACTGAGAGCAATAATGAACAAGTTCTGGAGGCAGCACCCAACAAAGCAGTAGCTATACGCCCACCAACCACCCATCACGAAAACTATCCAAGTTAGACGAACCAGACATGCGGGATACAGCTGGAGAAGTAAGGACGAACTCATAAGTGACATACTCCAGTGAAATCCTTCACATGGATGAGCTTAGGCAGGACGACCAGCTAGAACCTGCTTACAACTGCTCTGTGCTGATACAGGATGTAGCCTTGAACACCTACCGGGAGTGATGGATGATAGAGACGGATGGCGTGAGAGGGTCTGGGAAATCCGTGCTGGCGACGCGATATGATGATAATGATGATATATATATATATATATATATATATACAAGAGTTGGCTGAAAAATTCAGAAGCTAACCAAGATACTCCCAGAAAATGTGACCAAATGTGGTTTATTTTTCATCTTAGTTCTTCTGGCGGTGTTCACTCTCTTGGATCTCTTGGATCCCATTGGTCAAAATAGTCATCAATAGAAGATATGACGTCATCATGAGGATTTTTCAGCCAATGAATTTTTCAGCCCACCCTCGTAAAATTGTTTGCCCAGAAAAATAAAAGAAGAAAAACTTGAAAAAAAAAGTAAAAACTAGAAGAAACTGATAGCTTGTTAAATCGCGAAATCCTTGCATATCGCAAATTTACATGCAATAAAAACATACACATTCCGTTGGGAGTAATGCTTTGATTTCCTTAGCCATTAAGTTCGATGTCGAATCAAACCCTATAATGAAATTTATATCATAGTGTATAACAATTAAATAAATAAAGAGATATACTCTATAATTAGTCCTTCGTACTTATCTTCCTAAAAAAAACATGAGGACTGATTTGAGCTTTTGAATACAGACCCACGAATGTGGGTCTGTATTCAAAAGCTCAAATCAGTGCTATTTAAGCTCAAATCAGTGCTATTTAAGTTAAAATAATTCTTTTAAGAGCATTTTAACGCTACAGCACTAACAAAAATCTTGTTTTTTGTTTGTTTCTTTTTTTTGTTTTTTTGTTTGTTTTTTTTTTTTGTTTTTTTTTTTTTAGTCACGGCACCATGCATACAATAATCATTTACTGTAACGTGAATACAAATATCTGATCCTTATATATATATATATATATATATTAGTTTTTATATATATCTAATAGCATGAATTCTTATCTGCGACCACTGGTTTCATGCTGTCTTTTTACGACAATCATCAGGCAGAGAAAGAAAGATATAACAGAAATTGAAGAAATCGAAGAATACAGTCAGAATGTTTACGTTAGGATTGTGTATGACTCTTTTGAGTGTGTGTGTGTGGGTGTGTGTGTGTGTGGATTATATTTGCGTATTTTTGTGTAGTCGTATATGTGATCGTTAGTATGTGTGTGTGTGTATAATGATAAATGCGTCTCGTGGCAGATTTGAGGTTGTCTCGTAAATGTAAGTGTAGCGACGCCATTAAATATATATAAAAATAATATATATTTATTTATTATTATTACATTATATAATAGCTCTATCATAGATTTTGAACACTCTCCAAATTATAGCGTATTTAGTCTGCCACAAACCCATTAAATAAGATAGTGACAACCATATACTGTTGTAATATATATATATATATATATATATATATGTGTGTGTGTAAATATTTTGTTGGTCTGATAAGAGAAAAAAGTATAAATATACATACATGGACACGAGCACTCACCCAGGCAGACACACAAACACGCAGAATACACTATCATAAAAAGAAAAAGAAGAAAGAAAAAAGAGAAAGAGAGAAACAACACCTGCAGAGACGAAAATTTGTCACGGACAATTAACACGACTTGAAAATTCTCAGACACAAATCCTGGAGTTAAAAAGAACAACAACCTTATCAAAACATCGTCATTATATAAATTAAAGACGACGCCACCATCAACCATTATCATCATCATCATCATATCGCGCTGGTAGCACGGATATCCCTGACCCTCTCTCGCCACTCCTCCCTATCGTTCATCGCCCTAGGTAGGTCTTCAGGACAACATCCTGTATCCTCACATAGCTGCTGAATGTACGTTCGAGCTGGTCGTCCTGTTTTTGCGCGGCCATGTGTGGGGATCCATAAGAGTACATCTCTTATGAGTTCATCTCTGCTTCTCCAGCAGTGTCCTGCATGTCTGGTTCGTCTAACTTGAATAGTTTTCGTGATAGGGGGTAGGTGGCCGTACAGTTGGTGTCTTATGGGGTGTTGCTGCCAGGACTTGTTCAGGATTGCACGCAGCATTCTTGTGTAATTGCCATCTAGCTTCTTCTCCAGTCGTTTTGTTAGCGTCCATGTAGTCCATCCATATAACAGTATCGATGTGACCGCTGCCTGGAAGAAACTGCGTTTCATTTTATCGGTTAGGTCTGATTTCCATATAATCGATAGCCTATAGATAGCTGTCCATGCTTTCGTTAGCCTCGTTTCGATGTCCTTTTCGGTTGATTCGACGCTGCTTCCTAGATACGTGAATTTTTCTACTAGTTTAAGTGGGGTTCCTTCTAGAGTGGAGATGTCCCCCGTTTGGTTATAGCACATATATTCCGTTTTGTGTGCATTAACATAGAGGCCTATGCTTGCTGCTGCTCGTTCCAAACTATGCAGAAGTGTTTCGGCTTGGTCAGGTGTATTTGCCAGTATCGCTATGTCATCGGCGTAGTCGGCATCGGTAATTGTTGTTGCGGGGTATCTTCTGCTTCTTTTCTTCGTCAGTTCGAAGCCATTCTCTTTGATTTTGTCAATCGATGTTCTAAGTACGTAGTCTAGACAAATGATAAAGAGGTACGGAGCCAGCGTGTCCCCTTGTAGTACTCCTGCTACAATGTCGAAGTATTCTGTGTCTCCATCCGGTGATCGTACTTTTACTTTAGTGTTTCTATAGAGAATCGTTATTGCCGCTACGGTTTCTTTAGGTATGCCGTACGCTAGTAGGATTTGTTCCATCTTTCCTCTGTGAATGGAATCGAAAACCTTGGTAAAGTCGACAAATATTAATGTCGCTTGTAGGTTCTTTGCCCGTACACCTTCAAGGATTCTGCGGATGGTTAATATTTGTGAGGTCGTGGATCTATTTCTTCGGAAGCCATTTTGGTAACTCAACCATTATAATCTTCCTGAAGAAAGTGAAATACACAAGAAACACGTGTTGAAGAAAAACAAATAACTTGCAAAATAGATCTCCACGTGGAACTATTTATTTTAAAGTCTCTTTCTCTCTCTCACTCCCTCTCTCTCTCTCTCTATATATATATATATATATTGGTCGAAGGTGAAAATATTTCTGATCTGAGAATAAAATAGTAAAACAATTGATTGAAATTTTAAGTGATGGATGTCTGGACCCTGATTACTATAACGTGATGCAAGACAGAAGTTGTTTTTTGTTGGGGTTTTTTTTTTATTTTTTTATTTGTTGTTGTTTAAGAGTTGGAGCTGAAATACAGAAGAGAACAGGCTCATTTGAGAAGCCTCGACCTTTGACCCTTTCTTAGCCCTTTTGAATGACAATACTATAGATTTTCCGAGGCATTTTTTTTTCTCCATAATCACTGTATCATAATTAAAAGAAAAACTCCCATTAAGAAAGGCTAAGATGAGTGATGAAGAAACATGCGAATAAATGAGGAAAGTTATAAAGATATAAATATAAGTTTATTCGTCTACCGGAATCAAGTGACACCATCAAGGCATCACATCAAACGACTCAACCGACAATGTTAAGAGGAATCTGATAGTGTACATTATAATTTGCATATTTTCCGGCTTATAGCTCACGTAATGTGAAAGAAGAGACGTAGCAGAAAGAAGACAAGGTTTATTAAGAATAATGTATATCAAGGGTGTTATTCATTTCTGCTTTCTTCAGTTATAGCCGTATTGTGGAAAAATGCCCCATTAGACGTAATGTAGGCTTAAAGAATTTTTTCTAAAATTTACCAAAAAATCCCTTTCCACATCATGGCCTTCTATTTTCGACATACACAAAGCAAATTCTTGAATACTCAAAAAGTGATGTTTCGGTATTATTCCTATTCTATATTTTAGTTCACATTTAATCTGGAATCTTTCAATGGTTTGATAAATTTTATGAAATTGATATTATTAGAAATAAGAACTGAAGAAATTAACCAATTTAATTTTTTTTCTAAAATTGTCCGGTGGAGCTGAAAATTTTAAATTTCAAAGACTAAATGTTTTGTTTTTTTTTACATTTTTTAAAGATATAACTATACTCGGAGAGTGTTTCAATAACACACACACACACACACACACACACACACACACACACACATATATATATATATATATATATATATATATATATATATATAATCAAATCATTTTATATGAAACCTAATACATAACGCCATATAATTCCCGCGCTGATTTACGTCGCCTGTGGGCTGAGCGGTAAGATACTAAGTCTAATGTAATGTTGGGCGGGTTTCGATCCAGGTTGAAGCGTCCTGTGCTGAAGAGTAATGATTCAATGAAACAGTCTGTTTATGGGTGACTATATATATATATATATTAATCGGGTCATCTTATATATATATATATATATATATATATATATATATAAAGATGTATTAATCGGATAATCTTATATATATGAAGATATTTTTCGTGGTACAAAACTTGATTATCGCAACAAATAGACCCAAGTATTTATTCATCATGAGAATAAAAACGTAAAAAGAAAAAATGACAGGTTTGCAAACCGGTTTCGATCCTCGTTCAACAGGGAAAATCGAAGATAATATCGAATAAAAAAAAATGGGAAATATGTAGGGTGGAGAGAAAAAAAATTGTATTGGAGACTATATCGAAATAATATTAAGTCCTGGCAGACATTCTTTCTGTTTACAGGATCGAAACCGGTTAGCTAGCCTGTCATTTTTATGCTGTTTTTCTCATTATGAATATACCCTTGAGTATATATATATATATATATATATAGAGAGAGAGAGAGAGAGAGAGAAATCGTGTGGTAGGTACAGATTCAAGTATTGTTTTTAAAAGCGTGTGCATAATAAAATGTTTAAAAAAACGATTAAAATATTTAAAATCCTAAAAAAGGGGACCCTTTGTTTCGGTCACTTCTATTCAGAGAATTATCACAGTGACAATCAAGTTCATACCAGAGGAAGTAAACATGGGATAGTGACCATCGAAAAATCCTGGAGGGGAGGGGTTAGAAAACTGATCGAAAAAAAATTACCCCAAAGTCAGAGGAGTTGGCGAGGGTTATAATGTTTTTTTCACATGGTCTAATGAGTTTGTTCAAAAGGAGAGGAATGTAAAAATATTCTTGAATACACAATTTCGGTTGATGTTTAGAGATAAGTAAGGCTTTGAGTATTGACAACTGAAGTTCATCATTGCTGTCTTCAGGATGATAAACATTGTGGGGTTATATGCGACTGCCCAATAAGTGATGAGCAATGGCGTCTGAAGAGAAATGACCGAAACAATTTTTTAGAATTTTAAATTGTTTTTATCATTTTTTTTTTAATATTTTAATATGCAAACGCTTTTAAAACATTTTTATCATTCTTTAAAAATATTTTATTTTTGTTGCGGGAGCATTACCCATCTCACCATAATGGACTCTTCTCACCGTTATTTCGCTGCCAGAGAGGCCGTGTTATCTGCGGCACGGATCTGGCAGAGTGTGTCTCGGTACCTGGAGATTTCCTTCGGCCTCAGAGGGCCTTCCCCCCAGGCTTTTACCACCTTCCAGGGATTGGGTTCATCGCCCGGCGCCTGAGGCGCCCCTAATAAGGGGAATATCGACGGGGCCGTAGGCATTTTTGGGAATGCCGGGCGTGTGTGGGCTCCAGCCCTGCGCCTGGACCCACTTAAAAAAGGCCTTGTGCCACACTTGCCCGTTAGGTGAGGCGAGCAACTAATACCGCAGATCAATATCGGTGTTATCCGAACAGTACGAGACTTCTTACCTTTTCTATGTAACCCTATCTTTCTTGTGTAATATAATCTGTTATTTAATATCTGTGTTTGCGTTTTCATTAGTGACCCTTTCCGGGGCCACAACAATTATGCAAACGCCTGTATGTATGTATGTATGTATGTATACGTACGCTCATGGCAGGAAATCGAATTTAAATCCCGGAAAAGATTGCATTTCACATCTCACTTATACCTCTGGTATGTATGAATCCTGCTATTCTTCCTCCAGCTTTGAGTTTATCGTTTATCTTGTTAAGGCAACCAGTCTAGGAAAATGAAAACTCTAAATTTAAACCAGTTGAACACCGCTTAACAACTGACCTTTTGTAACATCCTGCTCGTGACGTAGGGTTTGGATATATATATATACACAGTTAATTTCATATATATATAGTAAAAGTAAAGTTGGCGACCGTAGTCAAGGGCGACCAGAAGGCTCCCTTTTCAATAGCTACTACACCGAGATGTAGGAGAGGGCGCTACTCCTTGCCCTGAATTGCTCTACTTTACTCTTGATACATACCTTATATTGCTGAGTGTTAAGCAAGGGGGTATCAAGTACCATTTTTAAAGTCTTTGGTATGACGCAACCTGAGATTGAACCCAGGTCTCCCGGATCATTGGCGAACACACTACCCACTGGGCCGGTGAATATATATATATAGTCATCCACAGACAGATCTGTTTCGTTCTATCAGAACTCATCAGTGTGGCTAGACAGTAGCTCCCCGTAGCTGGGATCGAAACCCGGTTGACTTAAACGTCAAGCCAAACTTCTAACCATTAAGCCACGAGAAGCCATTAGCTGCGAAGTAAATTTTAAACGGTTATGAATCACAATTACTATTGTTTACATACATCCGCTTAACGGCTACCGAGACCTCAATTCATATACGAAGAGACTTGCAATAGACGCTAATGGCAATACGATTACTTCTTCGCCAGAGAACTCAACCCAACGGCTTCTTCAAAATGCTCGCACAGAACAATTTACTTATTGATCTGTATTAGCCAATTTTTCTTCAGGTTAGAATTAAAATATATTTTGTTTTTCACCCACAGCCGAGTTGTTGTAGTCCAACATAATGTGAAAAAATTGGAGGCAAACTTGATCCAATGAATATCAACTTTTCTTATTATACCAATGGGTTGAGGTGGAATAGATTGATGCTTTCGACTCAGTGGTCATCTGAGCGATGACATTTTTGGCCTTTCTGCGCATGGGATTCCACGTTTTAAAGACTCAATTCATAGCATATTATCATATTTACCCAACCCCTCCACTCGGACAGGATATGACACAAGGTCAATTTTTAAGCGGAGTTTAACAGGTTTTAATTCAGAGTTTTCCTTCTCCTAGACTTGTTGCCTCACCAAGGCTGAAGAACTCAGTCTGCCCTACTATTTACCCATAGCTGGAAGGAGAATAATTGGATTCATACCTTTCCCAAGGGTATTAGTGCTATGTAAAATGCAATCAATCTCGTCCAGGATTTGAACTCGTGTCGCCGTGTTCATTTCCTACGACGATAACGATTACACCACGGGCAGCTCCTAAATTCATAGCATATTATAATCAATGAGATTGTAACTTCTTGATCCGTGCAAGACTATTTTTACTTAAGTTAATTATACATAAATTCGATGTGCGTTTGAAGTAATGACAAAAAATCTCCCCAATTGCAAGGAAAGTCCCTGTTGCATCAAACTGCCAGAGCACATGTCGAACAAATGAACCAACAAAAATGTTTTAAGTTAAACCGGAAAATTATATTTACAAATCTATTCTGTGACTGATCAAGTTTTATTTAGTGACAAGTATATCAAAAGGGTCACAGCAACTTTTTTTTTTGTCACTAATGTCATTCTGTTCTATTATTCTTTAGAATTCTTTCAGAAAGAGATAAATAACGACTATGAATACGTGTAATTATGAGGGATAATGTTTTATGTGGAATAATGTACCTTAAAAACGTTTTACAGATAATAGATGCGCAAAATATTTAGAAATATTATAACCAACCCAATACTTTGAATTACGGGATTGTATTTAAATTTAAATTTGTTGGGAAGAAGAAAAGAAAAATCATAAATTGTTGCGAAGAAAAAAAGAAGAAGAATTAATTTCTAACAATTTATTATTGGAAAGAAAAAAAGAAGAGTCATGAATTGTTGAGAAGGAAAGAAAAATTATAATTTGTTGAGAAGAAAAAAATGAAAGATCATAAACTGTTGGGAAGAAGAAAAGAAGATTCGTAAATTATTACAAAGAAATTGAAGGAGAATTAATTTCCGACAATTTGTAATTGGAAAGAAGAAAAGAAGAATTGTAAATTGCTGGGAAGAAAGAAATGAAGAATTATAAATTGTTGGGAAGAAAGGAAAGGAAGAAATAGGAATAGTTGTGAAGAAGAAATGGTTGGAGGGAAGAAAAGAAAATTTAAAAATTGTTAGGAAGAAGAAAAAAGAAATATATATTATTGGGAAGAAGAAAAAAAGAAATATCAATTGTTGGGGAGAAGAAAGGAAGAATCATTAATTGTTGGCAAGTAGAAAAGAGAAATTATAAATTGTTAGGAAGAAGAAAATAAAAATAAAAATGTTTGGAAGAAGAAAAAAAGATTCACAAATTGTTGAGAAGAAGAAAAGAAGAAATATAAATTGTTTGGAAGAAAGAAATGAGGAATTATGAATTTTGGGGAGAAAGAAATATTGATTGTTGCCATAAAAAAAATGAGGTGGGTGACCTCGTGGTGTAATGGTTAAAGTGATGGACTGAGGAATCGTAGAAAGCGAGTTCGTACTCCAGTCGCGCTATTACGTTCACTTTCGGGCAAATACCCTTGGGAAAGGTATGAACCCCCTTATCCTCCCAGTTATGGGTTAAATAGTACCACTACTGTTCTTCTAGAAGAATGGTTTTGGCATTAAATAACCTACAAAGGTTGATATGCCATTAAACAAAGAAACCAAACCAAACCAAACCAAAAAGTGAGTTCATATTCCAGTCGCGCTATTACGTTCACTTTCGGGCAAATACCCTTGGGAAAGGTATGAACCCCCTTATCCTCCCAGCTATGGGTTAAATAGTACCACTACTGTTTTTCTAGAAGAATGATTTTGGCATTAAATAACCTACAAAGGTTGATATGCCATTAAAACAAAAGAAACCGAAAAAGAATGAAGAATTTTAAATAATTCGGAAAAATAAAAAAGATTTATAAATTTTAAGGAAGAAAGAAATGAAGAATCATATATTATTAGGAAAAACAAAGAAGGACTTAAAAATTCTAGGGGCTAATAAAGAAAGAATTTTAAAATGTTGGGAAGAAAGAAAAGAAAAATTTAAAAAAACGTTGGTTAGAAAGAAAAGAAAAAATTTGAGTTTTTGTGAAGAAGAAATGAAGAATTATGATAAATTCGGAAAAAGAAAAAAGAATTTAAAATTTTTCGGAAGAAGAAAAAAAGAATTATAAATTTTTCGGATGATGAAAGAAAGAATTATGGATTGTGGCGAAGAAAGAAAAAATTATAAATTGTTGCGAAGAAGGAAATAAGGTTTTGTTTAGTTGGGTTTTATGGCATAGCAACCATCGAAGGTTTTTAAATGGTAAAAAAGAGTACTCAACATTCCCCGAACCTTCAAGTCTGGGAATAAAGAAAAGAAGAGTTATAAATTGTTGAGAAGAAAGAAAAGAAGTTTGGTTTGTCAAGGTTTTCTTGGGTTTTACGGCATATCGTCCTTTGTAGATTATTTTATGGCAAAGAAGGGGTACATCACATTACCCAAATCTCCATATCTGGGAAGTAAGAAAATAACAATTATAATTTATTGAGAAAAAGAAATAAAGAATTTTAAATTGTTGGGAAGCACCGCAGTGAATCATTTAGAGATTTTTAAAAAATCATTTCGATTGAAACTAGAGTAAGATAGAAAAACGAAAGAAATAAAATAAGAAATTGAAGAAAATATTTCCTAGTAGTCATTTGTCTGTTTGCGTGTTTGACTGATTTTAATGGCATGTCAACTAGCAGAGGGTTATTTTATACCTTGACGTGAGGGAACTGAGTTCATTGTACGTTCACATTTAGATTTTTATGTTGTTATTTCTTAAAAGTTGCTTTTTTTTAAGAACACGAATCCGTCGAATGTGAATAATTTTCAAACAGCCTTATTAGACCCTCTAGGTGGCCTCCTAACAGGTACTACCACTCCCGGTCAGAGTGAACCTTGGAATAATCGCAATGAAAGGGATGCTCCAAATTCCTCTAATCTTCAGAACTAGAACCTAACTATCAAAAGTAGTTTAGTATCCTACCCAGGGTAGCTCCTTTTTGGGATGGGGAAGGTCTTACCCTTCTGCAGTGTATTCTAAACACCAAGGATTGGAGAATTTGCGTGATTATAATTAATTAAAAATTTTCACCAAAAACTAATTAAACATAAAAATGCAAAGAAAAAGTCACTTATACTGATTGAGATTTCTGATTTATTTTCTAATTAATTTACATTCGAACCGTTTCATAATTTTTTGTGTAAGCGCATTGATTGTCGTGTGGAAGGCATTTTCTGTACCTACTTTAGACATTGCTCATTGACATATTGGACATTGATTTTGTCAGAACAAACAGTATATCTTTTCAAAAAAAGAACACCAAATTACGCCAGACTGATTTACAGTTGGTGCAAATGACATATCTTGACCCAATTCACGCATCAAATGACGGAAAATATTATTTGATGCCAAATCCTGAATATTGAATATATATGACTTGTAAACACATTTTCGTGATAACATTTTTAAACGAGCCTGAGCTCATTTTTTTCTTGCATACTGTTAAATGGTTTCAAGTATTGCTATATAAAAGTTTCATATCAACATCAGACATTTCTTTGCACATATTTTGTAAGTAATTTCATTTTTAAATGAGTAAGAAATAATTTATTTTCACACTAGTATTGTTATTGTTTCTACACAATTAAACGGCTTCAATTATTTCTATCTAACACTAATAATTCGATTCGAGATTAATCATTTGTTTTCAAACTGATTTTAACGTAAGAATTTCTTCCTCATAATTTCCATATATGGAATGGCTATGAGCGCGAGCAAAAGAAATAAGATTCTTTTCTAGTCAAAATATTTTGAATAATCTTCTGATGTAACAACAGCAAACTTTAAATGATAATAGAGAGTGAAATTTTTACAAGTATTGCTATTTAACACTAATTATTCTATTCAACACTATTCATTCATTTGAACACAGTCAAATGGTTCCAAGTAATACCAATGATTGAATTTAGGCACACAGTTAAAGAGTTTCAAGCATTGCTATTTAACACTAATAATTCTACTCAACATTGTTCATTCGCTTTCACACAGTTAGATGGTTCAAAGTATTGCGATGCATCATCCCACGAAAAAAAAAACAACTCTAAATGATGACGAAAGAACATAACAGGTTATCATATCTAATGTTTCTTCTGTGTTTGCCTAAAATCTTTACGAAGTTTGTTAAGCTATAAAAGGCAAATTATTTTAATTTCAAGAAAACTACATTTAACAAACTTATAATCATTTATGGCTTTGGGGGAGTGGATATACATGACGCCGCCCTTCCTGTCCATTACAGTCCGCGATAAATTGCAATCTGCCATTTGCTAATTCATATATTCTCTCATGTATTCCTCACCCCTCGCCCTGCCCACAACAAGATTATTCTAAAGACAGTAAGAATTTTTTCCTATAGATGCATGTTGCGATGTTCGCCCCTGGTTGAATTTCGCCCACGCCACATGTCTTTTTTTGCTTGCAGTCAGTTAGCTGTGAAATTACGTAAAAATATTCATCCAACCATCTGTCTTTGTTTCTTCTTTCCTTTCGTCAAAGATCTTTTTCTTTAAAAGACATTGTGTATGTATGTGCACATGTGTGTGTGTGTGTGTGTGTGTGTGTGTGTGTGTGTGTGTGTGTGTGTGTGTGGATGCTCACGCGTTAAATCTATAAGAAGATTTTGTGGATGCACAATACTGACAACAAACGAAGTAGAATTAACGTCTGGTGGCAAATGTCAGATGATGACAAATGACAACAAACCTAGGAAGCCGGCAGTGTAAAGAATGAAAACAGCAACTGGTGAGTATGTGTTTTTGCAGTTGTGACAGCGTACTGTAGACACTAGATTCGGGTATCCTTGTCCAATAGTTATTAGCCAATAAGTAAGTAGGCTTCTTTGATATTATTATTATTATTATTATTATTGTTGTTGTTGTTGTTGTTGTTAAATACCTATCAAAATAGTCATTTCAACCTTAATTGATATGTATGGAGATATTACTTTTTGGAAGTAATAAAATATTCTCTGAATGTTATAAATATCTAATACAGAAGAAAAACTAAAAGATATCAGAGCAGGTGTGTTCTTTCTTTCTTTCTTTCTTTCTTTCTTTCTTTCTTTATGCAAACGACTCTGGTGATGATTAATTTTTCTCAATTTTCATTCCAACGAACAGATTAAAATTTACATTTCAATTTCAAGAAAAATGCGTCAAATTTCCTGCAAGCAGACAAAAAACATATTAATTCCCTTAATTATTTAAATCAAATTTTGAAACAAGGATTCTTTTTAAATCTTGAAATAAACCAATAGGATAGTGAAGAATAATCTATGTCAGCTTAATTTTTATTAGATATTCCAAGTAAATAATAACTTTTTTTAAAAATATAAATAGCAAAATTAACACGATTAAAACTTTACTTTTAAATCTTTCAATTAATTAGAAAAGTTTAATAGAATTCGGAACAGTCAATAGATGTATGTGAAATTCTTTCTTTCTTAAACCTCTTTTTTTACTTTCTTAAATATTTTTCTTTCTTTTTTTCTTTCTTTATTTCTTTCTTAAATCTTTTTCTTTCTTTCTTTCTTTCTTTCTTTCTTTCTTTCTTAAATCTCTTTTTCTTTCTTTCTTTCTTTCTTTCTTTCTTTCTTAAATCTCTTTTTCTTTCTTTCCTTCTTTCTTTCTTAAATCTCTTTTTCTTTCTTTCTTTCTTTCTTTCTTAAATCTCTTTTTCTTTCTTTCTTTCTTTCTTTCTTTCTTTCTTTCTTAAATCTCTTTTTCTTTCTTTCCTTCTTTCTTTCTTAAATCTCTTTTTCTTTCTTTCTTTCTTTCTTTCTTTCTTTCTTTCTTAAATATCTTTTTCTTTCTTTCTTTTTTTCTTTCTTAAATCTCTTTTTCTTTCTTGCTTTCTTTCTTTCTTTCTGTCTTTCTTTAATCTCTTTTTCTTTCTTTCTTTCTTTCTTTCTTTCTTTCTTTCTTTCTGTCCGAAATCTCTTTTTCTTTCTTTCTTTAATCTCTTTTTCTTTCTATGTTCCTAAAATCTCTTTTTCTTTCTTTCTTTCTTTCTTTCTTTTTTTCTTTCTTTCTTAAATCTCTTTACCTTTCTTTTTTTCTTTCTTTCTTTCTTTCTTTCTTTCTTTCTTAAATCTCTTTATCTTTCTTTCTTTCTTTCTAAAATCTTTTTTTTAAAATATTTCCGTCTTTCTTTCATCTTTGTTTCTTTCTTTCTTTTTCTTAAAATCTCTCTCCTTTTTTTTTTTTCTTTCTTTGTAACCGGCAGTCTGACGATACCAAGTCTTCATTGTTTTGTTTCAACGTCTACCACCACAATGAGAGACACCCGCATATTAGTTTACTTCATCTTTATCTACAATTTATACCAAGTCAGTCAAATTTACTTGTACATTATTTGGTGAAACATTATAACATTTTTAAAAAATAAAAAAGAATGATTCATCCAACAAATAATTTTATTCAAGATAAATCCAAACAAGATATTAATTTACTTGTAAAGTAATAAATGCATTTTTTTTTTTTGCGAAAAGTTGCTAAATATTATTTACTTAACCTTAGTACATCACATTAATAAAAAAAAGAATTAATGAAGAAATGGAACATGAAAAAAACAATACCTATCGATCAATCGATCGATATATCTATCTATCTATCTATCAATCGATCGATCTATTAAGTCAAAATACTTTTAACAAATGTAAGAATATTTGTTGCCCAGAGCGCTTTTATAGCAGCCGGCAAGAATGCAATAATAAATAAACCGCGAAACTTTAACTCGAAAAAAAGTGATAAATCTAACCTCTGGCATCTCCTCTGTCTTTATTGTACACAAGCGATGAGTTTACACATTACCATTTTTGCTAGAAGTAGTAGTATTCCTAAATTGTTTAGACTCTGCCTTCCAATAATGCTGCCATGAAGAACAGTCACAGTAATAGTAGTAGTAGTAGTAGTAGTAGTACTTGTTTCAATAGCAAAAATGGTAGTAGGATTAGTAATAATTGTACTCGAAGTAGTAATAGTAGTTACAACAGCATCCGTTGTTGTAGAGTTGGTAGTAAACGGTAATACTGGTCCCGCTTGTTGCGATAAATGTGTATATTTTTGACAATTTTTTTCTCTTATCACTGACATTGGAAACTCAATTCAAATGGAAACACGAAAATTTTCCTGGAAAATGGTCCGACTACCAGGATGGACCTTTTTTTATTTTCAGCATTTTACAAGAATACAAACACGAACAAACTTTTACGAGATAGCATAGAAGCCCTTGCTGTGCTTTCTCCTTCTCTCGGCTCTCCCGTAAACACCAACCCCAACAACATCAGTTTGTACATTTTCAGATTCTTCGTATGTAGAAGAAGCACGCGTCAACGTGCGCATACTGTTTGCGTTTTTTTTTTTTCTTTCTTTCTTTTTTTTATCTTTACGCAGACACCAACTCACAATTTCCAAACTTCCAAAAGTTTTCATACTCCCAAAGTCTATCGATTGGTTATTTAAATAACAAATTATTCCCTTCCGTACATTTTTTTTTTATCCTAAAATAATAGTTATTAATTACGTTTCATGTTCT